>QUSF01000075.1:1051980-1154820 GCA_003676055.1 Chloebia gouldiae
ATAATAATAATAATAATAATAATAATAATAATAATAATAATAATAATCTCTCAGTCTTTATTTTCAAGTTAGTGTCTGCCAAAAATGTTAGAGAAGTTTCTCATTGTGGCAACTACTGTATTTATGGGCATAATTTACAAGCAGCTCATCTGAATAATTTGAATTTTTTATTAAGATTATTTTCTCATTTTCCATGGAGAAGCCTTCTTAGATACTGACTCACTTTCAGCCTTGTAGGGGAAAGTGCCAAGCATTTGTTTTTCTTCTGTCTGCAGTAGTTATTTGACTCCTGCATTAAACTCAGCAAAGCCAAAACTGAATAGGAACAATCTTAATTTAATTATTAAATATATTTCAAGGCTTCACTGTGATTTAAAAAAAACACTTTCATGTGGGGTAGTGGAAATGTGCCAGGGAAATCTAAAAGAACTATGTAATCCTCTGCCCCTACCCCTCCTTTCTTCCAGCCTCTCTCAAAAGGAGGTGAGGTGAACCCAAATCTAGCGGAGTCAGGGTGAGACAGTTTCACTTTAGGTTTGCTTGGCAAAAAGTTACCAGGGCATCCTGCCAAGCCTGCCACTTTTGAGATAAATATGACTTTCTTTCAGGGCAGTTTTATGAGGGGCACAGCAAGAGGCTCATATACTCTGGCAATTCACTTGCAGATTTAGCTATGCAGCAGCTGCTGCCGCTCCATTATAAACAACAGCTCGCTCTGAAGTTCTCTTAAGAAGTTTACAAAAGGGACAGTGTATTTATCTGACGTCTGTTACAGTGCTGGGTAGATACACAGATGGCCTTTGACTCTCACCTTCTGCATCACACCCAGCCAAACCCCAGCGCACAGAAAGGGTTAGGCTGTAAATTCGCCTCCTCTTTTCCTCATGACACTCCCTTCATCTGTCTGACAATCAGAGCCAGCTTACTTTCCTTGGGAGGGTCAGATTGGCAGATGAACTACAGTGAAGAGAGGAAACATGTTAAGTATGAAAACATTCTCCTAAGCTCTCACAGGAAAAGGATGTAGCTAACAATTAAAGAGAACCACGCATTTCTCTGCCAAACTTTATCGTACAAGATTATGCGCTTCCAAAACTTACATTTATACCACTTACATTTCAGTCATGCCGTGTCCACAGGAGGCACATTCCAAAGCACCCTTCCTATGCTGCCCACAGTTCTGGAGGTTCCTTTTGAGGTCAGCAACAGGCACATGGATAACCACAGGATACTCCCAGGGAGGGTAGCTGGATTGTAACTCCCACCAGAGCGCTGGAGCTGCAAAACGCAGAGCTCCACCACTGACCAGTGCCATGAGTGATCCCTCAGGGAACACCTCCAGGAGCCACAGGGCTGTCAGGGACTGCTTGAAGCAAGCTCCCTTCTTCCCCAGGTCCTCACCCCTGTGCTGATGGTTTGGCCTCACGCTGGGCACAAACACCCTTTGCTGTGCAATTGGAAGGATAATTACTTAAAAGTTTGTCCTTCCTGCTCTGGAGTCCCCTGCACTTCCTCAGTTTTGTACAGCTGGAACAGTAAAGCCAAGGAGCTGAAAAAAGTGTGGTCTGGGCATGGCTTTGAACAGCTTGCCTTTTCCTGGCTCACATCATCTGCAGTTTCACTGAAAGTCTCCAGCTCTGACTGTCCTGGCCGAGTTTCATGGCTTTTTGTACCTTTTCAGGGAGTAACCAGAATGAGCTTTCTGATGGCCCATCCCTAGTCCAAGCATTCCTCCCAGAAACACACCAGTCAGCACAGACCCACTGACCTTTGTGTGGCTTCCCCAGTCCCACCTGGGCAGCTGATTCTGCTTGCTCCTCACTTTGTTCACCTGTGGTCAAGTCTGCCAAACAGGCAGCACAAGTGGGTTCTGCTGCACACAGGCTGCTGGACAGACTTCTGCAAGCAGCCCTTGGTTCACATTCAGTGGCTGACCAGTGGAGTGAATTCCCAGGTCAACACCTGCACTCAATTCTACCAACACAAAGCAAAAAAAAAGAAAAGTTGCTGGTGTGGGTCATTCTCAGAAGGGATCCAGGGCTCTAAGTTGCCTTCTTCTCATGGATCTGGAATCACTGCATATGATGAAAGCAGTCTATAAACTGTTCATCATAAAACAAGACTCTGAGATTTTATGTCCTGAATTATGTGTATGATTGTTTGGCCTGTTCGGTGACTTAGTATAGTGGGAAATCTAAATCACTGTTGTTACACTTCTAACTAAGGATTTTTAAACAATTATTTTAATTAAAGTGGGGAAAAATTAAAAAGACAAGCTCTCAGAGAAAAAAAAAACCTTCAAAAAAGCTGTGGTCATTCTTTGAGCAGTATGAACATGATAGATTTTCTGGTCCTGGGACACACCAATGTCAGTATGTTATTTCAAAGGAGAATCAGCTTGTCTGCAAGGACTGAGACCTATGCAGTAATTTCTACTTAAAAATGGTTCTTCACATGCATTTTCATAATAAAGCACTTTATAACTGTTACCCAATTATTGCTTAGAGCATTAAGTAACAAGGTATTATTACTCCAATTTCACAGAAGGGAACAAATCATGGATCTGAAAAACTTATTCTGCTTTTGCGTAGGCTTTCTCATATTAATTAATTATGAGACTTAATTACATTCAATCACACCACTCCAAGCCAATTACTGAAAATTGGGTAAAGTAAAGAAGCAGGGAAATCTCTGTTGGATACAATCACTTACAGTGACAACACTTTCCACACAGGTATACAAGACAACTTTGCAAATATTGACTTGTCCCCTTGAAGCATCAGGATGGATTTTTCTCAGATTTTTCCCAACTCTCCCTACACCAGTAATCTGAGCTGTGATCACTTCTCCCAGCTTCCTCTCTCAACTCTGCCCCAGAAAACAAATGCAAATCTCTGCTCCCTGACTTGTGCCTTATTCACATGATCACCTTCCTTCCCAGAAGCTGTTAAAAAAAATCTTCAAGCATGTTAACATCACCAGATTAGAAGAGCTCTAATCCAATGATTTTAAGGGTGGTCAAAACTGATATATGAGACAGACAGATAGATAAATAGATAGAGAGAAATATAGAGATAGATGCTGCAAACTATTTATAGCTTTCTATTTATTTTGAATCTACAGCAATCTTATCCACTGAAGTTTTTCCCACAAGGGGAATGGTAAATCCTCTAAAGCATCACTTTAAAAGTTTTTCTTACATTGAAGTATCTATGAACACCCTCTGCTGAAACACTAATTCACTATTTCCCACAGCACTCAGCCACTGGGACTCACAACACATTTCAATGCCTTCAACAGCAGCAGCATTCCATAGGGAGCCATTCTCCAATTTCCAAGTCAAGGCTCTTACAAAGACAGACTAAGCCAAGGCAAACTGGCCTTTTTATATTACTACCAACTGATCCTCCCATAAGATGTGCACATTTAAAAATCAGAAGAGAACCAAGAGCAACTATCTTTTGCAGTTAGTCTAAAGAGGGCTATGAGTTCAAGTGAGACTACTTTCTTAAAACTAGGGAGAGATATTGAACAGACTGGATTTTTCCTCAATTTTTTTACTCTGTTTGCCAGTGAGTAAAGTCTCCTACAAAAGACTTTGGGAATAAAGGTGTAAATGCAAGCAGAGGAAACTCCATGCACTTATGACTTTGGCTCCTCTGGAGCCAAGATCTCACCCAGTCTTCACAGTTGTGACATTTTGTGTTCAGTCTGGCCTATTCCAGCAGAACATTCAGTCTGTGCTCGTGGCAATTATGCCTTGTTTGCATCACACTATGACACACGTGCTATGAGAGTTTCACACGCCGCAGTGTACCAGAGTTTATTTTAAATGCTCTCCAGTTCCCCAAGTGAGCCTCATGGCACGGCAGCAGAGTTAAATACAATGGGATCTGGCAGGCTGCATTCACAGCACTGCGCTGGAAAAACAGGCAAAATAAACATTCCCATTTTGTCTGTTTCTTGCAGTTTTTCCTGAATATTCTAAAGTAAAACAGAAAATACTTTGCTGAGCCTGAAAAACCAAGGGATTTGCAGATGCAGTCAGTTTTCAAATATACATTTTTCCTTACCCAGCAAAGCTTCCCCCCTTCTTTGCCCAGTGACATTTCCACTAGGCTGACAAAGGGCAGCTACAGTGTAAAACATGCAGAGATGACCTGGCCACTCAAAAGACTGAGATGTTCAAGTCCTCACCTGAATCCCCACACCTAATGACATCTTTACCCTCTCCCAAGTAATCTACTACATCTCCTAAGGCCCACCAACCTTCATTCAGGCACAGAGGGTGGGGGTCAGGATCTCCCTCTGGGAGCCTTCAAAGGTACACAGCTCTCTCCTCTGAATATATTGATAACTAGAAACTTTCATGGCTAGCACTGGCTTACCATGCACCAAAAATTCTGTAATAATTTCAGTACACAGTTCTCTTAATTTGGTTCCCATCTTCCAAGCTTCAGAACAGACACTTCCCTCCAATATGGAAGTTACAAATTGAATTGTTAAAACAAATATCAGCAAAAACTCCATGTTACTGAGAACCATGTATCTTCCATGCTTTTAATACTAACCCCTGAGCTTAATTATTATATTTAGTGTCTAGGACAGCAACACTTCCTACTCAGCACCTGTCATGGGTCCAGCAATTAATTGCATACCATTGACCTTCACAGAACACCATGGAAATTTTATTACTGTACAACTCAATTGCAGTCGTACCACACTGCCACAGAGCTATGTCTTATTACAAAAAAATCATGTGCTTACAAAAGAGATGGTCGAGCCAACTGAACTATTTATAATTTGCAGAATAAAAAACATTTCACAAGGTTTACAACATACATACACAAAAAAATATTTGCAGCCTTAATGCAAGACAAATGTTACCAAGATTCACGTTATAGACAAAAGCAGAATGGAAAATATTCCCCGAAGCCATAATGGCAGGGTTACATAGTATGCTATTTAAAAGCTATTCACCAATGTCTTCATCCTGTTAGCCAGAAGTCTATGGTAGAGATTCAACTGAAGAAAGTCAATTAATCAAAATTGTGGTTCTACAACAGAGGGATTGGATGTGTAAGATGAAGCAGCGGAAGGAAAGGACTACACTTGCATACCTGACTCAGTACTAGACCCAGGTATGCCACCTTGAGTGATCTCTCTGCCAGCTTGCTGCTTTAAGGGGGCTACATCCTGCTTATGTCATGTTGCTGTGGCTTAACCCCAGCTGACAAATCCAAAACACAGCCCCACACCAATATGATAAAGAAAATTAACTCCATCCCACCTGAGAGCAGCGCATCCGCCTTACACTCTTCTAAGAAAATGCTGCAACTCAGCACATTTCTTTTGAGTTCAAGAGTCTCCTTGCTCCTTTCCAAACCTAAGGGTTCACAAAATAAATAATTGTTGCATGACTACTCTAATTTCAAACTGGCATGCTAATGTAAGACCTAATGGAAATCGAGGCAAGAAGATTTTCTCCCTGGTTTCAAGGGCTGCATCCAGGATGAAATAACTCGTCACGCCCAGAATTCCAGTGCCAGCTTCCAAGTTCCCAGGCTTGAGTGACCCAGCAGGACACAGCCACAAACCTCCACACTCACACACCTGAACCTGCTGCAGATTCAGGGAGGGAAAGGGATGGTGCAAGCAGTGTCTCAGGCTTTGTCAAAGGTGTGCATGTGCAAGAGCTGCTGTTTTTAAAGTTGGCACTTCCAAATTTCCTATTGGAGTGATTGATAGGCAGCAGTGTATAGTGAGGCAAAACACCCATCACCTAAAGTCAAAATCCAGAGAGTACCAAGAGATAACCATGGAGCAAACTGGAGGCCACTGTCAAGACCCCACGCAGTATTTTAATGGAAGAGTGATGCTGAACTGAATTTGCATCTCCCAAACACTTTGTTTGATTCTCCACAAGCGATGAAAAATGTTTCCCACCATGACCAATTCCCTCACGTCTCAGGCAATGCATTTCATTTCACCAAAATGCAGTTACAGCTGGGTCTACCATGTCAATCCAGTTTCACATCTATTTTAGTTGAGATATTTGTAATCTCTACGGCGGATGACAGTAAGATTACCTAGCAAACAAAGCTCATCAACAATGCTTTGCTTTGCAGGATCACCTACACATGGAATGGATGATATCTACAAGGCAATTCAGGGCTCTGTGATAGTTGAGATTTTGTTGTGAGTGTTTTTTTCCCCCTAAGAAGTTCATGAAAATTTTTCAGTTGATATAATAGATTCTTAAATCTCTTCAATACAACAGAGGAAATGAAGTGAAACAAGCTTCATTGTAATGGAAAAGTGATTTCATAATTTAATTCACTCTGCTCCCTAATCACACATGCTCAGAGAGCACAAGCTAGGGAAGGAAGGTATAAAGTGATGCTGCAACTTAGCTCCCACAATTAAAAATCTCCTTTCCTGAAGAAGTCTGGGTTAGAAACCAGAATGAAGCACACATGGTATTGAGATTGCTGAAAAGTTGTGGGCAAGCCTGTGATTTAGAGGCAGCAACCCTGCTCTGTTTGAAACCAAATCAAAAAATCCCGTTGATTTTGCTGCCACCTTGGCTTAGATATTCTTGAGGCCTGATCACAGAGCATATTAATACACAGAGAGGTGCATGCAATAACTTTCTATACAGCCTGATGTAAAAAGGAACTTACAAAATGAATGCAAAGATGATAGACAGGAAAGCTTTCATTGCTACCTCTTCAATGCTTTCACTTATGCCAGAAGTCCCCTCTTCCCACCTGGCTCCTCCAGCTGCCCAAAGTGTCTCCTCCTCACAGCACTGCTGAGCAGGCAGAGCCAGCATTGCGTGTTCTTTCTGTCATTTTGTTTCCAGTAATTTAGAAAACCACTTTTTTTCCTTTTGGATATTTTTCAATAAGGTAAGAGAGATGTTACATAAAAGAAATAAAAATCTCCAAGATCCGAATATATCAGAAACTTGAGAATATGCAGCATGTCATTGTGACCACGAATATGTACAGAAACACACATACACACAATTAATGTCAAGTATTTTGGTGGAAGTTTAAAAAAATAAAATACATTCAACAGGAAGAGTCTGTTTAATGTAGGATTTAAGCAAGGCTCTTCCATTTGCATAGATCACTTACAGCAACAGCAATTCATTAAATTCTCCCATAAAATCATGCTATATTTTGTCTAAAGCGACAGATTCCTTGCAGATCACAGTGCCTTTCTCATGCTGCTAATAAGATAATCTGTTACATGAGGCTTACAAATCCATTTAAATTGATTTTAATTAATGAATCAATCACTAGCCACTGATGACTTGGTCTACAGACAGCAAGCAATTCAAAGCCCCAGGCTTCTAATCCAAAACCAAAATCCACATTAGAGCAACAGGACATCTCTCTGATCGATAGCAGCACAAAGATGTTCAGTTCATACACATTTAAAGCGTATGAACTTGATCAAAATGTATCTCCAGATCTTATGCATTACAATTCCCAAATTCAGAATTGTTCAACTAGAAAAGCAATATTAAACCATTTACATTTCTTTGCAAGGGGAAAAAAAATTAAATCAAGCACAACCATAACCTGATTCAAAACTTTAGATGCTTATTCCACTTGAAGGTTTTTCCCTTTGCTCTTCTTCCCTATGTTAAACAATCTGTTGTTTAACATTAATTAATAGAAAATTGCGCTTCTTATGATCACAAACATGAACAATTCTTTTTAGATTTGCTTTGATGCTGTGAAAAGCCACTGCTGTTCTCCAATGCTTACAGTTTCCCTCAAACAGAAAACAGGAAAGAAGTGAAATTTCTGTCCCAAAATCAGCAAGCAGAAGCAGTGGGAAGAACATCCTTGTTATTGTAGTAAGTTAATTATGATAATTATTGTTATTACAAGGAGTTAATTACAATGCAGCAAGTTGAATCCACAGTGGGTGGTGTGATGCCCAGCACTGCAATCCCTGGAGCAGCAGCATCTGCCTCTGGGTGGCACAGGGGACACACCTGAGGGAGGCTTCTCCTCCTGTGTGCACAAACAGCACAGCCTCTGGCACTCAGGCACCCCTGGAACCAGCCCAGACACAGGAAGGAATGGTGCATGCCTCTCCAGGACCATCCTGCAGGGATGCCAACACCTTCCAGAGGAAGAGATGCTCCTCATTGGAACGTGGCAGAGAAGGAAAGGGGAGACAGTCCAGCCTGTCCCTAAAAGTCTCCTGTTCCTGCAGCCCCGCTGTGCTAAGGCCAGGCCACCCTGCTGTGCCCTGCACACATCCCTGGGGTGTGACTGCACTCACTCCTCAGCCTCACAGCAAACCTCGCCCTCAGAAGCAGATCACTCTAAACTTCCCGAGCCACAGAAGCTGCTGCTGAGGATTGCAATCACGGAGCAGTTACACGGGTTCTGATTTCTTTAAACGCTCTCTGCGCCACTAGCATCCCTTTAAATGTTCCCAGAGAAATCCTGATCCCTCAAATTCAACAGAGCAGCTTGCTTGGATGTTCACTGTCATGCCAAAAATTCCCGTTCTGCCTGTTTAAAAGAAGAACTCTGCATTTTTAACCAATACTGCACAAACGCTTAACTCACCCTGTCAATAGCAGCCTTACTTTATTTTTATGTAGTACCTGCTAATCTGTTGCTCTCAATGCTCTAATTCTTCCTCATTTGTTAAAAACAAATGATGTTTTGGAGGGAAGATTAAAAAGAATAATTAAACCAGGTGGGTTTGACCTTTATGCGCTGCTAATTGATTAAAGTTAAATTAACCAAATTATAAGTACAAGATACCAAACTATCTTTCATAATATTTAAGAAAAGCATAAAGGGTTGAACACTTTCCAGGTGTAAACACATTAAGATCAACGTTGTATCAAGCCTGAATCTGGCCCCATTAGCTCCAAAAGGTAAACAGTCCATCCCCTTGCACAGATGTTGAAGCATACAGGCACTCCAAGTTTAAAGGACAGATTCTGCAGCCAACAATGCTCCACTGACACAGAGACAATCAATGTGTCCTTGATTATGAGGAGGCAAACAGTTTTCACTGAAAAAAAAAAAAAGACTGAAAACAAATCATGTGTTTTTTATTTTATAAGTTCCAAGTTGGGATTGGGTTTTTTTGGAGCGCTGAAACAGAATAAAAATAGCTTGTTGCACAAGCATAGAACAGAGTTAACTGCTAAATAAACATTTTAAATTTACTCCTATGTGCTCAGTTCTCACTCCCATTAGTCTTCAGGAGTTGGATGATTTCACAAAAAATATCTTCCTGTTTTCTGGAAAACTGATTAGATGGGTTTTGTCCAAGAATTGTCCCATAATGTGTTCCCTTTATTTCACATGCTGAATATGACTGCTGGAAAATGTACTGCAGCACAGAACGCAGTATATGCCAATGCATCCTGACATTCAAATCAAGACCACAAATTATAAACAGTTTCAGCAAATTGACTCGAGTGCCTTTGTTCCTCAGACATACATCTTCCTATTGCTTACAAAAGCAGCATATACTAACCACGAACGCTGCTATAGCCAGTACTGGGAAAGGAAGTTATTGAAGCCTGGATTTCCTGCTTTCAGCCCAAGCCAAGAGCTGTGAGGCTTGTAGTGGTTTCAGGAACTGACTCATCTAATGATTCATGGATAAGATACTGGTTTTAATATATTTCTGATCATAAGACTCAAACTTCAAACACAGTGATGCTTAGTTTTTATTTTGAAGTAAAAAAAAAATACATAAATCAAGCAAACAAATATTGTCATGGGACAAACGAGCTAATAATTATTAATGTGTTTTACAGTGAACGCTGTTTAAAAAAAAATGGTGTGTTAAACATCCTGGAAATTCATTTCAAGAGAATGTTGACAATTAGTGAATTAAAAATCCACTGTCAAACACTTAAGTACTTTCACTTCAGTCCTGACAGAGCTGAAATCCAAGTGGAGAGCAGCTGGGATATGAATGCATTTTCAGATATACCCTTAGGTACAGGTATGACTGCTACACCCTCATCAATGAATCCTAGACTCATTGTTAATGCACTTGGTTTCTTTAGCTGTGGACAGAAAGCATCATCAGGGACTGGCTGCTAACAAACAGTCACGGAAGTTTGGTTTCAGGAGTGACTGAAACTGCCGAGGCCAATCGTAAAGCAGTGACTAACACTGGATTTGAAGTGCTCTCACACACACACCCCTGCGTTTTGTGCTAATTCAGAATTCAAGCCCAGCCGTTCTGTGCACTGAGCTCTTCCAGAGGAAAGCACGCCTTCCAGAGCATCAAAACCCTTTCTGCCCACAACACAAATCTCATCAGTATGCTGTAACTTGAACTGCCAGGCTCTTGCACCTAAAAAATAGCTGGTGATGGAAGCTGAATTCTGCCAGGCTCATGTATGGAAAAGTACTGGTTTACTTTTTAATTTTTGAACTGCAAGCTGCAGCCACTCGCACCCTCGGCGCCGCGCGGTGGGGATGGAGGGGGACGTCAGCATTTCTGCACTTCACCCCTGCACACAACCAGCAAAGGGGGGGGAGAAAAAAAGAAAAAAATAAAACAAAATGCATCTTGCTCAGAGGAAAATAAAAAAGAAAAGCAAAGAACAAACCAGCAGTTAAAACACTTGACAAGAAAAGGCCAAAGTGCGCTCCGTGGCTGGCAGTCATTTTATGGCTATAGTCCTACAGCAGATTTACTTAGATGACGTCAGTGGCTCCAATCCAGCTTTTCTTTGGTAGCATTTACCACTTGCCTCTTGAAGCCTCCACTATGCTACAGAGCAGTAGACCATAATCAAAATTCCCTTTGTGAAATAGAGTTTACCTCAGGGCACAGAGGCATTGCAAACTGAATTGCAGGCTCTTCACCCTGTACTGCATGCCCAGAAATAAATAACCTACAATACTGTACTCTCCTTAATACAGAAGAACCATTAAAAGCAGCCTGCTACCTAAAAAAGGATTCTTCAATTTGCTTCCAAAATCCCAGAAATCAGAATATTAGTTAATTTTCCAAGCAACCTAATAATAATAATAACAATTCTACTACCCTTTGGACTTCTTCATATTGTTTTTAGAGATTTTGGATGATAAAGTTATTTATGGGTCACTCTTTCACCAGCAAAAAAATTATTACTAATTATAGAGGCTAAAGTGAACCTGCATAGGAAGCTACATATTTAAAACTGCCTTCCAAATGTGCCCCTTTCAACTGCTTATCTACAGCTGTTCAGTAAGCATATAGTCAATATGCCAAGAAGCAGAGCAAGAAATTACTGTGCATAAGTAATAGCCAATTTAATGAGCAAAATGCACATTATGTGGAGCTGTGCATTTCCTATCACAAAGCAGCGGCTGAAACCAATGGGACACAAGTAAAGCCAGGTTGAGGAGATACAAAATAAACTAAAACTTCACAGGCTCTGAAGTTTAAGCAAAATAACCCCCAGAAAGATGTGTCCTGTGGTACTAAATAAACAAAGGTTTGTTATAACGGAGCCATCAATCCGAAGACAGCCATACTCATTATGGGTGGTAACTAGATACATTAGTGAACTGAAAATTGCCTCTCACAGTTAAGCACTTAGAAAATAACTCACAAGGAAGATGTACACATGCCTCAGAGAGCTGAAAGGCTCAACAGCCCTCCTTTCCCAGGGTCTTTGCTTACTCTGCCCTAATCACACCAGGATGAGAGATGACAGCTCTAACCTGCAATGAGCCAGAAGCCAAAAAACACTACTGCCACCAAACTGCATGATTCACACCATGGACCTGCATTCTAAATCTGAATGGAAAACAGATTTATAATTTGGAGGTAACCCACAAACCAGCTCGAAGTGGACAGACACACACATTTCATGTCCCTGCAGAGAAACCAGAAGCCCTCTAGCAGCCTCAGATGCCAAGCCAAGGGCAGGGAGCCTCTCTCATCTTCTGCAGGTGCCAACAACAGCTGAGGCAGAGCAGCAAGGTGGGAGCATCACCACTCATTAAAAAAAAAAAAAAAAAAATATATATATATATTCACTGCCCACCCAGCTGGCCCCTGGGTGCTTTGTCAGCGCCTGCCTTTTTCCAGGCAGCTCATCTGGGTGGACTTCAGTGAAACAGTAAAGAATGGCCACTGCTCAAATTGTTCACATTTCTCTGTTTCAAATGGAGAATAATTTCCTTCTCTTTGACCTCTTCTCATTGCTCAAAAAGTGGTGTCAGCAAACAGATTCAGAAGATGATTGTAAATTTCTCTGCGAGAGAATCTAAGTCCTTTTCTTGGTCATTAAGGATCTGGACATGAAAGGCATGGCAAGCACAAGCAGCCCTTTCTTTTCCATATCCTGGGCAGGGAAGGGCTGGGAGCAGCAGGAAAGGGAGCCCAGGGTGACACCACATCCATGAGCAGCAGCACAGAACACGGGGAGGGGAAGGAGAACCTGGCAAGCTGGACTGCAAAAGGAGAGGAACAAAAAAAAAAAAAATCACAGGGATCCAAGGGCAGGACAGCTTAACCAAGAGCAAGAATTCCCAAGGAAAAAGGAGGCTCCAGGCAGCCAGGGACAGCTGTGGTGCCCTGCAAGGAACAGCCAGACCAAGCCTGTGGGGCAGGAGACAGAGGAATGTGCTGCAAGGTCAGAGAGCAGCACAGGCACATCCAGCCCTAAGGGTACCACAGAGGCACTGAATGGAAGACTGTATTTATGGCTGGAAACTGCTGCTGCAACAAAATAATTATCCCAAAGAAAGGCAGGGCTAGGGGGAAGATGAAGGAACTTCCAGTGACTCTTCCAGTCTTCTCCAAAGCTTTCAGTTGATCATGAAAAAAGCAGGGGAAAAAAAATCTTCAAAGATCAGCTGACAGCAGATATAGGGACATGACTTTTTAAAAGGTTAAATTTTTTTTTAAAGAATGAAGGTAAAACCAGGGATGCGGAAAATAAAACTGTGTACAGAGTTTTGCCTTTTTATTTTAAGCTGTAAACCAGCTTTAGGATAAAAAAAAAGTATGTACTGATATTGGTGATAGATTAGGTGTGAATAAAATTTCCTTTTTCCCATTAAATATTGTCCCAGATCACCATATTTTTTAATTGATATACACATAACAGAGACTTTAATCCCCTAAACCTCTGTGAATTTACCTTTTCTTCCAAAGTCTGTTCTGACATTTTCTCCCCTCAAAACCAAAATGTCATTCCTGAACTATAATCTCCCAACAGAAAGACAACCACGTAAAAATAAAAAAAAAAAAAACAAAAACAACCACAAATAAACCATGCCAACTAATTCCAAAAATAAGCCCCACTGTTCCCAGCACCATGAGGTGAATGAATGGTGAGAGATTCCACCAAGGGAATAATTGTGATGTCTATAATGTTAAGGAATAATTTGGCACCAAAAGTACCCAAGGCCATACTGGTTGGCGATTCAAACACGAAGCATATCAAAACACTACTGATAAGCTAAATTAACAGATAGCTTATCTGAAGCATATACTGGCCATATGGTGCCACAACTTCTGTTGCCTGTTGCTGGCATAACAATAGGCTACTGCAGTCTTAGACTGGAAGCACTATTTGACAAACTGTCAACAGCATTTTTATTTTTTTTTTCAGAGCTCTAGGGCAATGGCACACTCGCCTATTTGCATTTTTTTTTTTAAACAGGTGAACAAAGAGTAAACCAGATGTCGACTTTAGAAATCGAGCTGTCTGGATCAGGAGATTTAACAGAGGCAGGCATACTGCTACAGCTCAAATCTAGACAATGAGCTTTTCTAAAAACACTCTGGCCTAGGGGAGTGGCTATTTAAAACACTTGGCTTCTTTTATTTCAGCACTATGGAAGTGAATTCTACTCTTAAGTGCCAGCTCAAATGAAGTCATTTTGTTTCACTGGGGCTTTCTTTGCATTTCAGAAATGTAGCTTGTACTGTAGTAACGGAAAAGACCAAAAAATGGTGGGCAGTGTGTGATGTGGAAACCTGCAATTTGATCACATACAAAAAAAAAAATCTTTGAAAGGACAATTAAAGTGCAAGTTACATGAAATTTACTTTTCCTTCTTAAAAAAAAAAAAAAACAAACAAACCAACACAATCAAAACAAAACTAACAACAAAAAATAAAACCCAAACCACTTCTGAGTGCCTTAGAAAAACCTGGTATTTACAAGCCCCTCAAGCTCCACAAAGACAAGCAAAACTGACCAGTAACAACCGTTTGCAAGGGGACTTGAATATGTTACAGAAACACATTAATACCAAAAGTATCATGAAAGTTGTCTTCCTGCTTTATTCAAAAAATTAAATCTTACTATTTGAGGAGAAAATCTTTTCATAACACGGTGATCTATTCAATCATTTCAAAAACTGACAAAATAAAAACTACTGTCAATCGATATACAGTAGGTCTATGAAATTCAGTTATGAAAATGTGCTTTTAGCTGTGTTCTGTAGGAGTGTGAAAGACATAATGAGAAAAATAGATAACTTTCCGTTCTAATAATCTGTTGTGCTTTGATAGGCAGTTATGGGAACATATTTATTTTCTGTCTTATACATACCCAGCTAAGTATGTTGCATTTTTAGATTATCTTTTCAAATTGTTCTTGAACATTCTCAGTTAAAAAAAAATAAAACAACTCCTTTCATGTTAAGTTGAGATTGCACTTGAACTCTTTCCAAAAGCCAGAGCTGTACTGAATTATGATAATTAGAAAGCTGTGCGCATAAAAGGCAGCACAGTTGATGCATTTAAAAAAGTTCATGCCAGAGAATATAAGTTCAATATGTTCTCACATAATTAACATTTCCCATCATTAGCAGCAGTTTTCAGTTCATGTATCTGTAAAAACAACAGCACTCGTCATTGTTTGAGATTCCCAGTCAATAGCATTTTAATAGTTTTACACATAATCCCCAACTTTCTTCCCTTCCCCCTCCCCACACATGGAGATTTCGCATTCTACCTCCTGACCTGCCAGCAAATAAACTGGGATTCTGTGCTCGTGTGCTCCTGCTGCCACCCAGACCCAAAAGTTTAGGGAAAACCAAACAAGTGCTAGAAACCCAAGAAGGCCCTTGCAAAGTTCCGGCAAGATGCAGGCGGAATAATCACGTTGTTCCAGTAAACAATGAGCAGAAGACAAAGAACAAAAAGTTGTAGGTGCCACCTTGGGCTGGACAGAAGCCAAACTTAAAAGAGGCTGCCTCTGAGAAGCCAGGCACAGGCTGGAGGGACCGGGAAATGGGGTCACAGCCTGCGCCAACCCTTCACACGCTCGCGGATTTCCATCGCGCCCCGGACCTACGTACCAAAATTCACCCCCCAAACGAGGGCGTGTAGCCCGTGCTGGGCTCCTCTTTGAGACTTCCTGGCTAGAACAACTCCAGTTAGTTGTTAGGAGCCAGGTTTTGACTTTCAGTCCCTGTAGTTTGAAATTAATATAATTCTGGTGGAATATTAATAACCTGATGCAGTACAAAAGCTGCTGAATCTGCATCAACACAGAGAGAAATCTTGGCTTTTCCAATGGCAAGATGAAAGTTACGGTGACTGCAGTGGGATGACAAAAATGAGAGGTATTTGTATATTTGTATTAAATCAGAAAACACTTAGCTGAATTTTATGTGACAGATCTGAGGAGCAGATTTGAAGTTGCTGCCTCAAAGGACTTAAGTCTGCAACTTTTCACTCTCTTCTGTTTTGGAAATGAGCAACCATTAAAAGCAAACATGAAATTATTCCAGGAAATATTATTCCATCCTTGTTCCACTTGCAAAAGTCAAAAAGAGTTTTGTCCAAGAACAGAGAGCAAGATACGGTCATAAAGTGGGAATTTATTGCAGAGATTTTTTTCCTAAAACTGTGTCTTCAGCACAGCTTAGAGTCAGTTGGCTTTACAATTAATAATGCCATTAATATGTTCATATATCACAGGATGCAATTTAAACTATACAGCACTTGCACAGACTGCCACAAAACCTTTAACAGCCCTTGCTTGCAGGGAGATGATTTACCTCCTGAAAGTTCTAAAATTTTGTTGAGATTCAAATAACTCTTTAACAGTAAAGGACTGCAGTTTAGGAATATAAAACATCCCTGCTTGCGTGAGCACTAATGGCAAAGCACAACACAGCGACACAACAGAAATTAAACCTCAGCTCCCAGAAAAAAGGATTATTTCTCTCATTAAAAGGTAGGTCCCTCTGATGAGCTGGGGACTTCAAAATCATTTTTAAAGGGCCAATTTGCACCCTCATTACAGCCAATGTAATCCAGCAACAGGCTGCGTGAAGTTGATGGAATTAACCTGAATTTAGACTAGATTTCTAAGAAGTCAGCCCTCACCTCATAGTTGCACATGCTATGAATAAGAGCCCGAATGGAATAAATGATCAGCTGTTAACAGAAATTTGCCTTCAAGTCTTAGGCAGATTACAAATTAAGCAGAACATAAGCCCCAAGCAGAAATTTGAAAAAGTATGTGTGTCAAATCAATATTCTTTTAAATCAAAGATGTCCTTCTTTAGACATCAAATATCACACTAACCATGGACATAAAGCAGATGCTGTAAATATCTTAGTATTTGATCCAGCAAATGTTTATTCCTATGAGTCATCCTGGTCACTTTAACCTGAGCAAGGACTGGAGCCAATATTTTCTTCTTAAATAAATGGAATCACTACAGAAGGACAGCTTTTAAACTATCTCCAGAGGGGTACAGGGTTAATATTAATGATATGAAGAAATACCAGCTAGAATGAGTGATGTGTATATATATTTATATTTATATATATGGTGTGTATCCAGTAAGAAACCAAGTGCTCATAACAGGTTTGAAAGTAACCTTCTCCTAAACACACACACATCCAGAACTGTGCAGTAAATCTCCATGTTTTGGGAACAGTCTTAGGCACCTTGTAATGAAATAGGATTACTTCTGGTGCAATTCTTCCAGCAGTGTAACCATCTTACTTTACAGACTGAAAACTGACAGCTGTATCATAATACACGACTGCATGTTTTTACCTTTTGCTTTTTTTTTTAAATGAAAGATGCCAGTATTTCTCTATAGCTCCAGAAGTTTTTGTTCCTGTATTGCCTGTACTGTACCTTGCAAGTTTGCTTACAATATTATCACAAAGGCAGCTTAAACAGAAAGAAGGAAGAAATGTGTTTTTTCCTCAGCATGTGACTCAACTGAACTTAACTTTTTCAGGCATGGACAAACAAAGCCCAGAAACCACTTTAACAATATCCAAAACCACTACAGCGTCCAGGAGCAGCAGCAACAACAAAAACCCACTGGTTCCAAGTGACACCAAACACGCTACACACATGCTCACACATCCCCACACACTACCACTGCTCAGCCCTGCACAGCCAGGGCTACTTCATAATTAAAGTTTCTGCTGTTCTTTTCTAGCTGTTTGATTAAAATCCCTTTAAGCACACTCTGTCTTTGCAAAGACTCTTGTCAAATCAACATTTTTTTCCTTGGCTTCAGTGCTCCTCTACACCCCACTCAGCAGCAACTAAGAAAATGTGGAGAATATAAAACCACAATTTGAACCTCAAGAGCTGTTGTTCCACTCTCCCGGCTGAAAAGGCCAATAATATTCACCTTACCAAAGTGGCATAAGCAAGATTGATGCTCAAAATACATTGAAGGTGTTTAGTGATAAAGTTCTTGCCAAAGGTATTTCTAGACTGCTAAGAAGAAAAATTGAAAGAAATTCTTTGCATCCAAAATTTCTGCTTGGTCAGCTGATAAAAACCTGGAGCAAACAACATGCAGAATTATCCCTACTGGTATAGGAAATGCTTTATGACCTAATTAAACACCGGTGCAGTGTGAGAAGAGGTGTTTTCCCATAAAGTTGAAAAAATAGATGCACTTCTAAAATGTTTACCCTTTGTGAAAATAATTTCAGAAAGTTGATTTTAAAAACTTGCAACTTCAGAATGTGATCCAAATACAAAATCTTCAGTTTTGTGTTTCAAGAATATCCACTGTGTTAATTCCTACATTTCTATTCCCAAAGAAAGTGTGTGTGTATGTGTGTATATAAAAATACATATGTTCACATGCAAACAAACATGCAAGCTTCCCTCCCACCCCTAGAAGTAATTTAATACCCAGGTCTGTGTCATTTTTAACAGCACCATCTTACCATCAGTACAATCTAATATTCTGTAATGGTATTCCCCAACTATTTATAGAGATAGAATACATCACACATTACAGACACACGTTCCCAATCTAGAATTATAAGAAGAACCCTACATAATTTTAAATTACGTCCTAATGTAATTATAATCATTTTTGTTTTCATATTCAATTGCAGGTAGCACGTAGTTATTTACATGAATTTTCCTGTTAGAAGCATTCCCACAGAGATTTCCATATTAGAAGTGCTGCAGAATAACTGAGCATGCAGCTAGGCAGAGCATGCTATCCATACAGCTCCCAATTTTGCCCTTGCCCAGCTCTGTAAAACCGCTAACCTGCAAGATTGCATTTCCAAACTTTATCAGCACGAAGAGAAAGCAAATATGCTCCTGCTAATACAGGAATACAGCTGCATATGTACTTTTTCTCCCTGAGGCTCTGCCATTTCAGCTTATATTTCTTATATATGCTATTTTAAGTCAGAAAACACCAGCACAATGTGATGTTTCTTGCCCTTTCTTGCCTAGAAAGGAGCAGTTAACAAAACACTGGGAGCCATTTACATTCAGAAAGCGCAGGGCAGAACTGCTCCCTAACTTTCCAGCACTTCTGGAGGTCACTTTTCATTTCTTCATATCAAAGGCAGGCACTTGTTTCTAATAAGTTAACAACTCTCCTGAGAAACGTGGGTGGCTGGTATTTCATTGTTTCATAAATATTTTTATACTCGTAACAGCGTTCAACTTAAAACAGATTTCAAGAGGAGAAAAATCACGACTAGGACCGTGCTCAACAGAGGCAGGAGCGCAAACTTTTTTCCTTGGTGAAAACAGAGGTATTTCCCTCCTCCTCTCGCTTTATTTCGCCTCGCTGTTTTTGTTTGGCTGTGTGGAGGGGGCCGCTTTGTTTTAATTTGGGTACAAAAGGCGCACTGTATAAGTTTTCCCTCCCCCTTGGAAGTGTACTTCCTTTGAAAGCGCTCCTCTGCGAACAAAGGCTGCCACCGGCCCTCCGCACCAGCGCCGGGGACAGCTGTGCGATGGAGCTCTTCAAAACCTCGCCGAGAAATGAAAAATCAAAAAAAAACAAAAAAAAAAAAAAAAAAAAAAAAAAAAAAAAAACGAACCAAGAAAAAAAATAAAAATAAAAAAAACACCAAAAACCTTGCGGTTCCTACCGAAAGGAAGTTTTCCAGGGACAAGCTCCTCGGTGTTGCTGTAACTGCGACTTTGTCTTTTTTGGATACAATGTTTCTGCTGACTCCCGAAAATTTTCCACTTGAATGTGCAATTAACCAGCAGCGGCGGCGGCAGCAGCTCTGGAGAAGGAGAAGCAGCAGCGAAAAAGGACATTCCTTCTTTCATCTTTTAGAGGCAAACAAGCGAGGGGAGGGAGGCAAAGCCGGGGGCAGCGCGGCGAGCGGAGCTCCGCGCCAGGCCGGGCCGCCCGGGGATGGCTGCGGAGCGCTGCGAGCCGCTGCGCCCAGCGCGGGGCTGCTCCCGGCTCGCTTGCTTCCCCGCGGGGAGGGGAAAAAAAAAAAAAAACCAACAAAACAACAAAAAAAAATGTGAAAAATGCCAAGGATCGGTGCGCGCGTGTACGAGAGGGAGAGCCTCTGTGTGTGTGTGAGTGTGTGAGTGAGTGAGTGCGAGCGCGCCCGGTGCCGGGCGGTGACTCAGGCCAGCGAGTGCGAGCGGGGGAGCGGAGCGGCGCGGGGCGGGCGGCAGCGCCTGTTGCAGCTCCGGCCGCGGCCCCGCAGCGCCACAACTCCGCGGCGAGCAACTTCTCCCCCCGCCGCGGCCCCCGGCCCGCCCGCCCCGGCACCTGCGGGGGCGCCGGCTCCCCCCGGGCCGCCCCCGGCCGGGACGGGCCCCCCGCCCCGCCGCACAAAGCGCCGGCGGCGTGCGCGCCCGCGGCCCCTCTTACCTCCGCGCCGCGGCCCCCTCCGCGCACCGCCAGCGCGCCGCGCTCCGACGGCAAAACTTCGCCCGCCGCCCCCGGGCCGCCCCGGCTATTTATGGCCCCGCGCCTATTTTTAATCCGCCGCTCGGCTATTTATACCGCGGCCGTAGGTTGCCGCGGGCCGGCGGACGGAGCCCTCGGAGGATGAGTTGCTGCCCGGCCGGCGGCGGGGCGGGCCGGGCTCCCGGCCGGGCTGCGCGGCGCCAGCGATGCGAGGAATGCGCGGAATGAGGGGAGGAATGAAATGACCGCGGGGGCGGGGCGGCCGCGGGGCGGAGCGCGGCCCGCCGCCCCCTGCGGCCGCGGGCGGGCGGGCGGGGCCGCGGGCGGGGCCTCCGCGCCGCGCTGACCTCATAGGGGAGCCCGCGGAGGGGGCACCGCGCTCCGGGCGATGCCGTCCCGCACGCCCCGGCACGGAGCGCCCGCCCAGCCGAGCCGCGAAGGACGCGCGGGATGGGGATCGGCCCGGGGGTCCGGCTGGGGAGCGGACGGGGAGGCTCCCCCGGGAAGCTCAGTGTACGCACACCCGCATCCAGCCCTGCAAACCCGCGCCGATCCCTAAGAAACGCAGGTCTGTGTCCAAAAGGCCCAACAGAGCATAGGATGAGAAGACATCGCACCCCAAATTGACGTGGACATGGCATGGCCCAGAGGTCCAGTGTTCACCCTCAATGCGGATCCTGACCTTTCTCACAAAACTGTCCCCAGATCCAGATTTCACAATGCCGGTTTTGCACCGCTCCAAACGAGTGAACCCCAGTGCCACTGGACTATCTGTACCCTTCTTGTCTTGTGCAACCCATCCCCCAGAAACACTCCCCAAGCAGCATCACGGGCACGTCTCCTTCAGTTAACAATCCGCTACCTTATGGAAATAATTGCAGGGAAGGCACAGCTGTTGTGCTTGTGACAATTCATATTTGCATAAGCAAAACGGATAACTGGACACCTTGGTGTTTGTGAAATAAATTGCCTACTTTGATGTGCAAACACACATTTTTACCCACCTCTGAAAGTTTGCCCAGCAGGGCTACAGTGTTTGGAGCTATCACAAACATCACGTTACAACCTCAGAGGAACAATGTGTCGGCATCACCAGGCAGCACTTGCGTGTTCACACCGCGCCTAAGTTCATGACATGCTGGTGGAATCCTCCATAAATGCCCAGCATATTAATTTTTTGCAACTTTGAGAAGGGATGCCCAGCGTGTCGTTCTGGGAATACCAGGAACACGCTTGTCCCGCTTCTTTCCCAGTACCAATCCTGTGAGACGACCATGCTGCTAACAGACATCCTTGCAGCCTCAGGCTGACCCCAGAGCCTCTTGAAAGGAGCCACTTGAAGCTCACATTGCAGTTTACAGGGAGCCTGCAGCTGTTTTTTACCTTTGTAGAGCAGGCACAGGCTGTGTATGACGGGCAGAAGGTGCAGGTTCCTGCTGGTCACACACATGACACTGACCGAAACCTGCTACGACAGCAGAAAAGCGTGCAACAAGTTACAATACCAAACGAAGCCAAAGTCTGAGCAGGTCTTGGTCAAAGGACTGTGAGAATGCAAAAACAAATGTATTTGCAGGATTTTTCTTTCCCCCCCACACCATTCCACAATGGCTGAAAAATTTCTTCCCCAAAACAGGCTTCAAGAAACCCCTTCACACATGCAGAATTTCTTTTCTCTCCAACTCCTTCTTTCCAAATAGCTCTGGTAATATTGTCTAATAAGTGTCTGAGTGCCTGCACAATTGGTAAAATTCAATCACTTTGCAGATGTCTGCACAAAAGCCATAGTCTCCTGAGTGCACTTAAAGATTACCAACTCTTTTCCAAAGTTGGAACAGAAAAATGGGACAAAACATTGCCCCCCAACACCTATAACAGATTTTTTTTTTAGTCACTAGGCTTTAAATTCCCTCTGCTATGCTCACTGCAAAAACAGAAATGTGAAATGTCTTTAAATAAATGTGATTTTTTTTTTCCCCTAAGGCTTGCAGAGGAAGTACCAAGAATACTGACTCTTAAATTCTATGCATGTGCAGGGCCCAAAAGGTATTACAGCTCTGTACATGTGGAGGGAGAGCAGCAAATCTTCAAACAGTGGATAAGTAGAGTTTATAAGTACTCTTACCTATAGTAGTTCTCACAAATGAAAGCGATGCAAATTTTGCAGGATCATGCTCTCCTTGTGGAAAAGTTAAAAAAAAAAAAAAGAAAAAAAAGAGGATTGCTTCTGAAGGCATCATTGTGGATGAACAGAAATCAGACTCAAACAAGGTTCTAGCTGTTTGCCATATCTGCAGACAGAGAGTTCAATTTTGCAATTCAGAATTCAGAAGAATTGTGGAAGAATAATTAAATTTACCTGATGCCTCCATATTTTCCTGTTAACTGCAAGCAGCAGGGAAGGCTCATGCAATTCTGTCTGTTTCACAGGTTCTAAAGTTTTCTGTTAGTGTCCTTCAAAGGAAGAAATTCTCCCATGGAAGAAAGGCAAAACCAAACGCCTGGGGAAGACTGGAAGCCTTCCACTGGCACAGTGTAAAGGTTCATCCACAATCCACAGTTTTCAACTCAAGGCTGGGTCCTGACAATATCTTGCTCCCAGGCAACTGCACATACTGGTGAAACCACCAAAACTGAGGCCAGTTTAGCCACCACAAGCCACTGTGGTGACTAAAGCATGGCCCTGGAGAAGCACAGCCAGCAAGGTCCAGACAAAACCCATGTCCTCTGAACACCGAGGCTGGGAAATTCTGTCAAGCATGGAGCTCTCTTGCCTCCTGGCTCATGTACCCTGGAGATTATCCTGTCATGCCATGCCACACTGGTAATCACTTCAAAAAAAAACACATACCTGGAATGCCCACGTCTTTCTGACAGGAAAAAAAAAAAAAAAAGGTGTACTGGGGAGAGAGAGAGCTGTGCATTTTGACAGATGGTAAAGACAAGGTAAAACAACATCAGGATCAGCCTGTTAGCCCAGCCACTGTCTCCCAGCCAGGGGAGGCTTTGGAGGCCCGATGGATAAAGAAGGAAAGTACATTGGCAGCACATTCATAGACAGAACTTTGATGAATTGCCTGCCCTCTGTTTATTGATGAACGGCTTCTTCAGGCACACAGGTGCACTGAGAATTACAAAAGCTGGAGAAAACAAAGGGACATTGGGACAAGCCCAGGCAGGGGCATTTCCTGGGGACAAATGCTTATCTCAGCTAGAAATGAGACATACAAGTGGGGAATATGTGAAAATGTGGTAAGAAAGGGAAAGAATGATATTCAAGAGACAGACACCAATAAAAGGACTTCAGGCAGAGAGACTGGGGAAAGAGAGAAGTGTGAACAATTTTTGAAACTACAGACAGAAGGCAGGAAAAATGAAAGAAAGTTTTAAAAGGGTGATAAAAATGGAGAAAGGAAAAGCTGAAAAGGAAAGGAATTGATGGGGCAGAAAGAACAGCTGAAAGGAAACCAGCTGGGAGAGCAAAGGAAACTGTAGTTTAGGAAAAGAAAAAATAGGAATAGCAGAAACAAGAGACAACAGTGAGGAAAGGGAATTAGCTTCACCACGAGAGGCAGCTAATGGTGGGAGGGGTAAGGTAAGGGAGGACAGAAAAAGCAAGCAAAAGAAATAGAGAATAAAGGTCTGCAGCACTATCAAGTCTTGCATTTGTCAGTGAAAGACTGTTTTGAGTGCAAGACCTATTGAGTCTGGGGCAGAGGCAAGTGTGAACATGCATAGAGATAAGTTGGAGGCTGGACTCTGCTTCACGTATAGGAACCACTTCTGTCTTTATTAATGAGACTGCTGATAGCAGGGGGCACTGGGTACAGGGAACAGGACTTACACTTTTCAGTCCAGCCACCCAAAACCAGAGGGTGCTTTTAAGTCTCCAAGAGATGAAACATTACCCAAAGACACAGGGTTAACAGCATGCCTTGCTTACTCTAGGAATAAGTAAACTCTTATCTGCCTAGAGAGCATTGGCTGATGAAAACAAGATGGACTTTGCAAATTCTACATGCAGAGCCCATTTTGGACTTGGAATGAACCCGAAAGCTCAACAACATTTGGACTCAGTGTTTTGGTTACAAATACTGCAAGAATTTTAAAACTTTGCATTTGGATTGCACCTCAGATTAGGAAAACTACTAATCCCAGGAAATGCTTAAAGCACTGCACAGATTAGGGTTAATCTACAGTGTGCAAAGAATTAAATATCCAAATCAATGTGCTGCTGAACATGCCAACAAAAAAAATGCTGTGGGGAGGCTGCAATGTAATGGAACAGAGCTCTCCATACTACAAATCTAGCTGCTGAGCTTTGTAAAGCAGCAGACAGCGGAAAGAATGAAAACAAATAACAGTTTAATAATGAATTACAATAATTGAGTCGAGAGGAAGCCAGGACATGAACCACGGCCTCAGAGTCCAACTGAGTTAAAATAGTACAGAGAGTGGAAATATATAATTTCAGACAATCCTGGGTGCTTATTTCTAAAGGTGAGCTGAGAGCTTTTTAGAATGACATGACCAGAGTGCAGGGTTGTGTATTTCTTCCATTGATGAAATCACTAACATCAAAATGGGGTGGCTCTCGTCCTGCTTTAAAGCAAACAATGTAAGCACAGCAGCCCATTCCTTCTGCTGATAGCAAATAATTCTCAGAGCCACTGATTGAAGCAAATTGCTGTTGAAGCCACTTGTGTGGTTGGGCTTTTAAAAATATATTTTGCACTACAAATTTTGTGGTGTTAGTGTCCTTTTGTCCTGGAGGAGAAAAAAAAAAAGTAAAACAATTCACTTTCAAATTCCCAAAGTATCTCTTTGATTATAAAATATTCAGGTTTATGAGCATTTTTCAGCCTGCTTAATATGCAAATGGCATATTTCATTCTCTCCCTTCACTTCGGCCTAGGTTTCTAGTGGTGTTCAGATGTTTCATGTTAGGTGCAGGTATTTTTAATCCTCTTCAAAATCTAAGTACCTAATTTATTTTGGTTTCAATGGGGTTTAGGTGGGAATTCTATTCTGGGAATTCTTCGTGCTTATCTAGACACATAATAATAATAATAATAATAATAATAATAATAATAATAATAATAATAATAATAATAATAATAATAATAATAATAATACAAATAGCAATAAAATAACAGTAAAAAATAAAAACAAAAGAGACCTTAATGCTTATCTTAACCACTGAGGTACTTGAAATCTACATCCAAGGAATATTTCAGAGCACTTAAAAGCACCATCTGCTGCATGACCTGTTGTACAAGGTCATTCCCAAGCATCCACTTAGCTCACCAAAATGACTCCACAGGTGACTTCTGCAGGAAGGGGCATGCTGCCATCTCAACACAAGAAATTGAAGATATTTCACTAGAGAAAGTGCCAGGCAGCTTCACCAGGGACATGATGTGATCCTGTCACACCAAAAGCAGCAGACACAGATTCCCCTGGCCCCTGTTTCACCTAATCCCTGGAAAGCCACATGCTAAGGGAGAAGTTGCCATGTGTTAGGAAAGGCAACCAAAACCAGTGGACCACAAGTGACAGTGTCTAAAGTGGAAACAAACTGTGCCAGACATGAAAGAATTGTTTAACAGTCCTTATCCATACAAAACCCAAAGTATCCCTGGAAGTTCTGATAAATACAACCCCAAACTTCACATGAGTGGCAGGGGTACCCAATATATGACCAAGGCAGGTAGGACAGATTGCACACTGAAGGCATAGCTAGAATACTGTCATCCTTATTTTACACTGATATTTCCATTTCTTCACTCATGTTGCAAGTAGAATCACACATGGTAAATAGAATTTAGAGAAAGCAGGAGTGAGAAGGTCTGAGGTCTGCAGAGGTGTTAAGGGTGATGTTGCTGAGAAGGAAGAAGCCAGAAGATATCTGTCCTCTTGTCACACAGTCTTCTATGCCATCTGCATAATGAGACTTGCAAAAAGTACCCGAGTCTCTCACGCTTCATTTTTTTTCTCAGTGTGTTTTCTTCGGCTCTAATAAAATACAAACCTGTTCCAGACACCTGCAAAGCTCAGGGTTTGTTCTGAGCAGAGCAGGGGAGCTGAGAAAGCACAGCACCAGTGCTCAGGCAGTACAAAATGAGTGAGATTTAGTCTTTCCCATTTTCAAAGGGGGAAAGAGGGAGAAGAGAGGCAAAGGAAAGGGACTCTTACAAGAATATATTCCCATTTCCTGTTAACTTGACTTTTTAGGTGTTCAAATGAGTATAAAAGGAAATCTAGAGAGAGATCATCTATTCCCTATTGCAACTTGAAAGCCAGGATTACATGGGGTTTTTTTGGCAGGAAAATTACAAAGAGTAATTTGCAGTTGATTGGTAATGAAAGAAGAAAAAATTACCTAAAGGTGCTGGGAAATCCTAGTGGTGTGTGGGTATGCAGTTAGATGGGCCCACCTCAGAGGGATGAGAACCACTGAACCAAGTTTCTGGAGTGGCTATTACAGAATCTGTAGTAGTAAATATCACCATGTAAATCCCGACCTTTCCTCATCCCTCCCACGGGGGAACCACAAATGCTTTTCATCTAGCCGGTATTTAGGAAGACAGTTTAGAAACCAGGGTGAAAAAAGTCAGCTGAAGATGTAGGAGCCACTGGGGCTAGCTGAGAAGGATCATCAGAATAGGATCACCCCTTTTCATTTCAGCATCAACTCTCTCTTCTCTCACTGCTTTTTCTGTCGTGTTCCAGAAATCACAAACAGTAACTGGACTGACAATGTTACTTGAAATTAAAACAACTGTTTAATGCATTTAAAATACAGAGTTTTGCAGCTTTGTGAGCTCTGGTGGATTGAGTGGCTGCTATGAAGCTTAATCCTGATTGCAAATGCTCTCTTTGTTCTGGCTTTTCTGCTCCTATGCTCATGACGTCCCATCGAGCACCAGTCAGGACGCTCTGCCAGGGCTTGGAGTGGTCCATGGAAGTGAAGGAGCACCCCAGAGCAGAGTCCTGCAGGAAGAGCCGTGCCTGCCAGCCCTGGGGGAATAGCTGTGCAGTGGGGATGGCCAGGCTTTGTCAGCAGGAGGACAGGGAGCAGCCGAGTCCCGCTGCTCACCGATGCTCCCAGCCCAGGGCGCAGTGGTGGCACAGGTAAGTGGGACACGCTCACACCCGGGAGTCACAGCCCTCCAGATGGTCATCAAAGAGCTGGGTAGAGGAGTGTCAAACAACGAGATGATGCAATGGACAAATGTTTATCATAAACACGGAGAATCCTGACCTCCTTTCACATGTGATTTCATCTTAGGTGACTTCACAAGCACAGTTACTCCACCACCTGCACAGCCTTGTCTGTTTTATGCTTCTTCTACCCTCTAGATCCTGAGGAAATTAATTAATTTGCTATATTTTTATAATCAGTCCCAGATGGACGATAACTGTCAGCATTTTCCAATTGCATAACATTTATCATTTTCAAAGCACTTTATACACACAAAGCAGTTCATCCTCACACCACCCCTGTGCCCTAAACGTTAGTATTTCCTTTTTACCAACTGGAAATTGTAATGGTAAGTCAGAGCAATCCTCACAGTAGCTAAGGTAATAGCAAAATTCAGTACCACCTGTACCACATCAGGCTTTCCTAATGGAAGCACACACACCACACTGCCCTCAAGAAGTTTTTCTTTCTTGTTTACATACAAAAATCCTCTCCTCAGCTCTGCTAGTTCCTCCAACCTTCTGGTCTCTGGAGAGTTGAAAAGCCAAGCTCCCAACCATTCCACAACTCAGCTTCCAAAAGACTCTAAATGAGTACAACTTTTTTGTGCCTTAAGATATTCTATCCTAAATGTATTGTAGGTACAATCAATAGTTTGAAAAAGTCATCATTCTAATTTATTCGCTTACTGCGAGGTCACAGAGTCATCTAAATTCCTTGTGGGTACAGAACTGAGGTTCACTGAAAATCGGGCCCCAGCTGAGCTTTGGTGAATTTTTAAAGTAAGCAATTAAATGGCTTGTAAAAGAGAGGCATTTCCCAGCTGACATCAGGAACTCTTGGAAAGAGCTGAAACTCAGAGGAGCTGTGCTCTCAGTTGCAGTAGAGCATTCAGCAATGTGAAACTCCTTCCAAGCACATGCAGTAGTTTGATTTTTAAATAATAATAATTACACACACAATTGTAGGCAGGTGAAGGCTTTTGAGTCACTTTTAGCAGCCAAAGGCAAGTAAAGAAGAAACCCTGGGTAGCAGTTAGACAAAATTTGAAGCCTGTAACCCCTTCCTTGGGCAGTGTTTCCTCCTCTAATCTTGTCCATCAAAGGGCAGTGGTACCTGCCTGAGCTCTGTCAGAACACCACCCCTGCCACCCCTCAGCACAAAAAGGTTCTGCAACCCCTCTGCTCACGTGAGTCCTTCACACAAAAAATTACCTGAATCAAACCTCAACAAAAGCATCTTTTTTTAAAATGAGAATATATTTTCCTTCATTCCTTTCAAAAATGTTTTCCCTGCGTGGTCTGTGTGACCGTGGAGCTGATGCTCTTGAGGATAAACCTCCCCAGCTCTGGGCGTCGCAGCCCTGCCTGACACTTCTGTGTTTGGCCATGCTTGGGAAGAGGCAGGTGCCCCACAGAGAGACTCAGCACGGGCAAATGAGAGGTGCACAGTACAGCTAAAAGGGAAATCCTGAGGAAAGCAGTGGGAGGCCTGCCTTCTGTGAGCATAAAGACACTTGTGTGGCACAGAGGAAGGCGTTCTCCTGCTGTGACTGGGGCCCCAGCAGCCTCTGCTGAGGGTGAGAGTCTCTGATCTGCCTTTCAAACTGACACACGGCCTCTATGCTTCACAGAGAGGAGGAAGGGGACATTGCCATCCACTCCCTTGCAGCAAAGTAGTTAAGCTTCAGTCCACTCAGCACTGAAGGAAACTCAAGTTTAATGTCCTCCTCTGCCTGAGATAAGTCCACTCCTCCAAGCTCCACGGAGGGAGCGCTGCCTAGCAGGAGGTTGCTCTAGGGCAGAATAGCAGGTTCACCTTCAGAGATATTAATGGCATTTTGCTGTGCTCCTGGCAGAAGAAAGCAGTGGGTTTCTCCCAGAATTTCTGTGCAAGATTAGTATTGTATCCAATAGTGGATATTGCCCATTAAACTAGGAACTGAAATGGGATATAACTTCCCCTTTCCATGAGACCAGGAGCACAGCCACCAGTGGACCTCTCACAGAGGTAAGGGGGCTCCATCAGTTGTGTGGCCTCAACTTACCCTGGGAAAAACGTACTTGTTGGTTTCATCTGGACTGGAATTCGTCATTAATGTACCTCTGTATTGTAACTCCTGCTCACTCTGCTCCCTTTTGCAATAAAAGAATTAAAGGTTGAAAAAGGGCCAGAGGCAATGGGAAATCTAAAGCCAGTTGGAAAGAATAACTGCTCAGAAGGAGCACTTGTTTGACTTTACATTCTCAGTCCCTGTGCTGGGCTCCTTCTAACCAGGCCTTATGGCAAAACAATGGGGAAAATAAATTTGCATGGGATCGAGTTGATTTAGTAACATGTCAACATAAACATCCCACATGTGAAACACTGCCCATACCTCCCTGGTCTGTTTTCTCTAGGTGACTGTTGTTTAACCTGCCTCATTAATTTGGGCCAGTAGAAAACAGTAAGTAAAAACAGTTTGTTTGAGACATGGGCTTGTTCTGCTGCCCAGGTTTGAAGGGTTTGTGGCTATTTACCAACATCTCATCTCACAGAAATGTGAGCTAGTAGCAGTAGCTTAGCAAGGCAATGCACATCAGCTGAGCTATGGCTGCTCAGTTATGTCAGAGCTTTTCCATGGCATCCATGTGAATCCTGCAAATGGGGAATGAATCTGGTACCCAGGCTGCAGCACTGGGGAGGGACTTCTATTTCTGCCTAATTTTTAATCTCCAAAAGCATGAAAAGATCCATTAAAGTCTGGCAAATGGATGGCACGTGCTGTGCTCTTCTATGGCACCACCTCTAACAACTGATGGCTTTTGTTATTGGTGAGGAGGAGAGTTGGGCTATTAAAAACCTAATTTATGTCTCTTTCTTCAGCGTGTGACTCAAACCAGTTTTGCAATCAGTTACAGGTTAACTAGCCAGGGTTAGGCAGGGTGGGGCCTGCAGTAGATTGCAAAACTGGTTTATTCGATTCACAGAGTGAGAAAACATCCTTAAAAATAGGCATACTAGAAGAAGACCAGATACCTCGCTGTCAATTCTGTCAGAGGGTGCCCCAAAGCAGAGTTTCAGGCGCCGGGCGCCTCGCTGCTTGCAGCGCTGCTGGGTGACCCTGCACTGCTGCAGCTGCAGAGCTGCCCTGCCTACAGCCTCACCTGCAGCTCCCGTGCTGCTAACCAGGTTAATGCATCACCCATCACACAGCAGCCCCGCCAGCTGCCCCCACGGGAGCGCGGGGAGCAGGTCTGGAGCTGCCCGGAGATCCACAGCTGGGGAGAGACACGGAAAAGAGCTGTCCTGCTTCCAGCAAAACCAGAGAGGGACTCAGTCTGTTGTCACCTGCAGGGTTCTGCTCTTCCCGAGAGGGCAGGCAGAAAGGCAGAGGGTGAGAGCTGCAGGCTCTACCTGTACAGCTTCACGGGGATGTGGGATGTGCCACAGAGTTGGTGCATCCCAAAGTCTTCCTTTGGTGTTAAACTGAGGAAGATGCAATACAGAAAGCATGGGGGAAAAGGAAATAAATTGCATCAAAAGTCTCTTGCATATGTGTTAAAATATGTGACAGATAGTTTCAGAATCTTGCATCCTCTCTTGTTATCAAGGCAGCTCTTTTTATTATTTCTAGACAATACAAATGTAGGCATTGTACAACACTCTCAGAGAAAAGATGAAGTATATGATTTACTTTTCTTTATGCAGCCAATAGCATCATTGTACTTGGGAGTTTTTCCAGCCCATGGCCTTAGAAAAGTCCTCAGAAACTGAGAACGCTGCTTTCACTTACATTAGTGGGCCTTTAGTGTTGCTCCAGCAATGTAAAAACATCCTAAATTTTAAGTTAAAAATGCACTTTAGCCAATTTCACAGGTATCACAGAGTATTCTGAGTTGGATAGGACTCCTAAGGATCACTGAATCCAAGTTTTAACTGTAACATTGTCACAGCACTGAACATTTGTTGTGGTGAGACAGCAGAACAGACTGGTGGCTCAGAGGGGCTTCCTTCACAGGAAGTTTTTGGGAAGTTGGGATGTGCGTGTGCCAGGGTGGTCTGGGAGCATTTGATCCCATTCCAGTGCAGGGCTAGACTGAGTGATTTTCTGAAATCCCTCATAGTTCTGCAGTTCTAAACATTTCTGGTTTCCTAAGAGAAGATTTCTTTGTGTGTCACTCAATGTGGTCTGGTTGTATCACCAGAACATTGCTCTGTATTTCTGTAAAGGCTATCAGCTTACTCACTGTAGTAGTGAAAATTAAAAACTGCATTCCTGAAATTGGCCCATTTCCTAACAACATACCAAAGAAAATACACATGAAAAGGTATCACACATCATTTAATTAAGATTGTTTCTTATGTGTTTGCTACAGTGTAAACATATTTTCACTTCTTGCTCCCCAAAACTGTCCAGCCCAGCTGAGTTGTGAGCTGTGATCCCAAGGACATCCCACTATTGTGCTTTAAAAAAATGTAATTAAAGATTCCTCCTTTCATCTATGGATTCCCCCAAACTGTTTGAAGTCCTGCTCTGTCTGCACAGCAGACTGATGTTTTACTCCTAAGATGTCAGTTTTAAAATGAGGCTGCCACCTTTGGTTCTGAGCACAGAAGCCCCTATTTGTTTCACAGTTAACATCTCTGGGAAGGCACCTTCACAATGCTGCTTAGTGAAACTCCAGATATAACTGCTTTAACATCTAGAACAAAATCAGTGCTCAGGTTGAGTGATAATCACTGCTCTCCTGTCCCTTGCCCATGGAAGTGGGCAGTTTTAAACCAAAGCTCTTCAAGTGTCCTCATGCTGCCCCACAGACGAGGCAGGAGAATCTCACTGGAACCTACAGAGCAGTAGAGAGCCAGGGGAGCAATCTGGCTTGGGAATTCCTCCACTGTCATCCCACAGAGCTGTTTTGCAGGGTAACTAGCCCATGTTGTGGTCTGGGTTGCAGTATCTCTTCAGAGCCAGTGTAGCCCAGCTCCCAAATTTCCATGATGAAAAAGAAACTTCAGCTTGTGTAGACATTACTGTCAGCATTTTACAGTCTGTTATTCACGCTAGAGGCATCAGTCCCAAGGAAATCAGACTAGAGCTGGCATTTCCCTGCCCTGGAAGGGAAGTGGAGCAGCCCTTGGTCAGAGCTGCACTCTGGGGGGGTGACTGCAGTAATGAGGTTCTGCAGTCCATAATTTCGCACTGTGCATTTCCTCCCTAAGGAGTCACAGGCTGGTTTATTGAAATCACACACAAATAGGTCTCAGTGCATTTCTTGGCGGCAGGTATTGGGAAAAAACCCTCAGATAATTGTGAAACGCTCTGGTGGAACCTGCAGAAATGTGGGCTTTGTCCCTGGCTGTGGGACCAGCTGGGGGGTTGACTTCAAAGGAATCTTTTAACCTGTTTGTGTTCCAATTCCCCGTGGCTGTAGAAGAGGCACACTCACCTGCTCTGTGCTACTGTCATGCCAGCATGGGCTCAGCTCCTTCTGGGAGCAAGTTTGTCCAAGGCTAGTGTGACCTCCCACCCTGTCCCCTGGATAGCTGGGCAGCTTCAGCTCCAGTGGCAGCCAGGACAAGACCTTTACTAGCACCCTTATCCACAAAACAAGCACATCTTTTTAGTGTTGTCATGACTCCAGCTGGTTGACAGAAATCCCATAAAGCCGGAGGTTGTAAAAAAAAAAATTAAAACATTTAAGGTTACAAAAAAGTTACTTTGGTGCCAAGTGCCATGTTGGCACAGCCTGAAGTGACCCATCACAAACACCAACACTGCTCCTGCTCCCTCCACTCATGGAGAGGCTTGGGACACTCTGCACAGACCCCTTGCTCCTGACACCACCTCAGCTCACCCTTTCCCAGAGAAATCCCCAGCCAAACCTTCCTCCACTCAAATCAGGATAATTCAGTAGCTGTGCAAGTGGCTCTGGGCTGTGCTGCCCAATTCAGAAATTGCACTCGATGAGGCAAAAGATACTTGGCCAACACCTCATCCTCTGTACCCTCTGCACCCTCTGCTCATGCAATGGAGGTATTTGATCATTTCATGGAAGTCAGTCTTCTAATTTTTTAACTGTTGTTCTGCAAGTCATCATTAACTGTGATCTGTATTTATGTCTCATCTTGGAATGTTCTATCATAGCATGCAAAGTATTATGAAAGTTAGCATTTTTCTAGGGCAATAAAACCTGCCTTTTAGAAAATCTATGATGAATATTTATGAAAAAAATAGATAAAGTTTTGTTTATTTTAATTTTTATGACTCCTCTGGATGGCAGGACAGCTGTATTGGCTGCATAACATTTTTTAGAGTTAGAAATATATAGCCATCTGTTCAGCTCATAACATTGTGTTAATAGGTATCTCAAATTTCAACTCAAGAAATAAACATTTTAATAAATAACGTAACAGCAAGAAACTTGGGTTAACTGATGGAGACCTAGCTGTAGTAGTAGTAAATCTGTTTGAGTTACTCATTACAGAAATATTCAGGAACAAAGTACTTGGCTAAATCGGACCTTTAGCTAAAAAGCATTTAAAAACTGCATTTCCTGTAAGCTTGTGACTGAGATTAAAAAAAAAAGACCTGACAAAAAGATTTCCAGGTTTGTATTGATACATTTTAGAGAGATGAGAGACCTTTAGTAACCACTTACTCACCCAAGCTTCATAAACTTCTCCTATGGTCTTGGTGAGCCTTTAGGGAACTTCAGACCCGGCTGGATTTGGAGTTCAGGCCCCTAACTCTAGAGGAAGAATAAAGCCCTTGCAAAATACATGAGTTAAGAGCAGCATTAAATCAATCCCAAAATTGTGCAGCCCCTGTAGGACAATATCCTGCTGAAGCTGTCTCAGCACGGGCAGCAGTCAGCTCTGAGTTTGTTCTGAGAGGTGAGTTAGTACTGGGTGACTGCACTGGGAAATCTTGCACAGGTAAGCATGAAACAACAAAGTAAAGGTGTGTTTGGGGCTTCTTCTGTTTCAAAAGGCTCTTTTTTGCTGCGTGGCAAAATGAAGTGCAAAGAGCTGTAACTCCAGGTCTTTGGTTGCCAAGATGAAGAAAATGTCACTCTCAAGCAGATGGTGCTGCTGATGCAGAAGGTCAGAGACTTGGAAATTCGTTTAAACAACCCAAAACAAAAGCAAGGGAATGGTAGAGATGGTCCATTATTATCTTTGAATATTAAAAAAAAAGGATTGAGGAAGCACAGCAGAAAATGGAAGCCAGTTTATCCTTAGATTAGCTGCAGAAAATATATTTGACTTCCTTAATAAGAACTCGAGGGAATCATAAGCCACCAAAATAAATCCTGGTCAGATCCTTGGACTGACAGGCACAGATCTCACCTGAGTATGGGGAACCACAGAGGACACAGCATCACCATAATGAATGGTCTTCACACCATGTTTCATTGCAGGGATGCATTCCACTTCCCCACCAACCACCTGGCTGCTGGAGGGGGCTGAGTGCCCTGGCTGATGCTCTTCCTGGCCCAACCTTTAATTTTAGGACTGGAAAGAACACAGAGCAGTTGACTTCTTCTTCTGCCATCCCCAGGCAGCTTCCAACTCCAGCTCAGCAGACTGGTGAATTTGTGGCTAGCCCAGGTCAGATGTGATACTGGAGAAGTTACAAGAATATGGCTTTATGATTTCATAAAGTACCTTCACAGGAACTAATTAGGGGGTAAGTTTTTAACGGAGAAACCACCAAGTTATGAATGAACTGTCAGTTGCTGTGCCAAGTAGCTTGCATCAGCAATTACAGTCCTAAATGTTCTGGGTAAAAGCACACTTAATAGGACCCTTTCACAGGCTGTGCAGTCTCTGTCACAGGAACAATTTAGCAGTTCCTTTGTGTGTGCCAGACACAGAAGGGCCTAGAAGATCTGTGATCTCTATTCAACTTCTGTGGCATAAATTTGCACCCATCTTTGCTATTCATTAACCACTTCCCTCCCCTCCCCCAGCTTTTTTGCTCTTATGCCTGGGGAGAAAATGTGCTTCAAACATATTTTGGAACAGCAAGATCTCCCTGAGTTTGCAGAGATCCTTGTGAATATAAACTGCCCTACTCACATTGATCAGTACCTTCACGGGTCTCACAACCACAGAACTGCTAATTTTTCAGCAATATACCAAAATTGACTGAATTTTTTCATGTGGGATTTCCCAGAGACACAGGACTTTATACTTTGTTTCTCTACTCTGCTGCAATCTCCCAGCAGCAGCTCCTCTTCCAGCGGTTCTCCTGGAAGCAGGCATCTGTGGGATTGTGGTCCACCACTCCCACTCCCTCCATTCAGTCAGGCAGCTGCAGAACTCACCTCTGGCTCAGCCCCTGGTGGTGTGGCCACACAGAGGTGACACCAGGAGCCCACAGCAAAGTTACAGCTGCTGGTACCCACACCCTGCCTCTGGATCTCCAAGTTTGCTCAGAAATTCCCACGTGACGACCTGCCAGCCCATCCATCTGCAGGAGGCAAAACCAACCAGTGAGCAGCATTTTCTTCATGCTCTCCTTAGCCCTAGAACAGCTTGTCAGAATCCAAGCAGCTTTTAACAGTTGCACAGTAAAACACAAGCATCGACAAGCTAGTGCAAAACCAGCTCCAAACAGAAACAATTCCCACACAAATAGCCTGCCATAGCTCAGCAGCACACACAGAGTTTGAAAACTCTTGCAAACAGAAAGAGATGTGGCATCTGACTGGAAAGAACAGCTTTCTATCTTGGTTTTAAAATGGAGTTGAAAAAAATTATCTTCCATTTTTATCTGTTCCTTGTTAAGAATCACATCCAAAAAAAAAATAAAATTAAGAAATATTAATCTTAAAGTTTCCTAAGTAAGAAACTGGCTGTTGGTACAGTTCTTCTTATGTGTTAGCATTCAAGTACTTCCAGATTATGATTAAAATATTATGAGCTGCTTTTATGAGAGCTGAAGTCATGTAAGGAGATTTATATAGGCTATTGCAACCTTCCTATCAACTGCAACTTTGCTTCAGGCTACTGTTTATGCTTTCAGAAAATGCTGGAGATATCCAAGGTCTGAGGCACCAGAAAAAAGGAAAAGGAGACAAGCATCTGTCGTGCTACATGGAAAATGAATCCTTCTGGCAACTCCTGCCCAGCCCTAGATTAATATGGATTTACAATTAACATCATCAGTGAATCAAGCAGCGTTGTAATTGTTTTTGCAGCTATTCCAAAACTTTCTTCTGCACAGACATAACCTAATTCTAACTTAGTGAGACAGAACAGCTTGACACATTTGTTATCTAAAGACCACTTCAGCCAAGGAACATAATGAAAAAGCATGGGAACTTGACTCAGAAGCAAAGGCTCTTCTTTAATATTAGTTCTAAAAATAAAAAAGCCTCTCCCCCTTACAACTCTCATTATTTTTGATTCTTGAAGGCCTAATTTTGCCCCAAGGACTGCTTCAAAAATACATTCTCTTTGATAGTATTGCTTAATACTGCTCAGTCAAGTGGGATTAGAGCCTTCTGAGGAAGAGAACATATTTCTTATTCATTTTCTTGACTAATTAGTAAAGATTACTTTGGGAAACCTTAGCTGTAGATATATCACTCACCTCTTCTTCACAGCAGGGATTAACAAGCAGTGGGCTCTTGCCCAAGAGCAGCGACAGGCAGATCTGTGACACCAGAGCCTCGTGGAGCAGTTGCTGGGGCTGCAGTCCTCCTGTAGCAGCCACAAAGGGCCACCAACCAAGCACAACCCCTCTGGAGTCCTGCCTCCAACCAGTCTTCAGGGAGAGCTCAATTCTCATCTTATGCACCAGCTGAGGGCAGGAAATATCCCTGTGACCACTGCTCAAATGGACACGAAGATGAGCTGGAAAGAGCAGACACGATGGCAGAATCAGTTTAATGTCCTTTCTTCTCTGTGCCATGGCTGGACCCAACTCCTCTGTGAGAATTAATCATACTCCTCCAAATTTCTTTCCTTAACTAAAAGTTTCTTTCCCTAAACTCAGTGAATTTGCACAGTCACACAAAGTAAATAAAACGAATGTGCCTGAGTTTGTTCAGCCATGAAGTCTAAGAAGCAAACAAGGACTCTCACTTTGTGGGGTGCTGGGTTTTCACTGTGCATTACACCATCAGTACATTCAGGTACTGACACTTGAAATAATTTCTGATAAGGCTGAGACAAGACAAAATCAGACCCAGGGATCTGAGGCTACAGTTCTCATTAAATCAAAAGCAGGATTGTTGTCAACATTTATGCTAAATAATGACTCAAACCTTAAAAATCCTTGAAGATCCTTACATTTGTGATATTTTATTTTATATACCCGACTGTGTTTAGAGTTCTATACATGGGTCCAAGAATAAGACCTGGCCATTGCATTTCCTAAAGTTGATCTGCTGGAGTGTTTTTGTAATCCAGTAGGTAAGACTGTCAGGGAGTGAGGCAGAAAAACAGGCTTTAGGAAAAAAGCATGAGACAAAGCTGAAATGAACTTCCCAGCATGAGGAGAAAGGGGTTTTTCCTGTTCCTCAGCACCACTGCCCACCAGCTGGGCTGGGACAGCCGCCCTGCAAAGAGCCACCTCAGATGCTTGGTTGGGCCACAGGGCTACACAGGGTCTCCTGACTTCTTTGGAAGGCTGTAGCTCTAAAATTTATTCTCTGGCTTTCTGGTCTAACTGTGGAAACTGTGGATGTCAGACAGATGCTCAGAATTAAGAATACAGCACAGATCCTGCAAGATGCATTCTTTTTTTTTTTTTCCTGAGAGAGGAAAGCATTCTAGAACAAAATTCCCATGCTTTGTGGCAATTCCACTCTGAATTTCAGAAGAAAGAAGGATTTCTTCCTTTGCCTAAGTGTCTGGTCATTAGAAACACACTGACAAGTGGGCTTTTTTTGTGTAGAGCCATATGCACCAATCTAGGTAACAACAGGGTAACATGTTGGGAATTGCCACTTCCTCATGCCCAAAGAGCATTTTTCACTTGCTGGCAGAAGTCAATAGATGCCAAAAAAAAAAAAAAAAACAAAACAAACAAGCAACAAAAAAAAAAAAAAAAAAGAATCCAGGAACATAATTCTTAAAGCACTTCCAGAACTTCCACTCACAAGGAGTCAAATGTTAGAGGATGTGGATGTTCATAGAGGGCCTTGGCCTCCAAAGACACTGAAGTAACAATTTAGAGGGCTGTGAACAAACAAAAGCCTAGTTGTTCAATGATATTTGGGCAGCCAATTCCTACCTGTATTGGCAGGCACTAGGCCTTTAAGGATGCAGGACAGCAGTTCAGATTTAATTAGACCAGTGACCACCACAGTCCTACTGCTTCAAGCTCCTGCTTGACTCTGCCTTGAAGGCAGACATTAGGGAATGTTTGACACTGGCAGTGAAGTGAGCATATCTGAAAATCCAAGTAAATTAGCCGTGGTCTGGATGGAAACACGGTGGCAGAATAATGAAAGGAAATAATTTTATTGCTAGAAACATGGTTCAATGCCTAAATTTCAGTATGTACTTCATTTCAGAAGTCATAAGCAGTCATAACAGAACAACTAAACCAACCAAAACCTTTTCAAAATGTTTCACTGATAATAATGTAACTGTCTGGTTCTTTGCTACAACCAGAAACAGATATAAATACGAATAGTAGTATGATGAATTGTTAATACATAAGGAAGTTAAAACAGTAATTAAACCCAAATCTCTATATAGCAACGTACATTTGGTTATTAATCTTGCTGGGACAACATTCTGGCTAGGAGGCAGTTAAACTTTTGTATTTTGAATTTGATCTTGTCTTGTCATGAAACTAATTTGAAAATTCTGTAGGTGGTATCTATTTAAAAACTTCCAGTCTGAAGCACATGGTTAGCACAGGACAAATGTTCTACATTGATACGCATGAAAGACTTTGCCTCAAAGATTTTCTTTAAATCAGAACACTTTAATAAGCACAGGTTCTCTATCCCCACATTGGGAAGCAGGTCCTGTGGTCAGGTAGAGCACCCTGGGCAGTTTCACAGGCAAATGGTTAATGTGCATCACAACAAACTGTCACGCCTTTGGAAAAAGCAGCTCTGCCATGGTGTGCTCTGAATTACAGGCAGCCCTCAAATGGTCTCCAGATGCCAAGTCACCAGTTCAGATATCCCATCTGTCCCAATGGTTATTGCATGTCTTCAGAAATTTGGGCACGTTAAAAAAAAGGTTTTTTTGGTGCCTCTCTTTTCCCTCTCACCCTCCTCCACCAACATCACCTCCTTTAAGATATTATTTCCAAATGGCTTTGGGGGCAGCTTTTGCAAAGGAGTCCCACTTTGGATGCTGTTCTGACTCACCACAATAACAGTCTTTTCTTCTCCTCACACAGTAGTGTGCACTTCTAATTTTGCAATATAAAATCCATATACATCCCTAATACAACTCTTCTGCAGTGAATGAAATGACTTCAAGAACTGTTTTGGCTGTTGATTTTAATGCCAAAAAAAGGTGCCTCATCTAGCGAGGAAGCAGAAACTTGACACAAACCTTGGTGTGTTAGACGGCCTCGTCACCACAGCTCTCTGTTTGCTTTTGAATAGGTTTATTATCCACATCCGTTACTTCTAAATCTGGATATTGCATTTGTTACGCAAAAAAAGAGAATGAGTTTAACTGCTCGAGACAGGGAGTGCTGAGACAGCTGAGTCCCAGCATATGCGAACAGTCCAACTGCCCTCATTTAAAGAGATATTCAGACCTCTAATAAAATGTTCGTTTTTAAAGGTTTCTGCTCCCAAAGCACACGTAACTACCATGTACCATTGCCATCTAGTGGAAAGGTAAGTAAGGACACAGGTTTTCTTCACTTTATAGCTACCCGTGAAGATCTCTGAGGATTATTTTAGCTCATTTGGAAAACCTCTAGGAAGTGTATTGTTGGGGTCCACACATGTCTCAGTGCCTACACAGCTCCCAGGGAAATCAATACCTTTCCTTTTTTTTTTTTTTTTTTTTGGTATGATAAAGAGAAGTGTTTGATTGCTGCTAGCAATCTACTGAAAAGAGGGTTTTGTTTTTTTTTTTCCTGAAACATGGGAAACTTAGCTTGTTTTCTTATCTTTGATTAAAAGTAACATGAAATACCTCAACAGAAATACATCATGTTAGTGGATACCCAGGGTCGATGAGGATGTATTTCAGAGACAACTGCTCTGACAGGGGAGGTGGTGGAACAGCAGAAATAGAAATAACACTGCAGTAATGCAGCTTCAACTCGGCTTGTCTAAAAGAATGAAATTAACGCTGCTTTTTGCCATTCAAAGTGTATGGAAGTTTTGGGAAGGCTGGCAGATTAAGCAGTAAATTGAGGAGCTTCTATAGAAAAAAACTCTAGTCAGGCTGGAAGACTTATTTCTTGTAGCCATTTGTTTAATGACTTTACATCTGCTGTAACATTCAGAGAAGTCAGCAGAGCTCAAGTGTTTGACAGCTGCTCTTAGAGAACCCAAGGAGGGTTCTTTGCTCATCTTCCTCACAGCCTTTAGATAAGGATGAGAAATGTTACACAGACACACTGGAAAGCCTCAAAGGCAAAATACACGATATCTAGTTTTACTAGATTCTTATCATTTACAGTTCACCCTAAAACTCCCACACATTTGTTTCTTAATGTCCCTCATGCTCCGTTAAACCTCACTACAGCAATGTTCCCATAGGAATGTGGCCACTTGCCAGACTCTCTCATGAACATTTCATTAATCTTCTTGGCTCTCATACAAACTACAAAACATTATTTGTTAGAAATTTAACTGTTTTGCTCCCAAATGTGCCAGAAATGTGATCTTTGCTATGCTTTCATTCAAGAATACACAAGGATAATTATAGAGTAAATGAAAAGAGGTTTTTTTACATTTAGCAAGACGCAGTGCCAAGAAAGGTGAACTGAGATTACATCTCGTTTCTGGAATTAATTCTCATGCTATCCTAGATGACAAATCACTCTCCAATGTTAAGATCTAACTGAAACTTAGCAAAGTCTATGTTTAGATACAGTTTTATTTCATTACATTACACAAATATCTCTGACTTCTTTGAATACTTCAGATCATACCATATAATCTATTTATTTCAGAGGATAATTTAACAGAAAATATAATTTCTGTTTTCCAGAAGTCTGGCCTGACCCATGCCCAGTAGTGTTGAGAAAAGACAATTGTTGGCTTTGCAGTAAGGAGGAAGAGTCTTGGAAAGCCTGCAAAGCTTTCAAAGCACACATGACTTGCTAAAGAGAAGGAAAGCCATTTAAAGGAGCTTCATCTTCTGCAGAGCTGGAGAATTTATTCTAGACATGAAAATACACAACTTTTATTTCATAAAACGGGAAACTTCAGAGTGGGATCTGTGGATAAAGCCGTCCTCAGGTGCCTATGACACTGTTAGGAAAGAAGTAAGTTTTATCATTCAGTTCTTGTGGGCTTAAAACCCAACAGCATCACACAGACACAAATGCAACTCAACTTCAAGTGAGAAGTGTAACATCTTAATTTCCTAAGTTCCATTACCTTCATATGTGTAGACTCCATACAATTTGATTTTTTTGCTTTTTTTTTTAAACCAACCTATAAGAAATACAGTTAATGCCTCAAATCTCATGTTTACTTTTTAACAAGGGGAGTGTTTTCAACAATGTGAATCCATGGCAGTGAACACAAAGAAATGTGCATCAGCAATGGAGAGGTGAAGAGTACAGACTGAATTAAAACTACAGCCATTCAAATGGACAGGAACAGAGAATTAAAGGGATAGGGATGAACAACAGCACTTTTATGGATCTCTTTTCTCTTCTGCCTTCTGTAAGTGCACACAAGACACCAAAACATTTGGGAGGTATCCAAGCTCAGGCTCTTCTGAGGTTTTCCCAGCACATTTTGGATTTAATATTGCTCTGCAGTGTAATGGGCAGAGCCATGGAGCCACACTCTTCATGGTGTGCAGGCACTAAACTCCAGTCTGTGAGAGCAGACACGTATTTGACCAGCCATGAATGAAGCAATGCTCACATCCTGTTTGCTGGCTCAGAATTTGGATATTTTTCTTAAAACAATCATTAGGAGAAAAGAAGAAGGTATTGCAAATTATGTTGCAGGATGTGCTGGGTTGTGGCAAGAAGGGATTGATACAGTTCTTTCAATCCTGCTTTTAAAATTATAGCAGGAGGATGAGTGAGAGACTGTCCTGAGTGTGTCCATAGAACATGAGAGGCTGATGTTAGAAATAAGAAGCTCTATCAGCTGTTACATGCAGCCAGATGAAGAAACCATTCAGAGCCTTTCATGTGGCCTGGAGAAAAGAAAGAGGAATGGCATGGTGCTTAAGAACAGTTTGGAAAGAATGGGGGTTTGGTGAAACACGGGCATGATCAGCTGCATGGTTTTGATTGTTTGGATGTGGAGTTCAGTAGCTGCCTTACCAGGGAGAAGGGACAGCTAGAAAATGAGGTAGGTGGTAAGGAACCAACAGATGAAGGGGGGGCTGGGGAGCTGGGAATTTTTGAAGGCTATCAGCAATTAGGAAAATTTGGTACAAAGGCTCATATAAGATCTCAGGAGAGTCAGACAATCAGGAAATAACCAGTGGCACCCAGGAAATAACCTGTGGCTCTTAGATGGTGACGGGACAGCTGCTGCAGCTCTTCTAGCATGGGGCTGAGAGCACTCACCTGCAGCGCTGCAAGGGTTAAAAGAGACGAGTCCATGTGCCTTCTGTCCATGGGACAAGCACACTTGTAACTTGCCACTGGGAATGAGCATTCCCAGTTTAGCTTTCAAGCAGTGGCAAAGCCCAGCCAGAGCAGTGAGGTGCCCAACACAAATTTAGGCAGACTAGGAGTCAATGGAGTATAACTGACCTCATTTGAGTTTGATTTCATAACTAAAAACAACTCCAGGGAACCCTGAGCACAGAGTCTTGCTCAACCCACACCATAATTGGACAGGCTGATTGAACTAGCTGGTTGGCTAAAATTGTGTTCTGATTAAATTGTAGGACCTTTTCTCCAAATGGCAAAGCTCTCCTCCCTGTAATTCCTGAGAGATCTATCCGAGAATTACAATCTAAAGAAGAGAGTGCACAGTGTCAGGCAGCCTCTGATGCTCCCCTCAGCAAGTTATAAATAAATATAGAATACTTACAGTGCTCTGTACTAGAGAAAGCCAAGATCAAGGCCAAGTGTCACAGTCCTCCCTGAAAATAATTGCAGCATGCAATATAATCCCACATGCTCTAGCAATATGTAGTCTAAATAGAAATGAACAGCATAGAACTGGATTGTGGGTGGTGGAATTGTACCAAACCTTGGGAATTTTATGTGAACTAAGACATGCTGATTAATACAGAATGGTGAGTTTTAATAAGTCGGTAATAAAAAGAGAAATTGTGTTTAAATAACAGGTGTGTCTTGATTCCTTGAAACAAATCTTGTGATTTTTAATTGGGGGAATTCACCTAGCAGAAAATTTTGTCTGGCTTAAGAGAACAGTTTTCTGTTGGTGTTTCATTCTCCATGCCAGAGGTCTGCCTGGGCAACTGAGCCATTGGGAAAGAAGTGTAAGAAGCAGTAGAAGTTAATGGTCTTGACACCAAAATTACTGGGTGAGGTTGTGTCACACTAGAGGAGAGAACAGAGGGTCACAAGACTTCTGGGGTTACAGTGTTGAAGACACAGCAGCACAAGATAGTTCAGCTTAAATTCCTGTAATTGCTCAGAAGGTAAATCACAGGTTTGCTGAGAAATATTTTAATGAAGGTGCTGGGACTGTTGTGCCCAGCAAGACCCAACCTTTCTCACATCAGGGTACAAATGCTTTTCCCCCTTCTAGTGGCACAACTAAACATTCCTTAAGTACAAAGTGAAGGAGAGCCCTGGGGCTTTTCCATTTCTGAGCACACATGGCAACAGGGACATCCTGAGGTTTGATGCAGATTTTCTTGTACAAATATCCCCAGAGGAGGGAGATGTGACTCTGAGAAATTTGCCCATTACTGTCAAACCATGACATCATTCTCTGCACCCTGGTGTAGATCTACAATGATTTATAGATTATATAAGGAAGCTCTGTCCAATAGAGGGACATTACTACAAGCATAAAAAAGGAATCTAGACAGGTGGTTTGGTATATCCAACCTCAACCAATGATGGCATAAGAAATCCACTGTAGCAAAGGAAAAATGAAAAGCGAGGTCTAGTTATCAGCAATGGAATTTCAGAAGGTAATGCTCAAAACTTCCAGCTGAGGAACACACACATCCCTGAAATGCAGCACAACTGTTTATAACATCTGGATAAATCTGTGCCCTAACTCTGCCTCCTATCACCTGGGTAACTTTCTACAGTGACTGGGAAGTGCAGAACATAACAATTCACTGCCACACTGCCTTGTCTGGCATGGGAGGACAGTGTTCCCTCCAAGACAGAAAAATCTCTGGGTCTGGACATGGAGCTCTGGCTAAATGAAGCCCAGTCTGCTACGTGCCTTTAATTTCCCTGCCTTGATGAAAGCCTTAATGTCACCACTTAGGCAATGAGAAGGTGAGTTAGGGCTTTATCAGGACTAACTGGCAGCAGGCAGAGCTGAGGGCAGATCTCCATTAAGTGCTCTAAGACTCTGGAATTAAACTGTGGGACTGCAGAGTCTGGGAAGCAGTGGTCCACATGCAAGTTTTCATTTCAGAGCTCCTCAAACTAAGCCTCTTTTAAAACCTGACCTTTTCCTTCCAGCTCTCCTCTTCATCCTCCAGGTAACCTGGGCCCTGCCAGGGCAGAAATCTAACTTATTACTCACCAGACAGCTGGTGGCACACAGAGCCCACTCCTGATTAATTTATCAGTCTGGGTTAGTTTATGCCCAGCTGGCCCATCCTTCTCATTTCATATGAGCTGCAAATTATAAAGTGATCACTGAAAGATACATTCATTTCTCTCTTCCCTTCAGCCTCTTTGCTTTTATTCTGTGCTTGTTTCTTTAGATGCTCACCCCACCACAATCTCTGAGTGCCTGCTTCCCATTTGCATTCAGAATCCCTAAAGTGCCACAAGGAAAGTTTAGTGATAAGTAAGATTCACGCTTTGATTTCTGTCAGGATTTTGTTTCCTTGTTTTTGTTTTGATTCTTTTGAACTTGTGTAAATATACTTAGTAGCACTTCTGTTTTGATACTACTCTAAGTAGTGGCTCAGATTACCCTCCCTGCAATTTAAATTTCAGGAGTTTATTTGATTTTAATACTGATTTATAAAGAGAAGGCACAATGACCCAATTAAGAAATACTGATAAGGATACTGACCAAATCTTTACATTTTATCTTAAAAAAGAAAGAAAGGAAAAAATCTCAGTCAGCAAAATTTTGAAAATCACAATAGGAAGTGCCATCTAAAGACTGTGCTTCTACTGAAATTCTAACCACCATAACTTTGCTTTCCATTTATCTGACTCAATACTGGCAATATTTTCTCAGTGTACTAAAATTCTGAACTTTTTTTAATTGTTGTTCTTACAGTTTGCAAGGCAAATAATCCAACCAGATTAATTACAATACCTTAACAGTCTGTCAAATACAGCAGTCCTGTCACTTACCTTTCAGGCTAACACATTCATAGGAATATTTATTTTGTAGCAGTATCTTATAAAAATTCACATGTAAGTTTAGCACAAACCATAAAAATGTGTTGTACACTTCAGCTAATCTAGTATCTTTCAATTCTAAGGAGGATTTGGGTGGAGGCCAAGTTAATTAAAACCAGAATAGAAATGGGTTCTATTCACATGAGTCATATACCTCTGACTCACAATAGAGTCTGTGCAGCTAATGGGTTAATTTGTCCTGATAAGAGAAGAAAAATAAGCTGGAGGTTATGACTGTTTGGAGTGAGTGCTGGTTTCAGAGAGTAGATGTACAAGGTTTTTATGCCACTGAGAACACAGACGTGCTCTAATGATGTCCTTTCTGTCTATTCAAGTGCTGTAACAAACAGTTCAGAAAGATCTGGAGCTACAGAAGGCTCAGAAATGCAGGACTGACGCCTTCAAAGCTCTATTATTGTAACAATATGCACATGGAAGTGTTTAAGTTACTGTCACAGAGAGGAAAGTCTCATGCAAGCAGCTTGTAATGCTGGCAACGGGCCCTGAAGAACTTCAAGGGGAAAAATTCCTCCTCCAGACACCTGGGAAATCCACACATTTACTTACCTCAGTGGTCCAGTGCTGAGCACCCACATCTCCACCACAGAAATGTGGAAATCTTCTAAGCTAACATCCTTCCTACCTCCTCTGGTCCCTTGCCCTGAGGACTGGCACCCACAGCAGCCTCACTGGTCACTTTTTAGCTCCTTGTTTTACACAACTTAAAGGCAGAAAGGTCCAGAAAGGGGCACTCAGTCCCTGATCCACACCTATCGTTCCTGTCATCAGCTAGAGAAATGCACAGCTTTTCTCCTCCTGCACTCCTGCAGGACTGTGAGCCTTTCAAGTACTTTATCCTAGCATCACCATTCATGTATTCAGTGTATCATTCCATATATATTATGCATTCCTGGCAGAGGGGAGAGAAAGTAGAAGCTCAGCAGAAACCTCGCAGTGAAACAGAGGCAAGACAGAGGTCAGCCTGTTTTCTCCTCAAAATGTGTTTGGGAATTTTAACACCTTTTGATTGACTGAAATACAGGAGCAGGCTTTAGAGGAGGCCCAGAAGACAGGTTCTTCCCCCAAATATTTTTCCACCTTTTCAACAGTTTAATCACCAGCTAGGCTTCCTCTTCTGCTCTCCTTCTGTCTCAGTTAATGTGGAGTTACTCTACACACTAAGTTCAGCTTAGGCATCAACAGTGCCCCTCCAACAATAGTAAAACACAATTTCCAAGTATTTCACCTTCATTTCATACTGCAAGATGCTAAAAAGGAGGAGGAATGACTCCCATGGCTGTAGAAGGGTATTAAAGTGAGTTCTTTTGCTTTCTGCATGAACAGCAAAGAAAAGACTGAGGTAGCCAGACCGTGACCTTTGTGTTGTACTGCAATGTTTGCAGAACAGCAAGTCTACTTGTTCTTCAGGAGAAAAAGCCACAAAATTCAGGACAAAAGCTCCAGGTGCCCATGGTGGGGGTCAAGAATGTGGATCCTAAGCAAGCAGAATTGCTTCTATCCAGGCCTGAGTAACAGACTGGGATTGAAGACTGGCATTAAAACTCACCCTCTCTTTAGTGTTCCCTGTTGATTAGGCAGCTCTGCTTGGTGGTTTCAGCTTTACAAGCAGACCTAAAGATCAAACACCTGCTTCTGGATTCCAGCCAGTAATTCTGTGGCTATAAATGTCGATCTGGAGCACTTTAGATGCCTATATTTTGGACTGGTTCCAAGCTCGGGAAGCTCCTGCATTGAAGGGTCGCAACAAAAACAAGTTTATAAAAAAACAGATCTCAAAATCTTCTTAAAAGCAATTCTTTTCTGACATGGACAATACAATTTCAATGTTTTGCTAACATTTTGTTAGATTTAAAATTAAGAAAATTGCATTATATCCAGCTGGGATATCCCCACTGAAGTGCTCAGCACCACGTAGTTAAAAGTAAAGGTGTTCTTTGCTATTTTGAGTCAAAGACAGCATTTTCCTGACCTGCTGCTGTTAATCATTTCAAACATATGTTTACATGATTGCTTTTGCCAACCCCCGTTCAGCTGTCACCAGCCCCCAGAGAATATAATAATAAACACCTTGCACACCCACAAAGGGGTTACTGGAAAAGAGTTGGGTGCATGAAGAGGTCTGGAAGTTTCAAGAACACATGACACACAGTTTCCCTAATTTTTTGTTAGAGACTCATCCTTTGACCCAACAACAACATGCAGTGTTGATTTTCAGGTGCAAATTTTATTGTGGATCATAACAAAAAGTTTCAGGAAAAGCACAGAAAAAATCAATCAGCAAGAGTGTGTTTTTTACTTTTACAGAGTACATATATTCTGTGAAAACTACTAACTCTGCAGTTGAAGGCAATGCAGTTAACTTAAAGTAATAATTATTTTTGGATACCTGTTTAGCAAATATTGAAAATATTATTTTTTCTCAGTTAGCTTGATATTGAAATTGAGGACCAAATGTTTCAATTACTCTATTATTGTTGTAGAGTGCATGGCATTATTGTTAGACAGAAAAGAAAAATCTCATTCTTGCAGAAACAAAGTCACACAAAATATTTTCAGAATACTTAAAATTAGCCCTTGTAAATGTTGCATGACTCAAAACCTCTTTGAAAAATCTGTGGATACTGAGGTACGCCGAATTTTAAAATTTTGGTGATGCTATCACAATTTTTAACATGACAAATCAAAATAAAATATCTTCATGCAAGCTAATTTCAACTTTATACAAAGGATTTCTTCAGTCTGTAATTGTACTTTGACTAAAGAGAAAGCCCACACTAATTCCTACAACAAAATTACAGAAGTCTACTATAGGTAACAGTGTAAAAATCTTGCAAGAGGTCTTCAAGGCACTGTTTTCCCTTTGGATGCTTGGCCATTAATGAAAGTTGTTTTGAGAGAAAGACAAGAATAACAAAAACTAGACCTAAGGCTGGCATCTAGTATACTAAATATCACATATATTTTTATCTAATGAAATAAACTTCTAAGAGCCATTCTGCTTTGCAACACTGTGGCTTGCAGTAAGGTGTCTGCTAAAATAATCTGAAAGATGAATTTAAAACAGTACTTCCAGAATAAAAAGTAGGAACAAAAGCCAACAAGTACCCCAATCATCACGGTCTGCTTGAATGCAACCATTTCCCAGCACTGCAATGCTCTGTAGGACAGAGGCTCAGGTGATTTCCTGACACTTGGTCCACAATTCACTGCAGTAGATTAGGACTTTATCCAGCTCCTGCTGGTCCACTTGAATTCCTGAGCTATGGAGCTGCAAGGGCTGCTGCCCCCTGTAACATGGAGCTACTCCTGACTAGGACATGTAAAGAACTGTACATTCTGCAGTCAGAGCATTTAATTGGAAACTTGGTTCGTCTGGACTCCATCAGAAATACAGAGCAATCCAATTCTGGGCTTTATGTGTCTTGGGTAAAATTATGCAAAGGCTCCTTTTCACAGGACTTACTCTTTGTGGCAAATAACAGCCAGTCAGCTGAGAAAGAAATTGAAAGGAGCTGACCTCAAGATACTAGGATTTTAGGTATTTTGACAACACCTTATTGACACACTATGAAAAATCTGTACCTCCTCTTTAAACAAAAAACCCACACAGCAAGTTTTGTGTGGTTGAAAGAGCATGCCAGGATCCATCAAGAGGGAAAGGATGCCCATCTCCAGCCACAGAAGAAACCTAGATCCCACATTGCTGAATGCAATGGATGAATCAGAAGTCACAGGACTGTGGTGGTTTCACAATGCCCCAGCAGCAGCAATGTTTACTGCTTGTTTGCTACTCAAGGCAGGCCAAGAATTGGCCAGTTTTTGGTGGGCTCAGCTGCCTTCGTGTGCCACAGCACAACAGACAGGCACACTGGTCTGGTGGGTGGGATCCCAGGACCACCACGAGATCCTCAGGCAGGGCCTTGGATTTATCCTGCCTGGCTTTAGGATCCAAAGTGCTGAGACAGCAGCCCTGAGACCACAGGCTCCCTCTGGGACCACCAGAGGAACTGGCCTCTCCAGGTGGCTGCTCATGGCTTACATGAGCTAAATCCATCCATTTGGGTCTACTTAATTATTTTAAGTAATTATAAATAAACTTGGGATTGACTAAAATTTAAACAACTTCTAGCTTGATATAAACAATGAGGAGAATTCTTCTTTCAGCAGTATGTCAGGGTGCACTGCTATGTATCAAGAATAAAAGAAACATAGGTGGGGCAGAATTTGGCCCAGATAACTTTTCCCTTCCCTGAAGGAAAGGGCTGGCCTACACCAACTGCTGAAAAGCAAGCTGTCTACAGCAGTATTCTACATTTCTCTTATACTCAGAAACAAAGCAATAAATATTAGATATAATCTCGATATTAGATTTTGTATTTATCTGATAGCTATTTAAATCTACACTGTCGAAAATATAAGCAGTGATCACTCCTACATGGCAGCATATACTATTTGTGTGTAAGTGTTAAAACTATCACATGGATCTATATTTACATAGGAAACTGTTGTTTATATAGCAGATTTTAGTTCACATAAATTCTTACTCTAAGATAGATAATTGTGGAAAGGTTGGATAGTGTTTAAATGCTTTTAAGGTTCTGCATAATTGCATTTCAGCACGAGGATTTAATAATTCTGTGTCAGTTTTATGTTTTATAAGGATGGAAATGGAGCCTGACAGATAAATCTCCAATAATGTTATACCAATATAGCACAAGAAATACTTATTTGCAAGTCCAGACAAAGAAAACAGTTTCACTGTTCACTTTACCCATATAAATCTCTTTAAAGAAAGTGCACTCCTGAAAACAAAGGCTGTCAAAATCTTTCAGCACTGTTGAAATGTAAAAGTGTTGCAGCTGAGCATGGTCTGAAGAAAAAACATCATTCATTTTTTAATTAGCTATTACAATTACCATTAGGTGTGCAAATGAAAAACTTGCACGTTAAACATTAAAATAAGCTGAAATTGCTGCTAATATATACATGAGAAGTTTTGTCTCAGCTCAAAAAAATGTTTGGTTAATTCCTATTAGCTTCTCAGATACTACAGATATAATGAAAATGCTCATTTTCATTGAGGTCAAAATGTCCAGCTATTTCTCCCTGTAAATGGGAAATAACTGCTGTTTTCTGTACCTCTAATTTCAGAAACTCAGTTAAAAACATACAGGTAAGAAAATATTTTAACAAAGATATTTAGAGTGCTTATTACAATCAGATAATTTCTGAGATCAGAGAACATCCAGGTATGGTCCTTTGAATTGAATACTCACTTTCCCTTGAAAAAGTTCATATTATTTCTCAGAAAAATACTTTCATAGCCCCCCAGCAGAAGTCAGTATCACTGTATTACTAAACATTAGCTGGTGTTTAGCAAAGACAGGAAATAATTGCTGGAGTTCCCGCTGTGCTAATGTTATACTGGAATGCTCTATATATATATAAAAAAAAAAAAAAAGAAAAAAAACCGTGGAAAATGGAAAACTATGTAATGCTTTACATCATGAGGAACATCCAGCTGTTATTGAGTGTCCTTGCCAGCTCTGCCTTTCTCCTGATGACGATTCAGGAACTGACAGCTCACTTTTCCTTCCTTTGACCTAAGCTAGTTCTGCTGCAATTGGATGGCTGTCCAATTAACAAATCTCCTTCCTGCCCTAAGCAGACCCAAGATTTCTGAAGAGTTATCAAGGAATTTCAGCCTGAGGAATTCTTTTCCTCACTGTGTAAACCAGGACCTCAAGAATTTGTGGTTGCAATGGAACGCTTTTTTTCAGAAGTGATCCAGGCAGCCTCTACCAGATTCCTCTGGAAGCACAACTGGTGCTTGGTACCAGTCTAAGTGAAGAATCAACTCCTATTTCCCTTTTGTGCCTTTGTTAAAGCTAAAACCAAACAGATTACATCTCAATTGGTGGTAATTAAATAAAAAAATCTTTGTAGCCATGTAAAATCACCAAGGAACTTTACACTCTAATGGAATCTTTGCAGATGGAAGTAGTTTTGGCCATTTCCAGAAAATGAATCTTATCTTTTTGTGTTGAACATCATGCAGCAACATACATTCATCATAAAATCAACCAAAGGGACAATTCTAAATTCTATTTAGCAATCAATCTAAACTTGCAATCTGATAATCCTCTGATTAAACTGCCAAATAAAAACAAGCCATTCTTCTACTTTCTAAAATTATATAATAATACAAATATTATAGAAAAGCTGTATTACACAGGTGTGTCTTCCTGAAAAGTGTTCTTTGCAAAAAAAGATCTCTTGAACAAAAACAAGTGACAAGATGTGATGTGTGGCTCTATGGAATGCTGAAAAGTATTATTTGTAAAAAAATCTCTTCCTTGAACAACTACAAGTGACAAGCTGCAAAGTGTGGGTCTGTGGAGTGCTCAGTAGCACATATTGAAGCAGAGTATCACAGCATAGTAAATCTGAAGGAATGGGTAGGCACTTCAGCTTGTACCCATAAAATTAAAGCCTAATAACTGCATTGGAACTATATATTCAGAGGTTAAGTTTCTCCTTCTTAGCTGTCATGTGAACAAAAAAAGTGTATTTAACTGTTTCTCCCCATGCACATTCCTCACTATTAGAATGGAACTGTCTTATCATGAATAGAAAATACTCTTCCCTTTCCCAGATTGAAAAAAAATATATATATAAAATAATTAAGTACTCAGTAGAGAATATTACTGTGATTGGCTCCAAAGGCTGATTTGAATTAAACTTTCTAAATATCTTTTTCATTGTTGCTTCAACTATTAAAAACAATGCGAAGACAACCAAGACGTGAATTTTCCCAGAATATACCCAGATACCTTCCCCTAAACCCTTTTTTCTCTATAAGTTATATAAGTTTTAAATCTACTGTGAAAATAGTAGTGTCAGAATAATCAACAAATAACCAAAAATTCTCCAGGTAAATGGGTTTGTTCCTTTTAGGATAGAGATGCAGAGGAACAGCAATGAAAGATATGCTAGTTATGATGTTTCCTTTGTTAACACTCCTTTGTGACTCAAATCAATTCTTCACTCCACATTCCTGTATTTGGAAAACAGATTGTACAGAACTCTCAGTGTAGACTTCAAGTCACAATTTACAATATCTAGAAAAAAGACAAGGGAAGACAAATTAGTAACTTCATTAGCTCCAGATGTTTTCCCATTCTCTACTCCTTTCCTTTGCTCACATTAATAACCATGAACATTAGATCACATGGATAGCAAAAAAGAGTAAAAATATCAATAATACACAGTTTTCAAATTGGCAACTCAAAACTTGGGTGTTTTAGCCACTTCTAGTTAGGGATACCAATAGCTACTGCTGCTGCTGATAAAATGTAGCCAAGCTCAGATGCTCCTGAGTCTAAGTGTGCCCAGGATTATACATACTTATATGGCAGTTCATCTTCAGACAGCTGTGGCTGAAAAGTCATGATTTTGAAAGAAAGTCATCAGGCAGTAACCAATGGAACCTTCCTCTTATGGAAGAATTGTAGGACTCGGCACATTCTGGGTTGCAACATCCTTCACTAGGCCTAATTTCAGCAAGATAGCTAGAGGCAAGTTTAAATTTTCCAGAGGACCTAAAGAAGCTAGGTGTACAAGTGCTCCTTGAACAAACATCTGAAAATTCTTTGAGTTAGCTGACATTCATGGCTGAAGCAGTCCTCAGAAACTCAACATCTAAAGTAAAGGATTTATATGAAACAAAAAGCTAATGAATACCTTATGTTTCAAAGAGCAGTTCTTGAGAAAGTCAATATTATTTCACAAGAAATCTATAAAACAAACTGACAAGTACTACTGCAGCAGTCTACACTGGTGCTTTAGTCAATCTCAAACAGGGATTCAGAATTGCCCTCTGAAAGAGCAGAGTGGAATTAGAATTGTCCTATCTCTTTCTGCTGAGTGCATAGCAACTCAAGTTCCTACCTGTGGCTCTTGGAATTGGCCAAAACCTCCAAGTAAGCCCAGTAAATGGCGTCTTGTAGTCATCAGAGTTTAGCAATTGTATTTATCTACACTGAAGTTTCTCACAGATTGTGAAGGGGTCACACTTTGAATAATTAATCCAATCAAACCTATGCATGGTGTCCTAAAGTGTGCCAACTAAAGATATTGAATTTACATCCATGGACAAAGAGTGGAAACACTCAAGGCCAGATTTTATGCCAGGCCTGTGCACAGTCATGTAAGTTTGTGCCTCTTCATAAATCAGATGAAAAATGCTTGGTATAAAATGAAGAGGAAATGCCAAAAGCTGCAGGAAGGGTGCATTGCCCCCACAACATCCCACTGCAATCTGTAATACTGTTTGCATGCAACACTGCAAGTTTCCTCTTTCAGGCCAGCAGCAAGGTGCAGAATTATTTTTTTTCCAAATACAGAACTTCTATTATTAAAGAAGTAACTTTGTTAGGTCTTTACAAAGACACCACCACAAAAAGGATACCACCACCACAACAGAATTCCACAGAAGGGCTCAAAGTAAATGAAGCACGCTGCCAGAGAAAGATGGGTTATTTCCACTGCTACATGGGTTTGATCAACACATGTAATATTTTACTTGTTGCAAGTTTCTAAAAGAGAAACTTGAGTTTGGCTTTGATGTACACATTGGAAGGAGCTCTGAAAAAGCTCAAACTGTAAATGAATTTGTTATAGATTCAGCAAATTAATGTTCCAGCTATTTTTAAAGTAAAAGGTCACAAAAAGCTTTTTAAGACCTTTTCAATTATATTGCAAATAACCCAAATAAACTGTTGACCCCATAAAAATAATTGGTTTTTATACTCATTTATTTAACTGCATTCTTTCTTTTTTTTTCCACTAAATATGTTTTTCATATTCTAAAGCACTTTTCAGCATAGTTTTTCCTCGAGAACCTCAAAGAAACAGTGTAGGAATTCAAAGAGTATTTAGTGTACACATTTAGGGTCAGATCCTTTTCAATACTCTTTGCTCACTGGAAATTTTAAGTACAGGCATTGTGCCCAATGTAACAACACATAAAACAGATGTGTTTTTCCATTCACTTTGGGCAGGAAGTTTCATATTAAGCATTTCAATAATTGCACAAGAAATTTCTTATATATGCTGAAATATCCTTATGGCTTGATTTATACTGGAAAAATTAGCTGTCCCCTAGAGCAATAAATACCTGAAAAATTAAATGCCATAAGAATTTTAAACCATCCATGGGGAGTAAGGGATCACAGATACTCTGTGTTTTACTTGGATCCCTCGATTTCACTGTTTCCCCAATCTCCCTTTGACTATTTCAGACATAAAGGCTTGTGATACACTCACCAGTGGTACAGTTAGCATGACCGTGGATGAGAGTTCAAGCAATCAAAAGAAGTAAGAAAACCAAGCTGGGTAGGTCCAGATTTAATGCACAGGCTCAATCCTGAGATGCATTGTTTTGTGTGTGTGTGTGTCTCTCTGAAAGTTGGGAGGGATGGAAAAATCCCTGAATAGAGCAGAACCTGATTCAGCAACCAGTGCCTGAATCTCCTGAGAGTCTGGCTGCAAGAAGCAACACTTCTGACATGAGCTTTTGTCAACTCCCCAGGGAATGACAATCCAATACTGTGGCAGGAAAAGCCTGTGAGCACCATGGAATATAAATCTGAAATTGGTCTTGAAAAGACACAGCTATGTTGATTATTGTGGCAGGTAACCAGCAGGAGAGCAGATACCATTCTTGGTGGGAAGAGGGGAGGAGAAGCTGCATGCCCAGCTCCTGCATGGTAAGAAGTGGCAACTTCTCACAGGAGGAGCTCCAAAAACACCCATTTACCTGGTGAATCAAGAGCTCTGTCTCCAGCCTGAAAAGCTGTATTTAAACACTGTAAGTGTATGAATGGAGTGGAAATCCCAATGCTCCTAAACTCAGCAGCAAAACCTTTATCTTCCCTGAAGCATATTCTACTGTCAGTCCTCAGCTCTACATCTAATTTAAATATGCATGATTAGGTCCTGCATTCAAAGGCATGTGAACATTTGAAATTCTTCTTCCACAGCATCTCCTTCTTTTGTGAAAATCTTATTAATTACTGGAATACTCAAGGTGAATGTGAAAATGTTAGATGGAGGAAAATGGAGCAATTGGAACTATTCACATCTGTCAGTGACACCAATCACAACTGTGTGCTCTTTCTCTCAGGGAATATTGGAGTATTACTGCATATGTTTGGCCAATGAAGAAAGGAAGCATTGCAACCTTTGAAAAAAGTGCATTTAAAATACAGAGTTCCTTGAGCACTACAAAATGTACCTTGACTTTTGCTGCTGGATTAACTTAACCCTCATTTAGCCACACCATAACCTTGTAAGATCTGGAGCCAATACAAATTTTTAAGGAGATACAAAAAAGGTAGAATAGGTACCTTCTGGTCTTGGCTTTGGTTTTTCCAATCCACCATCCTGCATTAGCTCAAATGCAAAGGATACATTGACAACCTGGCAATGCAACAAAGGCAGTCACTCATGTGAACTCTGAGCAGTGCAAATGGTCAAGACAAGATATATTTAAAATTGCAGACCCAGATGTTCAGAAGGGAAAAATAGTCAGGGCTCTGTATCTGGTCTTTGGAATCCAGACAATCTGTTGCTTTGTTGTTTCTGGGTGATGGTGGTTGCAGAAAGATAAAGGTAATTGAAAGTTAACATGAACTAATACAACCTTTACTAAAATTACTTACAAATAAGAACAGACCACCTCCTACAAGTTCAAAAATTGGAACATGATGGCCCGTGAAGTGCTCTTGCCTTGAACAGACAGATGAATTGCCTGGATAGCTACAGAAACTGATGTAATGTTGGTCTTAAATTGACACATTGCACATATATGCCTCTGTGTTTCCAAAACCCATTAAACCTTTCCAATGTTAAATTCTTGGATTTTGGACACACACAAAAAAAAATCAATTCTGTCATCAGTGTAATTCTATATATGTTAATGAACAGTAGGTCTTGTTCAATGACAGTACCACACAATGGCTGCCAAAATCTGTTAATATTTGCTAACCACTTCATCATTAATATAATTTTCTCTTTTATTCCAGCTAAGTATTAATACTGATTTTTTTTTAATACTTGGAAATGGTTAGCAGTACAGTCCTTTCTTGATTTCAGCTATTAGCATCAAACTTCTGCAGAAAAGTTTGTGTCATCCTTCTACAACTAGACATGTTTGTTTTTAACAGAAAAATGAAATCTAGTTACCTTTTGTTCAAAACTATCAGGAGTCAAGAAAAAGCTGTGCAGGGGAACAAAATAGCCTTCCAGGAGACCCATTAGCAGGACTAAGTACACTCCATCTGCAAACTGTGGGAAAAAAAAATTTCTCAGTACATTTTCTGAAAAATAGCTCACTGCTTTTCTTTTTGAACAATGGAGTACTGGAACAGGATTGCCCAGGGAAGTGGACACCCCACCCTGGAAGTGACCAAGGCTGGATGGGGCTCTGAGCAACCTGGTCTGGTGGAGGTGTCTCTGCAGGAGGGATGGAACTGGATGATCTTAAAGGTCCATTCTAACCCAAACTATTCCATGTTTCTGTGGTTTTGTCACAGGCCTCCCACTCCTACAGGCATCAGGTCTATGAGTCTATCAACCCATCACCTTCCCGAGCTTTCAGCTGATGGAAATACAACCTCTCATTGCAGGGAATGCTGTTTCAGATAAATGCTTAAGGAGTTTCTAGGTACTTTTGAATGTTTTCCCCCAAGGTAAACAATGCAATGAGCAGAAACAAGGAATGCCCTTTTGAAAGCCTTTACACACAATTTCCATCTAAATCTTAATTTTACCTTTAAAAAATCTCTATCCGCTTGGTAGGTGTGCAAATAAAGCAGAGATTCTTAATAACATGAATCAAGACATAAAATAAAGCCTGACCTGAAGACACCTGGGGTTTTTTGATAGTGCAGATCCCATCCCTTCCTGCCTGACCCCGTAATTTTCTTATGACAACTGCTGCAATTGTTCACATGGGGAGGTATTAATACAGCAGGATTAAGCTTTTCTTTTAGCTTCTTTTCAGCCAATTTAGCAGCTGAGAACAAGACAGAAGAGCATGCAGCACATTATTTCTGTGGTGCAATCAAGCCTGCAGCCCAGCTGTACAGCTGCCTGTACACTTGAGTAGCTTTGCTCTCGAGAATCCCCGAATTCCCCCTGAATAGAGGCATTGTGATCCCATGTGGCTGCGTGCTTTTGCAAAGGTAGGCAGGAAATCACTGCTCAGCCTGGCACTGGAGCAAACCAAGGGCACACAATTCCTTCCTGGCCAAAACAGGCACTCCTCCTTACAGCACTTGGCAGCACCCAGAAGGTAGCATTTGGTAATTAACTTTTATGTTAATGGAAGTACAAAATTGTTTCAGATGCTTAATTGGTGAGGGTCTTCTTTGTACAAATGCATTTAGAAATGAAGGGTTTCCTGCTGAAATAACATCTTAGAGCTCATTCAATAATAATTCAGTGAAATTTCTGGATAAAGCTGAGGGCACAGTGCGTAACGTAGTGCAACTACTTCTCCCCTTTAAGAAAGGCTGTAAAATCCTACCTGCGTGTCCAGTTCAGTCACCTCCAAATTCAATTTATTCAGATGCTTGTTCACAAAGGTGATGAGAGTCTGAAATACAAGAACAGTGCAATGAAGGCCTATTCAGCAGGGCAGCAGTTTAACACCAGCAGTATGAACTCCACTCAGAAGAGAATCTGCATGAGTGAAGAGACTGCAACACAATCTCCATATTTTGAAATCGAAATGTGACATTAAAAACTGTTTTTAAATTATTTTTTTACAAGAATGAAGAACAGAAATAAAATGAATCCAATATATATAAAAGAAATACACTGTTAAAACACAGAAAACCCCCAAATTTTTAGCAGACTATGGGGAAGCCAGTAATTGGACTCCACTCAAATCTGACAGCAGCCAAAATACTCCAGGGTCAGACCTCTGGCAGCTGTAAACTGGATATCTTGTTGGCTTCAGTACAGTCAATGTACAGTTGGGTTCTACTCAACACACACTTTGTGAGAACTTTTCTGATGGAAACTTTGATAAGCATATGTTGTTCCATGTTCCAAAGTTAAGTTCATGCTGCTAAACATTAAATAAAAAGTAACATTATAGTCATGACTTTGTGTATCTAAGCATAAAGCTTAATTGTATTTAATGTATGCAAAGCATGCCAGTTATACATTATACCCACATACACCACATCCACACCATCTAATACATGCAAGCATGCACAGTTATACATTAGGTATTTTAAAAATAAAAGCCTTCCAACCTTTTTCACTACATTGAGCTTGTCTGGGGCATGGTCAAATAAAGTGTCGAATGCATCTCTTTCTGAAAAACATTCAGTGCCATTAATACACTGAGCAGCAGTTGTTCCAGTGCAGAATAAACACTTACTGAGACACACATTCATTTGAGACAACACAGTCAGCAAAATGGTTCAATATAGTCTCTGTATTCCAAGTACCAAATAGTTTGCATACTTCTCTCTTGCTGCGAGCTGCTATTAACTTATTCTCTATTAGTCACAAAAAAGCATCATTTTCAGGTAGGATTTGGATCACCTGAAGACCCTTTTTCTCAAAAATGAGCAAAGAATAGCATCTTTATGCATGAGATCTTAAACAGCCACAGAGAGACAGCCAAGTAACCAAATCATTTTCTGCAGAAGAACATGAGTTTACATTTGTCTCTACATCTACAGAGAAGGATTTTCCCCAAGGGCCACAGACTGCAGGTTTATGATTATATATCTGCAATACAGTCCTTTGTATAGATGCTTTGGGCCATTCTCAGATGCAATTTAGGGCACTTCCAGCAGGACAGCCAACTTAAGGCAGCATGACTGGAGTGCTACTGCAGTCACTTTCTGAAGAAAACAGAAAAATATATAAAAAGGCACCAGAGCCTTTTCTGAGCAATTTGTGTTTCAACAATCACCTGAATAACAGCAAATGACTCAACAAACATTCATATTCCTCAATTTAAAAAAAAAGGCAAAAAACCCCAAAAATAAACGAACAAAAAATACCCAAACACACCCAAAAGCTAGAGTAGATCCAAAGGTATTTGTAGAAGGCAGACTTTACACCAAGCAAGACTCAGGTGAGTGTTCTCCATTGACCAGCCTCAATTCTAGCAGTGAGACACACGAGGCACAGGACTGCTGAATAATGACTCAACATCTTTAAAGTAGCTAGTGGATGTAGAATATCAGCATTCACCAGCTGGTTCATGGTTAGACACCATTTGACATTGTGCTGGGAACTCAGGACCATTAATACCACTGCAGTAATGTTCTGGAGGTTAAACCACAAAGCATTATGCAAATTAACATGTGCTGAAAAGCAATGAAATGTGTTTTAAAGATGGTCAGAGTGATTTCAATGTTTTTTTTCCCCCTTTTGTTAACTGTCACAACAGCCTGTGGCACATATTTGCCCAGAGCAACTTGAAATCCTCTCCTTTCTTGCCACTTGATCAAAGTGACCACGCACTGCAGAACTCATGTACCTTTCTGGCTGCCTCAAGAAAAGAGACAATAATCAAATGAACTTACCATGCCTTCCTGATAATGCCCTGTGGGAAAAAAAAAAAAAAGGAAAAGAACAAAACAGTTACATATAATTCACTTGCAGATATTGTGCTACAACAAAACCCAGCATACATGGTAAGGTCTTCAGCTTGGTGAATTATGGAGTAGATCCATGGAATTAGGAGAATTTTGTGAATAACTTCACCAAGTTACTCCAGGGCTAGTCTGGAGTCTATCAGTGTAATATCTCTTGTCTTCACCAAGTCTCACAGGAGGCCAGATCTCATATTCCCTACTTTGAACCAAATCAGCACACCTTGCCTGAGTAAAGGAGGCTTTTTCATGTTGATTTTGTGAAAACTTTTCCCTCTGCTTTGAAGATGCGTCTACCACATCAACCACAATAGAAATCCAGCCCAAACAAGGCTTGGGATGGGTTCTTAAGGACTGCAGGATTTTGCTCCAGTTGATCCTTCATATAACTAGCACACATAAATCCATACATATTAATAATAAGTCAGCAGTGCAGCTTCTCTCCATTCAATTAGAAACCTGGATATTCTACTACTGTTCCCTTTTGGTTTGCAATAGCTTTTCTGTTACAAAATGTCCAGTGAGATAGCTCATACAAGGCTTAATACCATAATTTTACACACCTAAAGTCCTGCTTTTAGTTCCCCACCTCTCTATTACCTCTCTCTTTTGTATTTTTGAATGCTTGTTTGCAGCTCTTGAAAAGGCTAAAATACAGTCACTGGCTGATGCATCATCTTCCCTGGAACCCCAATACTGAAAGCTAAATATCAGCAAATGTTTGAATTTCTGAGACACATCTGTGTTCAATTACTGAACTGCTGGCAAATGTAGTGTTGACATACTCAGTGTTACCAGTTATTTCCTCTTGGATTTGTCGAGACTGGAGGATTCCTTCTCGTTTCTGACAAAAGGAAAAAAAGAGACATTTTTCTCAGTAAAGTTTAATGCATAGGGTACAGTAAAAACTTGTGATCCACTAACATAATTAGATAAGAAACCTCCAGAATAAGAACTTTTCTTATACAAATTTTCAGTAATGTATTATTTTACCTTGCAAGTATTTCAGAGAACTCTTTTATACATTAACAAGAAACCTGAAACTCCACCTGTAGAAGGAAGTATTTATTTTCCTTTCTCCATTGTTCTTAATTCACTTTTCTTTTAAAGGCCCCAATTCAGCGAGACATTTGAAACACCCAAACACATATGTAAGTATTTTAGTGGAGATACGTCTAGGTGAGCTGAATTAAGACCTGTATTTCAATAAAGAGCTTGGCAGATGGTGCCCATGCTTCTCTTTTGTAAAAATCTTGCTCCCAGGCTATTTGTTCTTTTTCCCCTGTTCAAAATATTTTTGGGGGGTTTTTTGTTTGTTTTTGTTTTGGTTTTTTTGTTTTTTTGGGGTTTTTTTTTTTTGCCTCAGGGTTTCCTTTCTCTGCAGACAAAGAGCTCTTTTGGCTTCTGACAGAAACGAAAATGGAGCTTCCATTCCCACTCCTGTCCTGGTCCAGCAGTGACTCTGATGTTTCTCAGATGGGAGCAGCCCTTTGTTGCTGGTGCTGCTGGACCTTTGTCCAGAGGCTGTGCCCAACACAAGCACTGATGTTTTGAGTCAGCTGCAAAATGAAGCACTTGAAGAGTTTGACATTGTTTCAGTTAGCTGATCACACTCATCTGAGGCTGGTGTAAATATCACACATACGTTGTGCCTCTCTTTGTGATCTGTCAGTTCTTGATTATTCTTGGTATTACCAAATATTTGCAGTACACAGAGAAAAGTCAGGCAAATGCTGACAACTCCATTTCAAGTCTAGACATTAGGCAATTACTCATGATTCTTCACTCCCTGTCATACAAGGAAATGAGAGAAATAGATTTATGCTGGTCCTCAACTCATCTTCTATGTGGAAAAGAGAAAAAGAGAATAACTTTTTAAAAAAATCCTTTATGGCATGTGAATTGGGGCTGCTGCATTTCCCTTCCCTGGAGAAGACAACACATCCCTACCTAAGGCAGTCCTCAGTGTGGGATGTGCTGAGGATTGAGCCAGGCTTGTCTATTCCTTCCACACTGCATTACTAAATACATTTCTTGATATATTTTTCCTTCTACACTGTATTACTAAAATATATAAAGAAATAAATTTATTTCTGCAAGAAAAGCTGCACATGGTCCTCTGGGTCACTCCGGACTGGCACTTGGAGTAATCTGAACTGCCCTTTCAGCTAGATGGCAGTTTCAGGGGGTTTCAGTGATACTTTTTCAAAGTCCAGTTTCTAAATATCTTGCACACAGTGAAAAATGCATTCAGGGAAGACCCTGGAGCACTTAAAAGACAGAGGGAAGTCCAGGGTGTTACATACTGGAAGAGAGGGCACAGACCAGCTGCAGAGGCATTGCCTATCACACACCTTCAAAGTCTGAAGAAGACTGACATAATTTAGGGCTACCTCCACTTCCAGCTTGTGCAGACTGCACTGAGTGCTGTCTCCAGTACTCACTGAACTAACTCCAAGTTACAATCTAGTTCATGCTAGCACAACTTGGAATTCCATCTGTTTGGTATTTTTGTTTATTTTTCCTTTTGCTGCAGGGTGAAAGGAAACTTTTATTTCCTCCTCATGATGACTCTGACATGCCACTGATGCCTTATGCAGCAAGAACCCTGCAGCTCTCATCTCCCACAGGGGCTGAGCACCAAAGCAATGCCATCTGTATTTATCAGTGATCAGACTGGGAATATGGAAGCAGAAAAAGGTTCTAATGCTTTACACCTTCTCTCTGTAAGCATACAAAAACTGCCTGAAATATATTCCAGCACTGATATTAAAAATATTTCCTTTTTTGATAAACTGCAGCTAATATATTAAAATCAAAAAATCTGCACCTTAATCTTGTTGTTGACAATAACAACAAAAACAAACAAACAAACAAAAAAAACCAAACCAAAATGATCCCAAGCCCTGACCACTAACACTGATGGGATTTCCACACTGCCCAAATACAATGTGCATCCCCTGGACACTTATTTGATCAGCACATGTCAAGACAGATTTTCCTATACTTCTGATCTGTAAAAAGACTGGTGAATTCCCAATGGAATGAACTTTAAAACACTGGTCTAAGCACCTTCTCTAAAGGCTGCTTCTCCTTATCTCCTGCTCTTTAAAAACTCTTCATCTCAAAACTGATCCTAACACTGATGTCACCTATTGTGAGGTTTGTCTTATACTAAACAAATACTGTTGAAAATACATAGAGGTGCTACTGAAAGACAATCCAGCATGTTCCTTAAAGGCAACAGTGGGTAAAATTGAAAAAAACCAAACTATAAAAATCAACATCAACCATTTGAAAGTCCTTGAGAAAAGAGGCATGAATTAAGACTCTCCATTAAAAAGAAAAGCCGGACATGCATTCCAGTGATGAGAGAAGACCTTAATGAACAGGCTTGGCATTTTCTCTCCTCACAGCTGAAAGACTTCACAGAAGGCCCTGAAGATATTCCTAATCACTTACCATTTAAAATTGGCAACTCCCTAGAACAGAAAAAAAAAATCTGAAACTGGGGTAGTACATCTGTAAATAGAAAAGATCTCTTCTTATCTCCTTTCGTGTCAGCATTTTTATGTAACTGAGGGCCAACTGCTTAATTTCCCCTGCAAAGTCCTAGTCTGAAAATCTTGCCATTATTTGGATGGCTTTTTGCCTATGTCTTTTTACAACTCATTTCACCCAGAGGACCATGTTTTATAATTGCCCCACCAAAGTGAAATGCAGAATTATTCTGGAGCTTGAAAGAACAAATACATTTGTCAGAGGTCCAGAGAAGACTTCATTGGAACCTGGAGACAGTGCTGCTCCAAACCATTCCACACCTTCCCAGGCAGTGGCACCAATGGCCTCTGATTAGGGTTGTGATTTACACACTCATCTAGTTTCAATAATTTCCTAGCTTTGCCTAAGCGTAGTTTGTACACCCCAGAACATGCTGAAGCCATTCTGGCTGCTCTGCCAATGCATTCTTACACTCTCTGATTTCCATCTCTTGGACACAAACAATCTGTCATCTAACCATTTGTGGATGGTAAAAATACATAATTTTTAAGAAGAGGCAAAATGATGACAAGACCCAGCTCTCCAAAAAAGCTCTCCGTCATTTCAGTAGATACGATCAAACAAAGCCCGGGCTTTGTTCAAGGTTATTTATTCTACTGTTATGGCAGGAAAAGAAAATAATAGAGTAGCTACAAAAGGTCCAACTATCACATTTTTTCCTAAATCAACTTAAACCCAGATTTCATATCATTCTCATTGCTAACAGCTTTTGTACAAAACAGCCAAAGGAAACAAGCTTTCATAAGAACTAGGCTGATTACCTGTTGGACATGAGCACATTTTTTGTTTCACAAATATGTTTTTTTTCTATTTCAATAAACTACATCCAGCCAACACAGCAACCCTCAGATTTTATGCTGTTTCTGTGCCTAACAAAATCATGAAATGAATTAAGGGAGTCTTTCTTAAAAGACTTCATGAAAGTACTTTGCTCTTTTATTTCTGTTTCTCCTGTTCTCTTTATCAAACCATACATAGCAGAATTTTAAAACAGCTACTGCATAGTCTGTTCAGCTTCTCTAGGCTTGATCTTTCTTTACAGAATCAATGAGTATTTATAACATGAGGTGTGCAAGTCGACCACTAAATTAGGCATTAGGATCTGCTGATGGTTGATTAAAACCTTTGTGAGTTCAAAGGGTACACGATGCATGACAGAGAATCAATCCCACAGGATGTCAAAGATTTAAAAAATAAAGCTCTCGCCCACCATAAAATAAAAATGAGAAATGTCTCAAACTATTACAGTAAATATACTGGCCCTCACCCTCTGTTAATAGGAATCAGCACAGCTCTGGAGTGGCTTTCACCAAGGTCAGGGTCTGCAGGACAAAATCTCCTTCAACATGACTTGGATATTCTTCTGGTGCAACTGCTTCCACTGCAAACCACTGACGCCTGAGCTGCAGCTGTGTAACTAAGAGTGAGCCAGATTCTCCCACTACTTATTGTTTTAAATTGGTTTATCTGTACTGACTTCAGTGGATTTGCTGTTGAACTACATTAGCCTGTTTAACAAGAGGACAATTATGCCCACTGATTTCAACTTGAATTTTGTCTAGAGGTATGGAATGACAGCAGAGGTTATGGTTCTTTCTTTAAGGACTGTATTATTGCTCTCGTTTAGCTTTTCATCATAAAGATGCCCTGCTCACTGTACCCCAGAATTCTTAAGCTTTGGTGTAACTTTGAGATAAACCAGTATAAATAATACACTTATAATAGCCGAAGGAACTAGGTTTCTTTGAAGCCTTAGACACGTAAGTGCAGATTCCCAGGGATTCTCCTTCATCATCTGTAGAGAAACCCATGAAGCAGAATCTGAGTCAATGAGTCACTACCAGACATCGGTGACATATTTACCAGAGACCCTCCTTCAGATTTCTCCCTAAGTTACAAAACTTGTCCTATTTGAATTCTAGAAGAGAGAATGTTTACTTTCTCAGATCTGTCTTGTAGGTTTTCAGCCACACAAAACTTGAGCAATAATTCTTTCAACCAGTTACTTCAGGGTAACATCAGTTAAAAGACATAAATAAAGACAGTTGCAGTGTGAAAAATAAAGGCAAAGTTAATTGGAGAGAAAGAAAAGCAGATTAAATGGGAAGAAGACAAACAAGATACAGAAAGCACAAGTTCAGCTGAAAGAAAAATGATGAACAGAAAAACTTGAAGAGTTTGAATGGAAGAGGCTCTAATAAGGAGACTGACAAAAGATTTAGTTGATGGGGATTTTTTTGCATGCTTTTGAGAAAACCAACACTGTAATCAGACTAAATTAGCATGCACAGAGCTGAAAAAGAAGTTAGTCACCTAACATAAATGTGAATGTAATAAACAGTGACAATTCATCATTCAGTGCCAAGAATGATTTGAATCTCTACACAAGTGAGAAGAGCGTCAAAAAATGGGGAAAATAATAATTCTAGCAATCACTCTGGGTGATGAACACATTCCAACAACAATAATGTTTCATATATTTTTACTGTCACAGTCTGGCCACTTCACAGTCAAAGTAAGAGATTGTGAGGCACAGCTCAATCTGGGAAAGCACTCGTGCCTTTTTTGGTTGAAGCAGGACAGCAGGGAAGATGCACGTGTGTTCCATGTCAGCCAAAGAGACACAGTCAGAAACTCCAGATGCCTTTTTCAAGAAACCTCTTGGTCAACTTCACAACGCTACCAAGAGCTGTTTAAGGCCCCTCTTACCTGCACAACAACCACCTGGATGGACACGTGGTCAGGGAGTCGGATTGGTGCTCGAAAATACTGAGATAATGCAACCAGAAGATGAAGTATCGCTACGAGACTTTTAGCATGAACAGCTGGAATAGATGTTAAAAAAGCACAAGTTACAAACTGCAAAGTAACGAGGGCACAGGTTTTTACTTCTGCTTAGGATGTAGGGATTATGGGACTCTTTCCTCTTGCCACCTGGAGCCAGGGGGCACCTTTAAGGCACTGGCTGGAGTGGTCTGCAACACCAAGGCACTACTCTTTACAACATCTGAGTGCCACAGGCTCATGGAGATGGAAATCTAAAGTTAATCCAAAAGCCAGATTTTATGTACGACAGTTTAAGTGTTGTCTCTGCATTCTCCTTGCCTCTCTTTTATTCCCTTTATTTCAATAAGGATTTATGGACTATCAGAAAGATATTTTTGTACTCATAACATGCACTTTTTCATTTTTAAGTGTCACAATGTCTGCAGGATGATAAATGAGCCTGTTTTGGCACAAGCCTTAAGCAATGACTTATTAAACTCAATGACTCAAACATTCCTCATGAAGTTGTTCTAGTTCTGCTATTGAAGCTTTTTTGCAGCGGGTTTCATATATGGGTAGTTAACACTAACACAACTCACATGATATCAAAAGCCAAACTGTAGGAAATCCTTGATCAAGTATCAAACCATTGGCATGCATGTGGATAATTTCCAATCCTTATTATTTCCTTTCTTCTTCTTCTTTTTCTTCTTCTTCTTCTTCTTCTAATTTGCTTTTGCATTCATCAAAGTAGTCTTCCTAAAAGATCTTTGACATTTCCATGCACTTAGGTTTTTTGTACTTGAACTAATCATTGAGTGCTACCTTACTGCACTGCTGAAACACAACCAGATTTGCTAAAATATCCTTCTTCATAATCTTACAGTGCAAGTCTCAGCTATGCCATGGAGATACACATTCATAGAAAATGTGGCATTGCTGGCAAATGCTGCTGGAGTGCCCATGGTCAGGGATGAGGTGCTTTAGCAGAACACTACAATGTCTGTCTGCCTACCACTGGTGTGTGCTACAGCTGGACACAGCTGCTGCTCTCTATTTCTACTCCAGCTCTAAAACACATATAAAACATTAAATTAAAACTAGGAGTTAAATTGTCAGGCCACTCCAAACACCCTGCCTCCAGCTGCATAACAGAGAATGGAAAGAAAACTCAGGGCAGGTTGAAAAAAGAAAGGGGACAAAAAATTCAGCAGGACCACAGACAAGGGAAAGTCAAATTGCCAAATGTTCACCGTTCCTCCCTTGAGATATTTTTCTCCTTCTAACTAAATTGTTGTGAATGGAACAGGATACAAAACTGCTCAGCACAAGACAGGTACAGGAGACAGGGAAAATGTGATGTACTGGTCAAGGTATTCACTAGCATGAAATTATTCTGAAAACCAAACTTAAAACAGATTAAGAGGCCTAATTTTCTAAAACTGATAACCTGCTTTCTGCAATATATATCCACTGAAGTGTCTTGTGTTGGGCCACTGAAGACATTTCTATTAGATACTGCTATGTTCACTCTTAATACAATAGATCAGGAAGGGCACAGAATTAGCTGTGATTAGAGTTTTGTAACCAAAACTAGTGGTTCAGACTTTGCCTGAAATGATCAGAAATATTATTAATATCTATGTTGCAAATTTCACACAGTGTTCTAGGACCTAAATCTCCTTATGTCCATCTACTGCATTTCTGCAGGTATTTTCCTGTTTCAACAAACCAATTTAGCAACACAAAACTTAAGCTGGCATGCACATGGACTTCAGAGCAAAGCCACCACACTTGCCATACTCTGAGACACACCTAACTGAAACAGAAGGCTGAGCACCAGCAAAGAGGATGGAGTGGCACATCTGGAAGTGCCCTTCAGAGCAGTTCCTACCATAAATCCCAGGTTTCAGCCATCCATTACCATTGGATATTTCAGAACCCCAGATGACACCTACAACCTCCCAGCTGTCAACAAATGAGAACAGTATAGCAAACATGAAACTTACAGTCAACATTCCACTTAATGCTTCTTGGAGGGAGTTTAAGGGTTTCATTGATCTTTTCAAGCACTGTCTGTAGCTTCTGTTTCTGAGCAATTTCAGACTGAGTAACTTCTGCAACATTCAGCTTCTCACTTTCAAGCTTCTCTGAAGTGATAGAAGAAAAAATGGAGGGAAAAAAAAAAACTGTCAGCTCCACGAAGAACACAAAGACATTCCATACACACAGAGGTACATTCAGGAGACATAAGACTTCCTCATTTTATATCTAAGTTTTTTTCCAGAGCAACTTTCCCTCCACACTTCTGAGCTCCTAAAGATAAGTTCACATTCTGCCTTTAGTTACACACTGACAAGGAGAAGGCCAAGTATTGCTCTATGCCACACCACCGGCTAACAAATGTTTGCTGCAACTCCCTTTAGGAAGCACCAGACTTGGAGATAAGGCCCATTATTTCTATTGCTTCTGGATGAAGGTCATTCTGCATGCAAGTGGCTTGTACAGCAGACCATCAAACCTAGGAAACAGACACCAACTTCATTTCATCAGCCTCAGCCTCCCAGCTTCTACCTCAGATGCAGGAGATAAAAATTTTACTTGGCCTGGTAGTGATAAAACTGAAGTGATTCTGTATTCATAGAGGCAGAGGATGCATCAAAGAAAGGCAAACAAGTTTTCATGAAAACAACTAAAACCTCAGGCAATTTCTCTCCATGAAACCACAGCCATTTTCTGCACTGAAAATTTGCAGTAGATGTTAAAATACTTTGTGAATTGGTTTGTTACAAATATTACAGTTGCTATATATACATGGTTTATCGTTTACCCTTAAAGAGTAAGCAAAGAAAATACAGCGGCTCCCTGGTGTCAACACCAGAAACAAAATGCTTGGTCACTTATCAATTTAGTTCTACAAAAGAGCATCTTGTTAAGATTTATCTTATTTGGTAAGAGCTGATCTTGTTCTCATCAAAGCCAACTGAATATCTTCCCAACGTGAGTGAGCCTAAAGTACCATCTTAAAACAGCACTATTTATTAATCCTGCCTAAAAGACTGCTAACTCCTAATCCTGCCTAAGAGACCACTATCTCCTAATCCAGCTACCTCCCAATCCTGCCTGACAGCTGCTATCTCCATAGGCTTCTTGCATCTCCTCAGAAATCAGTTTGTGCATAGTCTCACCACAAGACTGAAGATCTAGTAAGCAGAGACCTGATCCACAAGGTATTAAGGGTAGTAGAAAAGATTCCTCTGCAATCAATAAATGCTCATTGTATGCATATTTAGAGTCAGACTGTGCCTGATACACATTTTTTGAATTTTGGGTGAAGTCACTGGAGATCTGCCCATGATAATCCAATTGCTCAATCTGGGCATATCCGTCCATCACAATATATTCAACAGCTTAACCATTCATAGAAGGGAATAGTCTGTGAAGTCTTTACTAGAAATGCTCACATGATGTTTCAAGATTCATTTAGGATACTGGAAAGAAATTTACTGGAGACTTTATAAGCTGTAATAACTAAGAAAATGGCTTTCAAGCCAACAGTGTAAAAAGCACATGCCAACTCTGCATTAGCAGCTTCTTTTCTCTATCTGTTTCTCAGCTGAAGTTCAGATTGCAGTCCACTGGGCACCATTACCTCAGTCATGTTAAAAGCCAGACATCAAACCAGAAAGAAATTCCAACTTTCCAGAGGAACCTTGCGATGAAGAAACTACAGCATAGAACGAGCAGAGATTAAAAACATCCACCATGGTACTGAGAATGCCCTTGCCTTCAAACTTACTTTCCACTTGTAACATGGTGAAGTTTGTGCAGCCCATATGCAGATAATAAATTTAATTGGAGTGAATACTGTTGCCAAGACAAGAGCCCTTCCTCTGCAGGACTCCAGGCAGGCTTTGTGCTGTTCTCATCAGCTGCAGAGCACCACACATTGCACTGCAGCCACAAGGGCTGTGCATACAGCCCATTGCTCAGGGGTCTCATAACACAATGCTATTTTTATATCACTTAGTGGCATAAATGTAAGATGATACCAAGGCTCCTGAGCAGGAACAAGAGATCCACTTCTTGACAAAGTGCCTCAACACTGTGCACGTGTGTTTTTTCTTACCAAATAATTTCTGCAATACTTGTCCATCATACAGGTCTTCAGCCAAGTCTTTCACAATAATCCTCTCTCCTACCAACACATCATTAATCCAGTCAATTAATACCTATGTGGGAAACACAAATTTGGCAGTATTATACACTATTCATTTCCAATTTAAACCACATGTCATTTTTCTTAGCAGAAATACCAAAGCTGCAGCAGCTCAAAATACAGTCTGACATATCTTCAGGAGCAAAAAGGAAAGACTCAGGAAGGAGTCATCTGAGGTGGCTGTGCCAATGCCACAATGCCACAAGGTCTAGACAAACACTAATTAATGCAGTATCTTCTGGATTGAAATCTTACCCTTCCTTTCAGTAGCATTTTAACATCTTATTGTGAAGCAAAAGGTGCTGAAGTTGATTTTAATGAAGCATCCTGCTAAGTTTCTAACCCCAAGAATCACAAGACAAGGGAAAATCTGTGGGGGTGGGATGGGACAGAGACTCTGGACTCAGGATTTTAACAGAAACTTTTAAGTCTCCCTGTGCCACATTTAGAGAAAGATACTGACACAAATCACCTCCCCATTTCACTGGGATGTACACACCACATGGTTCCAACTAATTAATATCTAACTAGTGCTTTCAAGAGTTCAAGTGAAAGAGGCAGGGATGGCATTAAAAAATAGTTCCACTTTCCTGACAGGGTTTAGACGCTTTAATTACCTTCATTAGTTCTTGTAATTTTGGGTCATTTCTTGAATTTGGATCCACCATTGTTCGGACTTCATTTTCCTCTGGAAGGTTTAAGAGAAAAAACATTAGAAACAGGCACAACACTTCATTTTACATCAAGTTTTCACGTTGAGATGTAAAATTTTTGTGAATTACCTAGCATAGTGTCCTCGGGGTCTAGTTCAAATGGAATGGGACTGAGAGGTAAGTTAATGGCATTTATTCCTTCTTCCTGTAATTCAGACACTAGGAAATAGAAAAAGAAAAGCTTGGTCAAATTTCAACTTAATTTTACATACTATTTCATGCTTACTAAAAGTAGCATTAATTGTCTTAATTTCTTTATAAGAACATGACTCTACTACGTGTAATTACAGCAACAAAGTAAAGCTAACAAAAAGGGGAGGCCCAGCCAACAAACCTTTACTTGTATGAGTACATTTTTCATAGATAATGGTGCTGGAACCAACACAATTACCGCAAATCTTTTCCAGGACAAGGCCCATTGGCCTCAAATTTTTAAAAGGCTCACTTGCATGTTAATGGTCCTGACATTTTAACACTAATGAACCATTTCAGCTGAAGGAGATGGTTAGTGTTCTCAGTGTGTCACCATGGCTCTGGAGATGCTTCAAGTTCAGTTCCTCTAGGTGGTCTGGCTGTGTACCCACCCACCCAGGGGTCACCAGGCTGAGGAACTCTTCCAGACTGAAGGTGCAGCTGCAGCACACAGCACATTCTGCTGTCCAGGATGCTGATGGTGCAGACCTGTACTGGAGCAGGCTGCAGGATGCTCCTGGCCTGTGTTCTTGGCCTTTCTTCAGCAGAAGTCACAGCAGCAAGACACAGTGTAGGATGGTGAACCCTCAAAAGGGTTGCCTTAGTGTGGAGTCGAGGCTGAAAAAGAACTTCCCCAGGAATGGGGAAGTAATCCGGGACCCCACAGTTTGGAGATGCCAGCAGTTGTCAGGAAATATGGACAAGGTCTTAATCAGACAGCCAAAGTCCCCAAATTCTGCAAAAATCAATGTTGTTGAGAAGAAAAGACCAGAAAGATCCAGAGAAGTGGTGGAAAGGGAAGCCTGTCACTTGTTCTGTTCCCAATACAAGCCAGAGCAACTTTGCTCATTCCTCTGTGTGACCCAAACTTTAATAGGCTGTAAAGACAAAACCCTTCCAAAACTGCCCAAATATGCCTCCCTAACAGAGGGCAAGAAATACCAACAAGCCAACACACAATCCTGTGCTGTGCAAGAACTCCCAGCACTGAGCAGGGAGGGAGCCACAGCGGGGATCACACACGTTTGTACCTTGCTTTGTGCACAAGAAATCAGTGCAAAGCTGATTTACCACACCAGGAGAGGGGCTCACTGTCTTATCCATGACCAGGAAGTAATGTTGCATCGACCACTCAATTTCCAGTGCACACACCTTTAACAGAACTGGTTCTTATCTCATTGTTCCAGTCAGAGTTTAAACAACTTAATCCAACAATCCTACATATGGCCTAAAGATTCAGGCAGTCGTCCACAGCTTCTGACATGTACTGAAATATCTGACTTATGTGCAGATGGAAGATTCACCATCCAGTGATTCAGATGTACTAGCTGATGCTTTCCTCAGTTTATTCTGAAAATTTGAAAAAAAACCCCAAAAATTTGGTTTTTAAGAAAAGAGAGAACTACTCTAAAGGTCTTCTTTTGTCTCTGCCCTCATGGCTGCCTCATAAGTTAGCTTTACTTCCCTGGTGCAGTAAGTATAGCTAAATTCTCATGAACGCTGTGATCATCAGTCAGTTGGTGCAATAACAGGACTTAGAAATTTCCAGATATTTTCTATGTTTCATGAAATGTTTTGTGGTCTGCCAGATTAAATGTTTCTGTGCATGCTTCAAGCATCTGTGTAGCTGTATTCAAGCATCTATGTAAGACTCACAGCAATAATGGCTGCTAGAAAGTTTATAACTTCTAATGGTACAAAAATAACTGTGAAAAATCCACTACCTTCAACATTGAACCCATAATTTCACTCCAAACACCCACCCTGCTTATGTATCTGTAACATACAAATACTGAGCAGCTCTAAAGAGTCATAAACCGATGCTGACAATAATAGTTCCCTCGATTGTTGTATATTCTCTAAAACTGATGGCTGAAAGCAATGGACCAAATTAATCCCTCATGTAACTCCACTGAGTTCTGAGGAGTTACAGCAAGGATGAAGTTGGTCTAGCATGTACAATCTCAGGAACTGCTTGCACATTAAGTAATGGCAATTGTTGAAACTGCTAGCACTCCTTAGAGAAAATCACTCTTGGTTTCATTAACCTCTTTGATTTTTTTTTTTTTGGTTCAAAATGGTTATGGGCAAATGTCAGTGGGTAAAAAACTTCCCTGTGGAGGTCCTTCTGCTCTGAAATGTTTAGCTCATGGAGGACTTCACACAAAGCTTCCTAGGCAGAAAACTTGGGATTTTTTCACCTCAGACCCAAGGGGGAGCATAGTAATTAAAATCTATTCAAGCCAACTGCCTCCACTAACTCTCCTGGCCCAAAGGTCTGGATGCTCTGCTTGGGTGAGACACACTGGAGAAAGCAGTCAGCTCATTTTCCAAGTGAAGGACAGCAGTGAAAGCTTTTGGTTCCTCTCTCCAGGGAGCAGCTCGCTGGCAGAGCTTGTTGACAATTCTCCAAGGAGACTGAGTGGACCTTTCAAGGTTTATAAGGCCCTTTACTGAACCTTGCCATACCTGTCCTCTAACGTGCACAACATTCTACCTTTAATAACGTGACCTCCATCATATTCTCAGAGAAAATAAGAGAAGGCAAACAAACCCCTGCCACATCTTTGCATGAAAAGTGACCATAAAATACAAATAAGACAATAATAAATATACACGGGGAACTAAAACATTGACGTGTTCTAGAATGCAAGTGTTACATTTACTGCACAGCAGGGCTAAGCTCTGCCTTCTGTACACAGCTGTAAGCACAGACACTTTGCACACCTGCCAGAGCCATTTTCAGAACCTACCCACCACACCTCCAGATGATCCAAAGATCCCAGATGGACCCAGATTTTAGAGAGGACAGCTCCACCTCAACTCTGCTTTCTGCAGTGGACAACCCATGCCCCAGGCTGGTATTAGTCCCATAATAAAGGCTCCTCCTGCCCTCCTGTCCCCCACAAGCAAAAAACATGATGGAGAAACCCTGAGACTGACAGCATCTTTTACTTTTTTTTTTCCCAATACTGAAGAGCAAAGATTTAACTACAGATTAGTAATACTATTAAATGGAGCAGGTAAGCACATGAATTATATCAAGCTGTATGTAAACTGAGAGAAAATGTCTTATGTAGTATAGCCTCACTTTCTAGGACTTTCCATCAAAAAAATATCATGACAAATCACTGCTATACACTTAGGTGTTTATAGAGCAACCACAAATATGTGATTGAGGTTAAGAGTTTGAATACCACAGTTTCAGTAGAGGAGTCCATTTTTCAGCTGCTTTTCATTAATTTGTTTTAATTAATTTTCACAGAAATCACGTCAACAACTTAGTATTTTAATAAAAAGAAAGAACACAGTATTGGGGCAATTTTTGCAGCAGCAGAAATTAACATAACATAATCTAATTTCTTGAAATACTTTGAGGAGTGGCTTTGGAGCATCATTAAGAGCTGCACTCCAAGGCTTACAGTGTAAGGGAGGAGGGGATGGGATGTACCTGCAGCAGCTCATCTCTACCTCACAGGCTGCCAGGAGCCAGAGCAGAGCACTGGGAGCTGTGGCAGTTCCTGTGGTGAAGGACAGCATCCAGGGCTGTGTGCTGGGCACAGGGCATGCTTGGCCACTGGACAAGGCCAGCAATTAGAGCTAAGACCCCTTTGTGTTCTCACCCTCTCCTCTGACCCAGATCCAGCCCAGTTCATCAGCTACCATGGGGCTTATGCTCATCGTGCTGGCATTGGGGAGATTAAGGACTTCATCTCTTTGGGCATGACAGCAAAATCCAGTCCTTCAGGGATTTTTTTCAGTCACCATCCTGAGTGGAAATGGGGGAATGCACTTTTAAAGCAAGACCCTGAAAAGCAACAGCTACATCTGGGCCAGACAAATCTCTGTGGATTGGCAATGTGAAAGTCCCAGTTTTAACTCTGGATGAGGGAATGGACATTTCTGCTCAGACTTCTGATTCAGCTCCACGTGCCAAATTTCTTATGATGTAATCAAGTGCAACTCCACTGCTATCAGCTGTCAACAGACTTCCTCCCCCCATGCCAGCACCAAATTTGGCCCCAGAGCCGGGGAGCCCTTGAGCCTGTATCAACAGCAACTACAGCAGCTATTTTAAGCTGGATGGAATCCTTACTGGTTTAGATGCTCTAGGATTACGAGGTCATAAACCTATGCTATCAAATCCAGGCGTGTGCTCCGAGCCAGAGCCTGCCCTGGATGTGTGCATCCAAGTGCCATTGGAGCTGCACATCTGAGAGTGCAGCACTGCCCATACGGTTCACATTGCCTTAATTCCTTCAGTACATGCAGCCTGTTGCTCCACATTGTATTTATTAGACAGTTTCATTTGGGTTTTTTACTCATTTATTCTGTGTGCTTGAAGGCTTTTTGCTGCCCTATTTAGTATTCAGGGCTTAGAGTTATTCTGATTTGAATGAAACACATCTCATTATTTAACTGAGCTCAGCAATGCCACATCACTCAGTGCACTCTCTGTGGTTTAGATGTATTTTATATCCATCAGAAGAATCATAAAACAAATACAACAAGATGCAGAGTAAAACAGCCTCTCCTCTGAGTGCTGCAGCCATGTCTTCCCTATGTAACTGTTCCGTACTTACAAAATTAAAATTAGTGAAGCGCTGTGACAGGAATGGATGAATCCTGAAAGTGTGCAATTAACTAGAACCAAACCATTTTGGAGGAGCACAATGCCACACTGCTTCTAACACCAATCTTTCAAATAAAAGAAATTTAGATAGATGGATATTCACCTACAGACATATATATATATATACACACACATAGCATTTCTGCAGATATTCAATTTTCTTTCTTTCTCTAGCATAAGGATTTTCCATTCAAGCTCCTCAGCATTTTTAAGGTTTCATGTCCATTGGGTTGGGGGGTTTTTTGGCTTTGTTTTGGTTTGGTTATTGTTTTTGGGTTTTTTTTTCTTTTTTTTTTTTTTTTTTTCTGGTGGAAGCTGATATTTGCTGACATTCATATGACTCCAAGAGTTTAAGCTTTCTATAAGAAAGTCAAAATCTCCCTGATATTTTAAACTGCTACAGTAAGCAGCAGCTTTACATGTCATGTCTCTATCTTAAGCTATTTTTTCCTGGAACAAGCACCATTTGGAAGGCTAGCTGCAGACATCATATTGCCAGAATAACCCTAGATATTTGCATGTATGCCCACATTCAAACATGCATGCCTATGCTACATACATTTAGACATGTAGCCAGAAATTACAGTCAGTTTAGAAAAATGCTGATTTTCAGCACGATATATCTTTACTGTTCCTGTATAAGACAAACACTCAATTATAGCTGAGCCAAATTTAGATGAATCAGGTTTTGGTTTCACATTCCCTTTATTGGGTGTAAATTTCTGGTAAATGCCCATGACCTCGATGGTTTGCTTTTGTAACCACTCGTGCACAACAGCAGCTTTAGTTTTTCTACTGCCTGGATAGCCTGAATGCAGACTTGAGTGTAAATGACTGTATCCACACAGATCTCAGTGGATTTGTGCTGATTTATACCAGCTCACTGGCTCAGCATGACTCCTGTTCTCTCTCACATACTCCAGTTCTATAAACTGATATAATTCCAGTGGGGTAATTCTGGATTTGTAATGGTAAATGAGCAAACTGACCAAAATTACTTAAGACAGCTACAGAATGGGAGAAAAAAAGAAAACAAAAACATGTTCAGAAAGTCATAGTTCAGGCTTCTATAGAATTATACTATTTAGTCAAGCAAACTTACATAATTACTTTCTGGGCCATCTATCCACAATGTTAATTTCTAATACCTGTGCATGTGCATCCAATACATCCACAAAGGGAAAAGAAAATATTAATCTAAAATAGTACTGCCTAATTTTCTGGAATACATAATTCATTAAACATGGATTCTGGCAGCTCAACTTTAACTCTGAAACAAAAGAAATCCACACAAAAGACAATAAATCTGCATTACACATGGTATTAAAATGATCCAATGGATTTATAGATGTTTACAAGTTTGCAGAGTGTGACACAGCGTCCACCAGAAATTTGATATTCACAGCACAAAACATCATAAACATATGTCTGCAACTACAAAAGGGCCTTTTTATGTGGGGATCATTGTTAAAATTGTCTTCAGAACATAAACCTTAAGTTGTAAATGCTACTCCCCATTTATTCTCCAAGACATAACAAATGAGGGAAGAAAAGCAGAGATATGTTTGTAATTGAAAATGTTTCTCAGGAAATGATCTGTACAGGAACATCATTCTCATTCCATTAACTGCTGACTCCAAGCCAACCATTTGTAGAAGTAAATAAATATGCAAACTGGCTGACAACAATGTGCCTGCCTTTAATGTTTCTGCATTAGTACTCAGCCTCCAAAAAAGAATCTATTTTCTTTTCTCATTTCTTCATTAAACCAAACATGGCATGCACACAAAAGGAACAGGAGTAACGCTGTTCACAATAAAAGATGGGAGAAATGCAATGATTTGATTTTCATGTATGCAAAACAAATTAAATGCCTTTTGCCTTGAACTTTCTCTGAAGTCCAAAACCACGTCCAAGTACTTCAGTGACTAGTTTGCTGTTCCTTTTTTTTTTTTTTTTTTTTTTTTTTTTTTTTGCAATTGGCAGGGAAAAAACCCCTCCACAGACAGACAGATGTCTGGTTTGGGTAGGTAAAAAACAACAAATCAAGAAGCAAACTCAGCCCTTTTTCAAAACAGTACATGTGATTCTCTTTTGCCAGCTTCATTAAGCCTTTCTCATTTCATTTGGGATGAAGGTTCTTTCTCAGAATTTCCTTCTAGTTTCCAAGAGGTAATAAGTAGTGAAGTGCCAAGCTAACAGAGATGCCAATCATTCCATTCATTCCTTCTGCACATCCTCTCAATACACCTTTTAAAATACCTAAGCAGTATCTGCAGACATTTTGAAAATCCTGTCACCCTACAGGAGGTGTTTAAAACCCTACTGAAAAATCCCAAAAGGCAATTTGGGGAACAAATACAGACAAGAGTTCAACTGATGCTGTTTCTTATTCCCACTGAAGAACAAACCATGCATATGAGAAATGTGGAGACCATTCCAAGTTCTTATCAAAATGTGCTGTGTGGAATCTGATCCCAAAACAAACTCCAAGGAGCCTCAGATACTTTGGTAGGGTGTTTGTGCAACAGAAACATACAGGTTGTTAGCTGGTCTGCACGTAGTGTCCCTACATGCAAAATACTTTATTGAAACAAATCCTTTGACAGCAAAGTATTTTATGGAAACAAATCCTCTGACAGCTAAGATTTCCAGCTTCCTGAGGTTTGTACTGAGAGATCTCTGAACCAATTTACTGAGGGATCTCAGCATAACACAAAGTACTTGGGGCCATACAGGGAAGAAGGGAAAGCATTTGTATCCTCCTCAAACATTTTGATATTTCTCAAGTTACAACAAATCTGCAGGTCGTAATACCCAGAAGAGAGGCAGACAGAACTCTTGGTGCAAGTGGAGGCAATTGTCTTCTTACATGCTCACCAGCTTGCTGCAACAATTTTTTCCAAACATTGTGGAGTGGAGAAGCAGATTTTACAGGGCTGACTTGCCTCATTTTGTGAATCACCAACCAAGAGCAGCTATTCCAACATCAACAAGAAGTGCTCATGCAGAGAAGACAAAACCAAGGATCTGTTCCAAGAAGTCTTTCCCAGCTCAACAAGTTCTAGCTATTCCTAAGAGAAAACCCAAAAATAACTCTCAGGAATGTGAGGGCACATTAGTAGCAAGCTGAGGATTTCCTGAATTTCTTGCTCTTTTCTTCTTGTGTATATAAGTCTTGTTTCTGAAGGAGAAAAAGTTAGGAAAGACCCACTGCACCTCAGTAATCTAGATGAGTGCTTTTTCTTGAAAGAAATAGAAAAATGACTACTTTTACTAGAAAGTTGCAGCTCTTTCTCAGAGACTACTAACTGGTTTATGTGTCACACATTGCCCCCATTTTTAAATGGTAGTTACTAGAACTACTTGTGTTTTGAGATAAGCATCTCATAATCTTCAAGGAAAGACTCTGTGACTAAGGATCAAAAGATTTTTACTAAGTGGCCAAGCATTTCTACATCCCAGAAGGAAAAAGAAAAAAAAAAACCAAAAACAAACCAAAACCATGTTAGCATCTTAAGAGAGCTTCTCATGCTTCAAGATCTTTCTTTACTATCAAAATCGACCAGGATGAGGTTTGGGGTCTACACCAAGGCTGGAGAAACAGCAAACACAAGAAAGATGGGATAAGAGTCACCTCAAGAAATTAAAATAATAATGAATACAAATATGTAGATATATTACTTATTTGCATAACTGGCAGTTTGCAGTCCATTTTTTTGCTGCCTTCTGTGTCAATCCTGAGTATCTAACTATGGTTCTCAGATTCAGGAGCAGAACTGACTTGCAACGTCTAATTCTGTTTTTCCCCTTGACTTAAAAGATTTTCAATTTCTTGCCATGTTTAATATTTGTGCCTAACACACAGATGGTTTCTTAAAATACCTGCAGTATGTCCTAGGGAATTGCAGTTTGTAGTCAAGGATAGAATCAGGATCTAATTTGGAATTGGGATCTAAAGACAGGCCTTCAACATGGCAAAAATAGGCTGGATCAACAGAAACCCAGCTACATTCTGAAAGAAAAAGGGGTGGATTTGGTAAAAGGCTGCAAATAAAACTTTAAAATGGAAGAAATATATCTTTGAGCATCCTAAAAACTAAACTGCCCTGCAGGGTTCTCTTGGCCAATGTTGAGGTTAATGTGCATTTGACAGCAGAAAAGCTTCAGGTTTTGACTGCTACAGCAAGGCCCTGAGAAAAGGGAAAGTGCCTTATTTCATATGCGTGTGCATTATCAAGCTGCACACTCATGTGTGGAGCCCCTCTGCTTTTCCCTGCCATACAGGCCTAAGGGCTAGCTCAGAGATGAGATGTATCAGGGCTGTCTGCAGAAACCCCTGGCTGGAGGGAGGACTTTGGTCAGCTGGCATAAAGCACAGTGTGGTGTGATCAATAGTGTAGCTCTGCTATCCTCCTAAAACACATTTACACAAACGTGTAAGACGATGATGCAAGACAGGACTTTGGTAGCACAAACTAGAAATTGTGTTTGGCTTAGGAAAGCAGACTTTGTTCTCAATTTGCACAGGAAATAAAACAACACTTCCCAGTCTAGGTTTTCAAATCCCTTAATCAGAGTTAATTCATTTAACAGAAGAAAACAGCAGTATCCTCGTTCTGCAGCATAGAAATAAAACACAATTCTAGTTTAAAGAATACATCTACATGTTTCCCTTCTGGAGACAAACTGCATTTGTAAAATGGACACCTGGCACTTAAAATATAGCCTTAAAAGCTCATCTTTTATATATATACATCATATTATAATGTACATTAGCCTGACAGAGCAGACAGAATACCTGTACCTTTTGCTTTCCAAACCCCTGTCATGGCAAAGAAAACACCCTTTTTTCCACATAAACCAGTAATGATTTTCATCCAGCCCTGTGGCTTTCCCTTCCTGGGCCCTGCCTGGTACCCTCTGTGCATTCCTAATTTTGCCTATTTCTTTTCAAATCCAAACAGCTGCTCCAACTTGCAAATGCCCTGTCTAAAACAAATCACCTGACCGAGCTGTTCATCTGATTGAGGTGTTTCTTTGAAGACCAGCATCGTAAGGGTAAAGCCCCAGCTCTGAACTGCACATGCACTGCCACTGTCTCTTCCAAGAGATCTCAAACACGCTGGAATTTTGGAGCAGCACTTGCTAGCACCTGTCAAGAGCTGTCAGACAAGGGAAACATCCTTGTGTGAACTCCTACCTGTTAAATGCATTTCCTGGGCTGCTGTCATTGCCAATATATCAATTTCATCACGAGGAACAATCACATCAACAGTACCTGTGGATGTATTTCCTGTCTCACTTTGCAGGTGGGCAGACCTAAACCTGCAACTCAATCATCAACATGAATAACCTCAAATGGGTTTTACTCTATGGCACTAATACATTTAGAGTTTCCCCAAATAATCTGCAGCTTTGACTTTGATGTTGTGAGTTTGGGTTACCATTCCTCTTAGAAAGTGCAGAAAGCACTATGAGGTTTTCATTTTAATAAGCACGAATATTAAAACTTAATGACTACATAACACATAGTCCATTTGAAAATTGCTATCCCAAGCATGCTTTTGACTACAAATGACAACTTGCCCTGAGTGGAAATTCAGCTGATAAAAATTACTATTTTCACACTGGAGCCAGTGTTTCCCAAAGGCTGCAGTTGTACCACAATGAAACATATAATCTTATGAAACATCACAGGACAAAACAGCTAATTCTATTTCATATTGCAGAAATACTTTCATGGAATAACATTAACTATTAACAGACTGCTGTATTTTCTTCTTCTTGTACTCAGGAATAACAAAGTCTGACAGGAGTAAGAAGAAAATAAACCCTCATTCTTACCTTCAAAATATTACAGACCAAAAATAACTACCATTGTAAAAATACAGGGTCGGAAAGCAATAACCAGAAAAGCAAAATGAGTCGGTCTGGGCTCCTACCTTTAGGGCAAAATGCTCCACAGCCCATCGTAGGGTCGCTGGGCCACCCTCATAGTGCATCCCAGGGGGAAGTGCAGCCCTTGAGGTGTTTGAAGCCCCTGGCAGGGCCCTGCACTGCTGCTCTTCAGAGGAGCTGGTTTAGCTTTCGAGCCTCTTTTCCACCAGAATGGTCCAAGCACATCACAACTCCTGGCTCAGAGCATCGCTTCAGAGCAAGCGACTGACTGCCTATATAATTTAATATGATGCCACATGAGACTCATAGACCATCTGCAAAAGAAACTAAATCTGCTTTTTGCAGCTTGCTGAGTTGTGCTCTGAAGGCTGGGATGCAGTTTTGGTTGTGTGCTTTTGTTATCAGTCATACAACGAAACAAAGTGCTCAAAGGGCAAGTGCAAAACACACGTTTTTAGCAATCCCAATCTGTTTCTGTTCTGGGTAATTTGTACCTTTTCCTCTTGTAACTGAATAAAGTCACAGGTCCCCTCAAAGCATAGGAAGTCTATCTATGCATAGATACCACAACATTGGATGGGAAATTTCTTTCTCCTTTTTTTTTTTTTGTTGTTGTTTTGTTTTGGTTTTTTTTTTGTTTTTGTTGTTGTGAAACAAAGTCTGATCAACAGGAGTTACTTGAATCCTGATGTCTGAATTGAGATGCAGGTACGATATTACCAAATATTACCAAATTCAGATCCTGATCACAGTATTCTTTTCTCTACAAATACTTCCCTACTGAAATAATTAGCAACACTCATATAGAACAAGGACTAAGCCCTGAAACAGGTAAAAGCATATAAAAAGCTAAAAAGCAGAGGAAAGGAGAGGTATGAGCCATCAAAAAAATAATAAACTACTGGTAAGACATAAACTAGTTTTATGGTCTATCAGCTCTTCCAAAGGGGGACAGTAATGAAAATGTAATCTAAAGCAACTACTTACTTGGGCTAAAAATGAAATTTTCTACAGACTAAAACTTTTCAGAAGCTATAAAGTGTCTAAATGCTTGTCAACTCAGAGTAGGAGGAGGGAAGTGACACATCCCTGGCTCATTTCTAAGTCATGGAAAGTAGTTACCTTTCTAATTTCCAATGGAACTCCATTTAAAATACCTGTGCCAAAAGACAAGTATGGAGAATGGAGTGGTATTTACTGTTTAGGGTTATTCAGCTGTGCTACACAGCATTCCTCCCCCAGATTTCATATCAGATGTGACTCCTTGCAGAAAAAGTCTCAGAGCTCTCATCAGTGTTCTGACATCACATTCTTTGCCAGTTCTTCTAAGGAGTCACACTGATAACAGACTGGTCTGCAGCTTTTGGGTCACTCCTAAAAGCAGCTTTCCCTGCCAACATTTCTATTTCATGCTGCACTCAAAAGTAGTAATGGGGGTCCCCATTCTGACTCCTGGAGTCCCAATGCCTTCTGGCACTGAAAATCTGCATTGCTGGACTGCTGAATAACAGCATTCAATTACAAACCACACTGAGATGGCAGTTCTCTACCAAGCTTTCCTTTTCTTAATTTCTGAATAGAATCATAAGTGTCCCACACACTTTATTATAGCAGTCTTGTTTGGGACACAAGTACAGCTAAAGGAAAACAATGCTTCACTTGAAATATCAAGAAGCATGCTGAAAATTATTATATATTAAGAAAATTCATTAAGTCTGAAGTCACAGCTACCTGCATCATCAATTCAACCTATTTTATAAGTGATTTTTTACATCTGTTTATAAAGTGGTTTTTTTTTGCATGCACAAAAGTAGCTATTTTACAAAAATAGTAAATGAAATTTGTTTCTTTTACACTGAGTTTTTATACCTACAGAAGCAGACAAAAGATCATGCCCAGGTAATAGGTGAGGTTACAGCAGAGTAAGAAAGTTGCAATTAGCTAAAGCAGTGCTCTTTTCTCAGACGGTGTAACAGGGCAGGAAGTTGAAAACTTCAGCAGGTCTGAAGTGCATAGCCTGGGGACCCAGTAGAGGAATTTCTACTCCTTCTCTCTGCAATTCATTTTCACTTGCCACAAACATAAACCCAAGCAGGACTTGATTTCTAATTCATGTAATATGGCAACAACAACAACACCTTTCAAAAAGCCTGTGCACTTCTCCCTTCCCTTAGCAGAGATCACTGCAGGGAGAAAATCCAGCACATTGGTAAGATGCTTCAGGTCTAGAGTTTCCCAAACTGTTCTTAAGGGCTCATTTTCAACTGTGCAATTTTCAGCTTTGTAAAAACAGAAATATAGCTAGGGAGGACTAAAGTCTTATTCAAACTGTTTTGGCCATCAATACAGGAAACAATTCAAAGGCAACATGACACTGATAGCTTAATTTGTGAAAATGGATAAATACTGGATCTGCCACATAGCACATTAACCCATGTAACAAATAAATACAGAAATAGCACTGCAATACTTGGTTAAAAGGTTTTGGTTCACAGAGGAGGAAATTCAATTAAAGCATGTAATGTCAATTACTGTCATTTGTAATTTTATTTTGCTTCCCTAGAAACAGTACAGATGCAGGATTCTAAAGTTACCTGCATGTTTGATGCAAATAGGATAAAATTATCTAGGTTCTGAGAAAATCCAGATAGTAGTAGGGAAAAAACCCACAGTTTTACCTAACCTCACTCGTAGATCTTCTTCAGAGTGCTGGTCACATGAGAACTGACAAGCCTTCAATTTAAACACGGAAGCCAATAACCCAGACCTGAAACAGAACTTTTATGTTTCAAAAATGATGTTAAGTCGTCAGAAAGGCTGGGAGGAGAGCAACTGCTTAATTCTCAGCTACTGCAAATGGGCACAGCCTTACTAAAGCCAACAGAAGAGCATGGACTGATAGCAGAAGAGAATTCGCCTTACTGTTTATACTGATTGATTCCAATTGGAAAATTACAGGGTCAAGTCCTTAATGTTTCTCTCTCCTTCACTCTGCTCTGTGTAAAACTGACAGAGACTAAAACCCACGTGGAATACTCCAAGCATCCCACCAGCACAGAAGCAAATATTGCCAAATCTCATCAGTCCCTTTTCCCTTCTGCCACGGGAAATGCGCCACAGCATCAGCACCCAGGTCTGCTTTCACATCAGCAGCTTTGCAGAGCTCAGTGCTGCACAGAAGCATCCTACCCACAGCATATTCTGCTGAAGTCAGGAAATAATACAAAAAAAATAATTAATTAAAGTTACTGTTAGTGAAATAAATGCCAGACATCTTTCTACCTTGCAAACTACAATAGGAGCTACACCAGAACTAGCAGAAAATCTGCTGTAAAGACCTCCAAGCCATTTTCCTTTAGGTATCACCACTTCTAAATATGGAAGCATCCTGCCATTGAAAACCCATACTTTCCTCAATAGTGTAATGCTACAGTAAAATGATGATTAGAATTATAGGAAAGAGCTAACAAAAGAAAGACTAAATCAATCAGATGCTTTCTTATGCCTCTAAATGATACACATAAATCGTGTCTATCAGGTTCCCCCAGGCTATTTCAGGAGCAAGCAGAACACAAAATGATGCAGATTCATTACAAAAATTCTAAATCTAATCTACCTGAATTTAAAATGCCAGGAATAATGTAAATGGAAGAAAAGATGACAGACCTTGCATGTTATACACAAGCAGAAACAAGAGTCATATAAACTGGGAGTCACACAAAGTGCTCATTTACCAAGAAATTACAGGTGAAATTCTTGGCAGTGCCAACACCTATTGGTGTAATTGCAGAGAGGAAAGAGGTGTCCCCAAACCCCCTTTGTGCCTTCCCCTGCCCTCCAGAGGATGACATGAGCCTGGCATGTGAGGCTTCAGGGCTGGCACTGAGGGTATGGGTGACATTTAACCTCCCCTCTCCACTCACCAGGGCTAAAATCCAAAAGTGAAGAATTCCAGCACAGGCTGTGTGATGCAAAGGGAGAAGGTAGATACCAGGATTATGTTTTTATAAATAAATTAAAATTAAGTCCTTCCCAAATAACACATGAATGCTGACAAAAGTCATTTAAAAGGGTCAATCCCAGCTAGATCTAGGCCGCAAATGCAAGAAAATTAGACTCTTGAAAAATAAAATACTACTGATGTGACACAGTTCACCTATAATATAACTGACATATGGCAAAGAATACATTGACAAGAACCTGAGGAACTCCAGCTCTCCCAGAATATTACTCTTATTTGCAATGCACCTTACAAGGTCCAAGTGTTACTCAACATAGGCAGGCCCATTGCCTTTTTCCCTTAACACACAGGAGAAAGAAATTATTTTATACCTATAAACACACACACTTTTTTATGCTTTGTATCATAAACAACATATTTACTTCAACAATACATGCACACAAAATTGGATCATTTGGAACACTCAATAATACAGCCTCCCTCTCTTAACAGGCCAGCCTCATTCCCTGCCATTAAATAAGACACATTCAAGTCTAAAACCTTCACCTGGAGCCAGACTTCTTGACTGCCTATGTGCTAACATTTTAAACTGAATGCAGGAATAACTGTCCTCTCATTTTCTAAGCTATGCTGGATCAAAATCTAAACATCAGCAACACTACTGAAAATACAAAACCAACCTTAAAATCAAGAGAATCTCAGCAGCATAAATCCAGTATGCAGATCAGACCTAAATCATAACTCCTGCTGATTTCTCTTGTGGCACAAAAGAAATAGGCAACACAATTTATGACCAAACAGTTTACTCAGTTCTATGACATTATTTCTCAAATGGAAAGAGTACTGGCTTTCAGGGATACACTAGATTGGCTCAAAGTTTGTGCTAGAGCAAGAGGAAAAAAACCCTCGATTTATAGACCTGCACATTAACAAGTGCCTCTTTCTTGTTACGCTCTCTCTGCCTTCCATTTAGAGTTCATGTTACTGGAGTTGGATTTCCTCTAGGCCTGGGCCCTAATGTTCAGTGCCTGCATTACTACCCCAGTTCCACTGGAGATTCCATTTCCAGAGTCCTGCCAAGCTGGCAATAGGGCTCCTGAGAGACTACTTTGCCTGACATGCAGTAAGCTATTTATTGACACACCACTGTTCCCATTCAGTTCTGCACCTAAGCACTGAACTGGATAGCAGTTCCATATGTTGGATCTGTTACACTTAGCTGGAAAATTATATTACTTTGGGTAAATAAAAAGCTAAGAGCAGCAGGGAAAATATCATAAAAATGCAGCCGAATTTGTTTCATCCTGCCTCCATCAGCAAATTTGGTCTATGACCTCTGCATATGAGTCATGCAAGTGCTTTAAAACTTGCAGTGATTTATATTTTCAGGATAGGAAGTTCAAGGCTTATATTTCTACTCCCCTACCATACGTTATTATTCGTTATACACAATTTCTTGGTAATTATCTATCTAAAATACATAGGCATCTTTTTTTCCTACTTCGTGGTGCACATTAACCAAAACCATTCATCTCAATAACCAGTCTCTGGGTTCTTGGCAGAGTAGAGCTGAATGTGTAGGTTATTCCTGGAACCATACTAGGCTGATGTTCTCATCATAGTTTTAGTCATGGAAACAGGCTTCCACCAAGACAGGCATTGTTTGTTAAAAAGGAAATTCCCAGCTTATCTGTGAGAAACGAGGAGTAATAGGGTACACCAGTTAAAAATGTAATATTTGCATAGGGCTGTTCATTAGAAGGCTTTAGTCTGCTCTACAAATGAAGTGATGCTTTTTGGAGCTGTGGGTTCGTGTCCTGCTGAGAAACCACTCTCTGTATTCACAGTCTCTGCAGCACAGCTTCACTCCATGAGACTTCCCTTCATTCAGGAGCAACAAGTTCTCTTCAAGCTTTGAAGAGAACCAGCAAAGGAGCTGACTTTTCAGTTTCTCTAAGCATTATTAGTGGGGCTTTTGGCTCCACAAACCTGCATTTTCTGTGGCCTATTTGACCTTTACCACAACACTTGTAAGGTTATGAGGAGGGTGTCCAGCTGAAAGGGATAATTTATTACCCTTGTGATTCATGGGAACCACAGTACAGCTCTAGCCATGGATATGGGACTTTACCATGCAGGGACCAGCTCTGAATTGCTGTAGTGGTGAGCTGCCACTGATGAAGCACCCTTTGCCTGACTTCTGTGCAATTCACCAAAGGGTCCCTTCACTGAATAACGGTGTCAAAATCTATCTCCACAGATAAATTCTTTGCAGCTCTGTGTCTCCAGCACTTGCCTCTGCAGGATATTTCAAGACAGCAAATGCAAAGTGTCTCACTCATCAGAGTCTGGGGAGTTTGTGTGACACTGGTGTTTACCCTCTTTGCTCTCTCGGACTGGTCCTGCCCAGACAATGAAAACCTTTTCATCTCATCTCTCTAGAGTACTAACAGAGATCAATAATTCTGCTTTATCAAATGGAAAATCTCTGGGGTCTTGTGAATCATGTGCTGGCAGCTTTATTTAGATGGAAATCTCTGTTCATCCCTGGGAAGCCTTGTTTTATAAAACGATTTTCTGTAACATTTGGACTTCAGCTATCTTTCAAATAATTTCTAGGCTGAATGAGTTAAAACACAGGTGAAATTTCCCTGCTGAATGATCAGCTCAAGCACAAAACCTGACCTGACAGATCTGGATCAGTTTTAGAAGTCGGCTGCAAAATGTTACATCAGTGAGCAAGTTAATCCTAATGCAGGACCTGAAAGCTTCTGTTTTTCTTCAAATGTTTCCATTTTCATTAGTACTTCAGGGCATGTCAGGCGAATCCTGTCCTTTGTTACTTGTGCAGCCCGATTGCAATTAAGCTAACAAGTCTGCTGGAGTACAGGATGGTGTCCAAACCCTTTTCATAGCTGTGGTAGCTCAGGAAGAAGAAAGCAAACCCTTAATTTGTCACTGAGGTAAGCATTTATCGACTGTGGGCACAAAGGAAGGTCAACACATCTCTGCTGTTTCAGAACTACAATGGCACTTTAAGCCTCCTGATACCACTTTGATGCAGACAACGGCCATGATCACTATTTCATGAATATGAGAACAGACAAAAAGGAAAAAAAAAATAATTTGCATGCAGCCTCGGAGAAGAACAGGATTAGTGCTCAGGGGTTGCTGGCTCCCAGACATAGGCTCAGTCCCCTTCAGCAGCAGTGCCCCACATCCATCATTCTCACCCTGATTCACGCTGGTCACCTCCTCAGTGCTGCTCCTGCCTTGTCCATCTCCCCTTTCCAATCTCCCATTCTGCTGCTGCCCCTGCCACTTGCACCCTACAGCTGCAGGCGTGGAGCCAGAGCTGTTATGTCCAAGTGATCTCGTTTTCCAGATCCCATAGGGAGCAGAATCACATAGGTAAATGATGAAAAACAGTGTCCCATGTTGTCAATCTAATTTATCAAATTCTGAATGCAGGTATTAAAAATATGAAAATTGACTGTCTCTCGTCCCACTTAGCGGCAACTTAGATTGATAATTTGAACTTTGCCTTAGAGTTAAGTGCTGATTTTACATTACATTCTAGAATGAGTATTTTTCACCATCATCTCCAGCCCTCTCTGCTCCCTGTAAAACATTTCTTCCTGTCAATTTCTGAAAAGTCTTTAAACAATATTAGGAAGAAAATCTGGTAGTCTATGCTTCTAGAAACCAGTGTAGGCAGAACCAAATTCAAAAGCACTGCACAGGCAAAAAAAAAAAATATTTCCTGGATCAATCAAAGGTTAGTTCAAGAAAGGGAAGATGCCTTTAAGAGTCAGAGGAATCTAACACCTTGTGAAAGAGGCAGCCAAGCTGTGCTGAAGAGCAAAGAGGAGATTCTCAGAGCCTGGCCCCTCGCACAGCAAACCTGTGGGTTTATAGGATTACAGCTCTCTCTGCCCTAGCAGGGCAGGGAGAGGCCAGGCCAGAGCTGTGCCCCACCACAGCAGCACCTGCATGCAAATGCAGCAGCATCAGCCCAGGGGCTCCGAAGGGAACCACTTGCCATAAGTAAATGCACTTTGACAGCAGCTCCTAATAAGAGGAAGGAAATGAGGGAGAGAAAGAAAAGTGATAGGAGACAAAAGGACTTTATAAAACAGGACTTTATTGCTTTCATTTGCAGCATTTTCCCTTTGTTCTGTTGAGACTTCCAATTCCAGATATTGCACAAAAGAGATACCTGTCTAAAAAAGTTTATTTCAATCTGAAACTGACTTGTAAGATGCTTCACTAATTCAGCAGCCCATTATCAGGAGTAACAATGAGCTACCTCTAATTAATTTGGTGCAGCCTTTGCTTCTGATACCAATCAAATCAATATTAATGGGGAGTTTGTGCTCTCTCACTACAGCACAAAAAGGGTACCAATCTTCTCATGAAGATTTTTGGACCATAAACTGTGTTTGAGGTCAGCATAGCTGGCTTCTTCCCACACCCTTTTTTTTCAACCAGGATGGAAAAAAATATATAATGATGTGCTATTTAGTACCTGGATAAAAATCTACACTCAGGCTGCCTACACCAAAAGACTGAAACCAGTTCAATATGAAGAAATCTCAGTCTAAGAAAATAAAGATTTTAGTAGCTCGCACAGCTCAAATTAAACACTTAAATAGGTAACACTAGATATTTCTCATGCTGCCTCACATTTCTCTATTTATTTTTATCTGCAGGATCAGGCGTGTTAGAGAGGGAGGCCTGGTAAGAATTGCCTCAGCCATCATTCTTGGTTACTTACATCTGTGGTCAATTTTCCACACTTTCTTCCATAAAAGGTAAACGAGGCACTGTACTTGCAACAGGATAATCTAAACAATATGAACAATGTTACTGTTGAAGACCATCTGGCTCATCAAGCACAGCTCCAGACTTTTAACTCCTTGAATAAAGTGTGGAACCCCGCAGTGGTTTTTTTTTTTTTCTATCCAAAATTCATTTTTAAAATGGTAAAAGTTGAGGTCCTGGAGGCACCAGGGATTCAGACAGGGAGAAAATTCAGTTTCTGGTTTACATCCTTTTTGTATCTTATGTATGTTGCAATCCAGGCTACATACAAACACTCAGACATCAAATTTTTCTATAAAAAAAAAAGCCCTCCATGGGCTTCTGGAACTGCTATGTGTGGGGTTGGTGTTTCAGAGAGGAGACAAGAGGGTTAAGTATTTCATAATTCACTTCAACTTAATGGCCTGATTCTGCCACTTCTTAAAAGGTAATAAAAGTCAAAGAAGGGTCACCAGGAATTAGAGGAAAACAGCGGGGAGGGATAAGGGTGAATACGACCAAAGAGGGCTTTTGCTAATTGTACACACAATTTCTTATCTGTAGATAAATTACCAAGTGGCTGGTCTCTGGGAGAAGAATGTGAAAGCAGCCTAGGAACAAAATAACCTGGAAGAAGGGGAGCAGCAGGGAGAACTCAGTGATTCCCAAAATCCAAAGAGCAGAGGGTTCTCCAGAGGCCAGCCCATGGCTCTGTGCCTCAGTTTCCCCAGCCAGCCACTGCCAGGGGAGCAGTGCTGGGGCTCCCCGAAGCTCTGGGATACAGAACGGCAGCCAGCTCGTGCCTCACAGCACAACAGACACACAGGAGTTAAAGATTCTTACACTTCCAAAAGGCCACAGGCTTCAAGACATGCTTGTTTTTAAACTGAGCAACAGAAAGAATTCCATTTTGTCGTGGGTGTCTGTTCGGTTTTCACTCAGCTCCCTGATTTCTCCATTCTGTGATTTCCCCGTGCACAGAGCGGGTTAAAAAGCCCCTAAGCGTTGGCTGTAACAGGGCAGGGCTTTGGTCCTCAAGAGGGTTGTTATCCTCCAAAAAAGTTTTAATGGCATTATAAAAACCAAAACAAAACAAAACAATAAAAACATCCAAGACAAAACCAAAAACCCACAACCAACTGGTTGTTGAAATACTTCAATGCTTTTTATTTAATTTCTAAACATATTTTTGGAAAGGAAAGCAAAGAAAATGAATTAGACCATAGTTGGATTTTTTTTCTTTTTGTGTAAACACAAAAATTAATTTTCATATTCAGTGGTTGCTTGCTTTAAATTCTGCATCTTGCTTTAACTAGAAACATCAGCCTATCTGGTTTCTAGGTAGAGCACACTCAGGGCTGAACCTTCCCCTACAGTAACTTCTTCCAGCCACTCCCAAAAACATGTGCCCACAACCCTTTTTCAAAGTCTACTCTAATTTACATCTAATTTTCATTGAAGCTAATATAGCATAAGCCCACTGCAATATGTACTGACATACATATGCTGAATTCTTGGCTTACTAAATTATTTTAAGATGCAAGAAGGACTTTTAAAAATTATTTTTAAAGAAGTTGTATTTAATATATGCTCATGACTCATCAATTGAAAAGAAAAAGCAATGTTACAGTAAGCAAGATCAGGCAGTTTTATGATTAATGGGGTCAAAAAGTTAGAATTCATGTTCAAAACTTTGGTTACTCACACTGAAACAATTAACTCTATCTGTCTAGCATCAGGCCCCCAAAAACAAAGCAAAATTTCATAAAGAAGCAAAACTATGTTACCAAACGCTTTTTTTGGTGTGTGCTCCTTCTCTTTAAAAACAGAGCAACAGATTTCACCCATTTATCAAGAAATTCTCTGGGTGTAACTCATCCAAAACAAATCTGGCTTTGAAGCATGAGATGTTAGAGTTAAGAGGTTAGACTTGCCCTAATGGCTATTTTTTTACTGAAAAAGCATCCTGTTTTCTGCTGTCCCAACTGAAAGTCCCTTTCCTCCTACTTGAGCTAATATTAGGATTTGAAAAATGAAAACAGAAGTCATTTAATTATCAAGGAATCTGCTGCTGAAACCTCCCATGCATTCATGACAACACCGCTTACAAAAGCTCCTGCCATTGGTATCGTAGCTCTGAGAAAAATTATTCCTTTGAATTTATTTTGCTGCTAACCTGACTGAGTGCTCATGATAGCAAGCATCAGATGCACTGTAAGCAGCTCCTGGATTTTAATTAAGAGCATTCCACAGGAATAATGCTAACACGTGCTGAGTGATAAACATATAAGCACTAATACTGTTCTGTAAAGCCTTAAATTACACGCTCCACTGCGTTGGATTTAAATCCTAGAAGACACTGGCACCAATTGCTGGGATTATAACTTTCAATTAAACCTAGAACTAAATTACTGGATTTCAAACCATTTCTTTAATCCACACCTGTCTGCTAAGCCTTTTACCACATTCACACTTAATAACCCTTAACATTTTTCATCGAAAAAGCTCAAAGGTTCTTCCAAATTAAATCCCTGTCACTGCTCCACTTCACACATCTAGAAACTGAGGCACACAATAATTAAATATCCCAGACTAATGTAGGAACCTGTGCCATGGCCACTGCTTTTGAAAGAGGCACCTTGCTCCAAACTTGTTGATCAGTCTCACTCCCACATGATCATCATCTTTTCTGCAAGTATTCACGGGGCCTTATGGTAAATTATGCCAGGAAAGAGCTTCAGATTAAAACTGAGGGGTAAAAGGAATTATATGCATGTAAATGAACACAGATCAGGCTGTAGCCATTATTTATGAGGCACCTCTAGGTGGGCACCTTTCTAGACTTGGCAACAGAATGCTATATTGACTCAGCACAATGAAAGTCTACAGTTGCCTTTGAAAACCTCAGTCATGTTCCCATCTAATTGAAAATAGATAAAAGAAGAAAACAAAACCAAATTTTTATTTCCTTCTGACTCAGGAGACTGTTCTCTATTTGAAAAAAAGTAGTTAATTGCTTTTTAAAATAATGCTAAGGTTACTCAAATTAAATCTCATTGAGAAGCATTTAGCCAACATATGAATTTCATGTAACAAAACACTCAGATTTTCCTAAAACCTCATGTTCATACTCTTGTCCACACCACAGCTGAAGAGCTGCATGGATGCTGTGCATGGTGGAAAACTATGTCACTGGGAGAGCTTTGCACCTGCATTTCCACACCTAGAGTGTTGTACCCAGCTCTGGGCCACAGAGGTGCTTAGTGACCTGGAGCATCTCTCACGAGGATAAGACCCAAAGTCCCAAAGCTCTGGTGCACTCAGAGATTCTCCAAATCAGAAATGCTGAGAACATTGAGAGAACTAGAGAACAGAAGCACAGAACAGGACAAAGAATCTGCTCAGCCATGCATACTCTCACCTACTCTCTACATGCACAGATATCAAATAACTAATTCAAATTAAAGAAATCTAAGCCACATGCATATACACAAACACCTCATTGCTTTCCTTAACTCCTACTAGATTCATTTAGTAGCCTGGTAAAAAGTAGTCTATTGAACAAATATGTTCTGGGCCTAAGATCTGTCACAAATGAAAATTATTGAGAATGACTCTGTTTTTCACCTAATGTTATATTTCTTTAGGTATACGGAAATCCTTGTACACACCAGGAAGGAAATGGCCTGAATATTTTGAGAAGTGTGAAGCTAACATGTATCTATACTTCTGAGGAAAAAAATTATCCTCTCCTTTTCTGGTTGTCATTACAAAGTAGGTCGTTGTTTCCTGCAGATGAATCCCTGAATCCCTGAAACTGCACATTCTAGTCTGTACTCTGTAGTAACTGCTTTGAAATAACAAAAAAAAAAAAGTAATTCTTGGGTTGCAGCTTCTTGTGCAAAGGTTTCCATGTCAGTAACAACAATGTAGGTAGCACTTTTAAAGCCTGATGAACTAGAAGACAAGGAGGACTCTGGTAAACACAAAATCCCTTACAGTGCCTGGGTAAAACAACTGAAGAAAACTGCTGCAGCTGCTTGTACTGTCTCTAGGTTTTGGCATTCATTATTTAAGTTCAGTGGAAACTGTTCAGCCTTGAAGTAGACTGACTCATGCACTTTAACTTCCAATTTCCTGCAAACAATCCATTAGTTTTTGGCAAGTTTCATACTGCACAGTACTTCCCTGAAAAGGGCAGCTCCGAAACTCTTCTGATTTCAGCAGTATTTTTTTCAGTTTAATGAAAGTAGAATTTGTACTTGTGCCCTTACAGTACTGAGTGTGATCCTCACCTGAACACAGGTTAAGTCTGACACAGTTATCAGAGGTAGATGAATGACTTTGCTCAGAAAGGTTCTCTTCAAATGTACTTGTTGGGACAAATCCTACAGGGCTGTACTATATGGGCATTTCTCAGAGTTTAGATATGTACTGTTAAGTTTTACCTGACAAGGAAACCAAAAGAAATATTTTCATACTACCTACACCTCTCCCAGAAGTGCACTTCCTACTCTTATACTTCTCTGCTTTTCCAACAGCTGAAATGAGCTATTTGATAAGTAAATGCTAATTCGGTCATTTTCAGAAACAATGGTTTTAAAATTTACCATTCCCTTCAAATAGCTTGTCCCCAAGTAATATCTGAAATATGTCAGTAATTCAGAATGGAAAATAACTGGTATCTCCATCACCACCAGCTGGTAACTGTATATAGATGTGGTCTAATAAACAGAGACTAGTAAAGTAATTCTTCCATCCCTAGGATGCAAATTTAAAAATGAGAAAAGAGATGAAAGCATCAACATAAATACGTGTGCATACAGCTTTCAAAGTACTCAGGGGGACTCCAAATCTCCAGTTTAGCTGACACAGTAGAAGAGCTTTCCACATTAAAATTCATTTTTTTTGTTCTGTGCACCTTGCAGAGTGTGGTGCTGGAATCTTACATTTATCCACATCCTAAAAAAGCTACAGTAAACAACAGCACAGATTTTCTCACCTCAGCATATCAAATTTCTATCTACACAAGGCAATCATAAATATATTGCACAGTTCCATAGTTTTCATGTTAATTCAGGTCCTTAGCCTTCTCTCCTGGGACTGTCAGCAAGCACAATTTAATAACTGAGATGTGCAAAATTCTCCACTCTTTTTAAGAACTAACCCCATCTCACCCAAGGGATTTCACTTAAGTGATACAACCATCAAATGCACAGTGGCCATTGTGGGAAAATCCATATGCAACAATCTAGGCAAGGTGGTCTAGTAGCAAAAAAATTTACCAAATGTAGAAGCAAGTTCTAGAATGTTTTGAAAGGCTTGTTTTTATGTATTTAAAAATACATTGTGACTACCAGTGGATTTTACATATTGTGGGAACTTAATTGGCTATGGCTGTATAGGTCTGCTATGTTATTTGGGTGTTCAAAAGACACCTACTGGCTCTACAGGTGCCTGTATTCCAGCAGGGAAAGTCCAACAGGTATTTAATTCCCTACTGCTGTACATGAACACAGGCATAAACCTGACTCAAACAACAGGTGCTGATTTCTCAGCTTCCCTTCCCAAGCTAGACAGTGCACAGGTATTTCCACTGTAAATAACATACACAAAGATGGCAGACTAAAGTTGTATTAATTATTACTTACTGCTGAGGGTACTCTTGTTTTCTGCAGAATTATGTGATGTTTCATAGGAACTTTAAGTTTTCATTATTTCTTGGTATGTTCCCTTCCCTTCCCCTTCCATTCCTCCCTGTTTTTTTTAATAGCTTCTCATTTCTCCACTTTTAAAAATGTGCAATTTCTTGCAGCTTTCCTCAAGGCTGTCTGATAGATCCATTCCCTCTTTGCACTACATTTCCAAGGCTTAGCAGAGAATGGGCCTGATTTAGTCCTTAAACTCTGCCTACTCTGACATGATCCATGTATGCACCTCTTTGAGTCATGAATGGTTTCTTGACTTGCATCCTTGACTTGTCTCCTTGGATGCTCATTGTTAGGTGGGGAATTAAGTGGTTTGTCAGACTGATCCCGAGTGCTTAGCATCTGAACAGGGAAGTTTTACTCCACTGAGTAAGAAAACATTTCCCAGAACTTAATCTCTCTAGCCTACATACAACTCTACTTCCCTGACAAAATAAAACTTACAGACGTTCTTATCTCCCTGGGATTTATTACTGGAACTGGAGACTGATGGTTTGAACTAGGGAAGCAAATGAAGTAGAGCTGGTAGGCCAGTCATCCAGGGGTTAAGCTAATTTGTTAGTGCCCTTGCTGTTTCTTGCTGCCAGCCACAGTGCATCCACTCTTTAAATTCTGAAAAGAACACCGACCTTTAATCTGTGGTATTAGTTCCTTTGACAAAATGGAAGATTATGTCTTTCTCCCACAAGCCTTCATGCGAAGCTTAGCCAGCTTCCATCTGGTCTGGCTAATTAAATGTAAGTTAACATTAAGTTAAGAGCCAGCTCCAGCCCACAGACCTTCTATTCTGCAACGGCAGATTTATTAATTGCCCAAACTATTTGAGTATTTAATACCAATTTTTGATTACTTCTATTTTCTTTGCTCTCTCATGAAAACAGGGAAATGTTTTTGAAGACATATTTGCGTAATTTCAGTTCAGAAACACAAAACACCAAGATGTGCTAATAAGATTCCGAGCAGCCGTAAAACACTGTCAGGTTTTTTCCTTCAGTAGTTGAAGTGTTAATAAAGTACCATCATAACAGTGGGAAGGATCTGCCTATTATGCACAAGATGTGGAACTGCTGGAGCTGTACACTTTAAGCTGGCCCTGACCCACAATCTGGCCCTACATGTACTAAAACTACAGCCAGCTGTTGTATTCCTTATTCAGTCAAAACTTTCTTTGGCCCTAACGGGCATTCTGTCTGAATGAAGAGCAAAGGGATTACATCTAATATGGGGAGCTAGTAATTAGAATCATGCCCACAGCTAACTTTCGATCAAATTAATTTGTAAAAATGAAAATACAAAGAATTTACAAAGTCAAAAGGGTGCTTTGCACTGTTTTAACATTAACTCTATGTAGGTCTGGTACCTAATCTATTTCACTGTATTTAACATTAGATGTTAGAGAAGAAAACTATACACTTCAAGACTTTTAAAATAAATAATACAGCAAAGTTAGATTTGTATTTTTTTTTAACACCTGACATTACTTTGAGAAAGCTTGTTATTAAGTTAAACATCTTAAACCTCTTAAAACCAAGACTTCCTTCTTTGGGATAGAGTCAAAAAATCACATTAAGAAATGTTATTTCTTCATATATCTATTAAATAGAATTCCTGCTGCTACTGTATGTAAAGCATATTTAAAAATTCAAACCCCAGGAAATGTCTACCTAGTTCACATATAAAAACCAACCAACCAACCAACCAACAAAAGAAACCCAACCACTTAAAAGTTCAGTTTCACATAAAATTCTAAACCGTATCAGGACACACATCAGAAACTCTAAAAACCAACAAAAATTGTGAATGGCACAAAGCTGCCTAATGGAGCAAGACTAAACACAGAAATGAGGAGACCACTGCTTCTTCCCACTTCTTTGCCTGCAGAAGAGCACATGAGTAAATCAATTCACCTTTTCTGCCTCAGTTGCCCAAGCAGATGGTGCAGGGAGAACAAACATTTTTCCTTTTCTGATCTCACCTTAAAATTCTCAGGTGTTTCAGTCAGACAAAGATGTTCTGTGTAAGGGCAGACTGTTAGCAGCTAATATTGTGTCAGAAATAGCAATGGACATACAATTTGCTCCTAAGAGACTCTGAAAACAAAAATGCTATTTTACACAGTGCAAGACCAACAACAGACACAATGCATTTGTGATTGTCTGTTTATAATATGGGGTTTTCTTATCAACTTATTCTGCTGTCTCATCTAGCCATTAAATTATAATGACCTGTTTTCAAAAAAAACCCCAAAAAATCCAAACCAAAAACTCCAAACCCCTTCTCATTCATCTTTCATTCTCTGTCCTATCTTCTGCCTTGCTTACTTTATATTTATGTTCTCACTGTTGAAACGTGGATGAAAAATCAAACCCTACAATTCTAATAAAGATTTGTAGGGAATGGGTATGTTTATTCACAGTGCTGTGGATGCATGTTGGGACTCGTTGCCCTTTAATGAATATGAGTATCTTTGAGAATTCTTGATCTTTTTTTATTATCCTTACTAATTTCTACATGTATAGAATCTCACAATAGGTTAATGCATATTTATTTTGCTGATTTCACATTATACTTACAGCTAGTTACACTTGTACTCAGTTTTTGTTGGAAAGTACAGAAAGAACTCTTGGGTCACTCTGCCTTGTTTGTTTTAAGGTCTAAGGAGTTTTTCTTATCTTTTAGTGTGGAAATTTGCATTTTTTTTCTTTAGCTGGGGTAGTTTTGCTAGCGCTGCAGTCACTAGACTAAACAGCATATTTCATAAGCTCGAAGTGGCACATTTCACTTAAATCTAAATGGATTTCTACCTTGTTAAATTTTTATTCTATCTCACTGTGTATACCAACCCTGTTTATTTCGACAGCTTACCCTGGGAATGCTGTTCTGCACAGAACTGTTACCTTTTACTCAAGCAAAAGGAGAATGTCTGATAAAATCCACTGAGGGAACTCCTTCAAAAACGAAATACAAGACCTCAAATGCAAGCTGAATGTACTGGTCTGACTCTAAGGCTAGACACGGCTTTCTGCTAAAGGCCACAAAGACTCAGTTCATTTTCAGAATACCAGGCGTGCACGCAGAATCTGCTGAGCTCCATTCTGACACAGCCCATTCCTCTGGACTCATTCCTGGCACTGGGGCTGCTTCACACCAGCTTTCCTCGTCAGCTGGAGCCACCTTGTGCCCTACAGAGCACCTGCACCCTCCGGTCTGCATCAGACAACAACTCCTGAAAAACATTTATTCGGATTCTGCAGAAACCATTCCGTTTGGGAGTAACCATATCAAATCTGATAAAAAAATCAAATAAAAAATTATTTCTTTGCGGGTAACTATGTCAAGCCAGTTAAAAATGAACAAGATAATAAAGCTGCAAATCAACTGGATGCTGATTGTATTTTTTTTTCTAATTCAACCCACCAGTGCAGTAAGGATTTACCAGTTACACAAGACACTGTCAACTTGGAACACTCGTGGTATAATGAGGAATACCACCCCTATTTTCCAGTTTATTACATGTCCTTATGTATGATTGAGAATTTTAACAAAGCAGTGACAAGAATGCAAGACTACGAGCTGCTCTGCTGAGAGTTTTACTTTGCAGTCAAACAGAAAAGTCTCTTCCCCTGCAGTAATGAATTTGAGTGCACAACATAAGAATGTTTAGAAGTGCTGCAATTCAGATTTGGCCTCTAGCCATAAAATTCTAATGCAGCTTTCAAAGACGCCTAAAGTCAGAGCTGAATTTTTTTGGTCTCATTACAAAATAGGGATCACATGAATCAAATAGGTCTGGACAAAGTTCCAGAGGCTACTGGGGCAAATTGTGACTTGGGGCCAAATCTACCATATTCATGTTCTTTTATTCTGACAGGATCAATATCAAATGTGTTGAGGATATGAGGGTACTGAGCCAATAGATACCTCCTTTCCTTCTCAAAGCAAGAGTGATGTTCTTTATTCCAAGTGGGTAAGACAGATGTGATCGCACCTTCTAATAAAATTAATACTTATCATTTAAACACATGAGACCTGACATTTCTTCTTAAACCTGAAAGCTTAGGCCAGAAAAACCCCCAAACAAACCACAAAACCCCTGAACTACACAGTTACAACAAAAACTGTTCTGACCTTTTACCATTCTTCTTCTTCATGCACTCTGACGACAAGTTAGGCATATCATCTTTTGAATTCAGCTCTGCAATACATTATACTGCATTTACTCTGAGCACTCTGACATTATCATTATCTTCTTTTGTGCCCAACAGCAACTGCAGCTCCTATAATGCCATTATTGTAATTAAGAACAATCTGAACCATTGACAGCATTGCCTCGTTTGCTCTAGAATCCCCTGTGCATTAGTGTTCTTCTAAACCAATATTTCACTATTAATAGTTTGCTACTTTAGAACTGCCTACGGTTAAAAAAAAAAAAAAATTAGGCCTCAACCTAACTCGGTGGCCAAAGAAAAAGCCTGCTAAGAAAAAAAAAATAAATGAAAGGCTCTGCACTGGCAAACTGTTACACTTTTCTTTGCATGTGTTGAAAATGGATTCACACCCTGCCAACCTATTCAGGCCGTTACCCAGGTGAGGAAGCTTATTTTGGCTTGCTTCAAAAGGACCACCTGTACAGACACAAAAGAAAACATATCTTCTCCCACTAAATGTACCCAAAGTCTAAACTCTAAATGTACTCTGTCTAAAGTCCACCTTTCATTAATCCAGCTCACAGTTGGATAAGTAGGGCATGGCAATTTAAGCATTCTTGTCTGGGAAATTCTGACCTTAACTCCCAGCCTTGCAGCACACGTGCTCTGCAGGCTGCCTGCACCCTGTCCATGTGTTTGCTGAGGGTGATACCTGCCTGTCCCTGGCCAGGAAGGTGCTCAGCCACAGCCCTGTAATCAACTAACAGCCAGCCTTCCACTACTGCAATTCCAGGGAAACCATGGAGCGTGGGCTAAAGAACTGCAGGTGCAATGGCAAGACAGCACTGCCACATTAACATGTACCTCTTAGAACCCAGAAAGCCCAGAAATGGCCCCATCATCAGAAGGAACTTCAATTTTCCCTCTGCAGTAAATGAGAAGCTGGAATGCTAAATTCTACCAGAAAAGAACCCAGCAATCATTACCTGCATGCTGTCTGAAAAGGGACCATTGCTGGTAATGTGGAGTTTTAGGTATTTTTAGTAGATGTGAATGTGGGAAAGCTGTATGAAAATGATCAAAGAAACATGGCTTGTGGAAAAGAGCTGGTAAGTCCCAAGGAGATTAGATAGATGTGGTGGCAGACTTTTTCTTCTTGTGTGTGGCAAGCACATTTCTCTCACTCTCAGGATTTTATATAGAGGTGCACAGAGAGAAATGGAAGAGAAAACAATTGCTATTTCTGCTCCTTGTTTTTTCCCATGTGGAATGTGTTTGGAGAATTGTTTACCTGGAGTGAGTGCTTGATTGGATTCTGGTGAGGATTGTTTGAGCCTGATGGCCAATCCAACCCACCTGGGGCTGGACTCTCAAGAGAGGGTCACGAGTTAGTGAGATTAGAGATAGAGTAGGAGAAAGTAGTATGTAGTTTTTCATATCCTCCTTTTATATAGTATATTAATGTATTTTACCATAATTATAATAAAGAAATAATTCAGAAGGCTGAATTATTTCTTTATTATA
>QUSF01000075.1:1154920-1284354 GCA_003676055.1 Chloebia gouldiae
TGTAGTTTTTCATATCCTCCTTTTATATAGTATATTAATGTATTTTACCATAATTATAATAAAGAAATAATTCAGCCTTCTGAATTGAGTCAGACATCGTCATTTCTTCCCACTGGGTTCACCTGCATCTACAATACTTGTGAACACATATTACACTAAAAAATTATCAATCTTATGTTAAACGAATATTCAGGAAATTATAAAGTTTAGGTTACATTTGGATTTTTTTTTATTCTTTGAAAGCTTTTGCAGTCTGAGATTGTATTTTTATGTCTGGGAAATCACTACTGGGCTGGAGCTGCTTCTCTTTCCACCAAACCCTTCAGTCTCTGTCCAGAGCTTCTGATGGAGAACAGTGCTCACTGACATTTGTTGCACCCCCTCTCCTCCTGAAGTCCCTTTTCCCAAGTGGGATTTCATAGGTTTCACTATGAATAAAGGCTAATATCACCCACCACTGGGTCAATGCCACAGACTGCTCTACCACTCCACTGGAAGGGCAAAGAAGAGGAGCAGCTCTATGCTAAGCAGGAATAAGAGAAGCCAAAGTGACTTAACCATAACTGCAACTACCAAGAATGACTTACAGAAATTCATATTCCAGGTGTTTTCTTTCACAAAAAATAATTATCCAAGAAAAAGTAACATATTGTCAACCACGGTACACTGTGTGCTGCTTGACACAAAGATCAGGAAGAAGTCAGGAAGAGAAGTGCAACGATTAAAATGAAAACAGTATCGCTAAGTCAGGACCCAAGTGCTCTCTAATTTTGTATTAAATCCACATACATGATCAGAACATTTCATAGCACTACATACAATTACTTCCCATGGGCTACTACAAAACTGAAAGGAAACCAGAGCATTTGGGAGACTGTAGAGCCTTGTTATTTCATCCTGCAATTCTTTGATATTTTGAGAAAGATCACTGCTTGATGAACAGTGGCACAGTCTAGAGCCAGGTGCAGGATTTGGGTGAACAGATGGTGGCTAATCTTCCTAATACAGCTCTGCCAGCACAACTCACTCTTGACCAGTCACATCCCTGGGTTTTTTTCTGGCCCTTGGTTTTCTCTGGCCTGAGCACAGCTTTTCAAGGGGTAGTTGAAGAGCAGACTAAGGATTCACAAAAGGCTATTGATCTGATTTTTGCTTTTGGTCCAATACATCTTTTGTTTGTATTTCAGTTTGGTCACTAAAGTGAATTAACTCTCTGGGGCACTCAACACACACACACACCCAATTCCAACAGGGACAAGGGTATTCAAGCCAAATAACGTAAGCTATCAGTAAGTATTAGCACACCAAGCAGAAAATGCATGATGATACACGTGGAGAGCAAGGCTTTGCTACTCAGTGCTCCATCTACAGCCACACACACAAGAGCAGCACAGGAACTACCAGGAGCTGGAGGAGGCACACAGAACACACAGAGAGCAAGCTACGCCTTCAGCCCCAGCCCAGCCCCACGTTTGGAAGACCTGCGAGTGAAAATGTGAAGTACTGCAAAATAGTCTGCCTTGGAGCTCATCCCCTCTCATGCAAAATGGCATAACACTGCTTCCAGCACAGCACTGACTGCACCACCTCCAGTGACAACTGGCCTTTCAGGATGTCTTCTTTTGGGGTTGGCTGCACTTTAGCTGATAAAACAGCTTATTGTTAGGGATACAACAACAACTGTATTTGAATAGGAACTGGTGTGGGGAGGAAAGGAGCAGGACAGAAGCAGTAGGTGGAAAACCAACAAGATTTTAGGTACACCTCAACCACTGATTTTCTAAAGTTTAATTTCACAAAGAACTGTGTCCCTGCAACTGCTGATTTCACCCACAGCAACAACAGCATTCTGCTCAAAAAGACTGCAGAACTCTGGATTAAGTTATTAGGAAGCACTTGATCTTGGATACAGTGACATAACAAACAAACTGGACTGTCCTTATCTTAATCTCCGTGAGAAAGGCAGAGGCCAGCATTAAACTATTTGTTCTGCAGGGAGGGCATCATTTAATGGTTGTGAAAGGCAATAAAGAAAGAGAATAAAAATTAGGATACATCCCAGAGATTCTGTCCAAGGGAGACTTCCAGAAGCACAGGAAGCTGCCTTTAAGGTGAGGGCTTTCAGGAGATATAAAGCCCACAAGCAGTAATCAAATCCAGTGAGAATTTTTCTCTCTGTCAGTCTTGGCCTCTAGGTCTTCTCTTACCTTCAAGGCAGATTCCTTTAAATGCTACAGGAAACATCAGAGTTCTAAAACTCCAGATTCTCTTGACAGGCCACTCACTTCACTGAGGATAAAAACTTTATCCTCAGTTGAGTATCTCATATTTATTCTACAGCATTACCTGATTATATCCACCTTCACTCTGCAAACTGTATATATGTTTTTATGAGTATGATCTAAGGGAATGCATGTTTTAAATCTGGAGATGCAAAGGAAAAATTAGCACTGAAACAAAAGTGCATCAATCTGAGCTGAGTGCATCATCCCTATGTGTTTTTGTTGTGTTGGGTTTCTTTTCCAAGGCTCCATCCTGTAATCTGAAAGTACTGGAGGCTCTTCAACAAAATGTTCAATGTATGCTTATTTTTAGCTCAGCTCAGATGATGAAGGAATTATTTAAATGGGAAAAAGTCAGGAAATAAGAGGCATACTTCTGCAGCAGCTGACCTGCCCACGTAATTTAGGCTGCTTTAGCAAGTCAAATGCAAAGATGGAGTTCAGTGGCTCTGCTGCCCTCATGCACGTATCAGAGAATGTAGAATTCATGGCTGTTTTGGGTCAGAATAGGAGATCGAAGCCCAGTGCCCTGGTACCTGGCAGAAATGCCTTCTTTACAATACTAACAGGGAAGGGCAAGCCAACAGAATTTGGTATAAGCTTCACAACAGCTTCATAATCCTAAGAGATGTCACAACAGGTATTTTATGATTTCTGAACACAAGACGTCTCTGATGACCTACATGCTTCACGTGTGGGCCACTGGAGAGACGTAAGATCCACCCGGACTCACTTTTAGCCCCCACTCCTTTAAAAAAAAAAAAATTTTGGGCATCCAATATACCTCACAGGAGTAAGTTTCAGAAAATAATCATGCACAGCCTGGCTCTATGTTCCCTTCACACACATCCCCTCACTGCATGCATGACTCCTCCTGCTCCAGTGAGCCACCACCATGGGCTCCTTTGCCTCCTCTCTGGCTCACAGGAGGTTGGCACTGCTGTGCTTTGTTAATCCCAACACTGCCAGCACAATCCCGTACCTGTGTGATCATGCACTCACATAAAGCAGGCATGCACACACTCAGCCCTAACATGATAGCATAACTCTGGATATACACTCAATAAATCTGTCTGGCAAAAAAAGCTGGCACCTGGGACTCACATGTTCCTGCAGATTTGAGTTGTATGTGAAACACACAGACTGAGCATAACTGCACTGGGCCCTGCACAAATATTTTGGTTGAAATAAGGAATTTTTAAGAATAATTTTAGGATTATCTTTTACTTTCGAAATTCAGAAACGCATTCACAATATGTCTTTCCCTGAACCAACTGGAGCCAGAGGCTATTAAAAAAGGGGGATGAAGAAAGCTCCATGCAGGCAGAGCCCGGCTGGGCAGATGCAATGCTCTTCCTTTCCACGGAGCAATCCCTTCCACCACCACAGCACAGCTCTCCCCAGATATGCCCTGATGATTTGGCTTCAAAGCACACGAACAACACCCTGGTGCTGTCCTCCTGAGGGGTTTCTCTCCTACCACACGTGTGCTCAGAAGGCCTGAAGCAGTGAAGTGACAACAAATAAAGCAAGTGGACCTCCCCTCTATTCTCCTGTTTGTCCATGTTCCTTCCACAGAACTGGAGTATTTTATCTGCTTAAGAGAACTTGCTCCAAGGCAATAATTCCTTCAATGGCGATGCTAACAGGTTTTTGCCCAGCATCACCATGTGTGGCACAAAATACAGGGAAAAGATTCTGAGCACATTCCAGTTCCTGTGCAGTGAGGTCGCTGGAGAAACATGTTCATGTCAGACAGCAAAACCAGCTGCTCAGCCACTCTGATGTAGTGATATGCACAGTGAAAGGCAGAATGTGAGAGGCATTGACAAGAGTGACAAGAAAGCCTTTCCCACATCTTCCTTTTCACAGGAGACACCACATGACATTAGTACCCAGTGGTTCATTTCCATCATTCACGCCATACATTAGCAAATACGATGAAAGGACACAGATCAGTTCTTCCAGCTCCTGCTTTTAAACATAGCATCGGGGAAGAGCAGAGAAAAAGAAAAGCCTGCAGAGTGTTTCAGCCAGCCTAGAATCTCTCGCACAAGAAACAGACAAGCACAAACATCTACTGACACAAAAACGAGTCATTTGCAACTGCTGTGCAGTAAGTTGCAGAAAGAGGTCCAAAGAAAATGAGTCTGTAAAAATCTAGCAGAACACTTCTACACCAAGAAATAAATTTATTTCTATTGGAAAAGGCCCAGAGCAAGACCAAGGCATGATCTTTCTGCCAGTGAGCCACACAGCAAAGTGTTTTACTCATGGATTGCAGAAAGACAAACATTTTACATAAACACTTTAAAAGCTTTCATCAGCCTACATTTACTCTTACTTTGTAATCTTAGATTTTTCTGATTTCATATTATTCCATAAAATACATGACATGAAGATTAAGAAAGCTAAGGTTATTATCAAAAACCACCAGAAGTTGCAATATTTTACACTGTTAACATACTCTTCCCTGAGGCACACAGAGAGGCACACTGCCTACTGTGACCCCACATACCAAAATTAAATCAAAACAAGACAAACACAAAAAGAAGAAATATCATAAGTGGAGGACAGCAGAAAAATTCATTCTTTCTTCTGCCCATCAACCCCAAATAAACCAGGCAGAAGAGCAGTCAAATTACTGAAATTGATGTCACATCAATTGGAAAACTGACTGAGCCCGTACAATTGCTCTCCACCAAATTCACGGGTTCAAGCTGTCTGTTTCCCATCTGCTCCTCTGCAATTTAAGCAATTCTGAACTCCACTCTCTGTACCCAAATGTGTCACAGATTTATCAGCACATCAGGGGCCAATTCTTTACATTCTGCACTAAGGTAAGCTACTAGAGGGAGGAAATTTTCTGTGCTTGTAATTGCCAGGCCAGGAAAATTTGAGGACAATCACACATGACCTTACTAAATCCACTATGAAAAATTCATTAGATAACATAATCACCCCCTCCCCATCTTTTTAAAAAAGGCCATTTTGTTATCTTCCTACATGCATTTGAAGACATGTTTAGTACACAGTACAGAATACTGTAACAAGCTTACAAAAAAATCTAATTTGTGGGGGTTTATTTGCTCATATGATGAGCTCCATCATGTATCTGAACTCCTGATAGATAAGGACTGGGATCCTTCACTAGCATATATGGGGTAGCCAGCCTTTAAATGCCTTTCAGCAATGAAGGGGATGGAACCTTATTAAAAACCACTAATAACTTTTGCATACTGCAGTTCAGTTTGCAGACAGGCTGTCAAGTATTCTATTCCTTGTTCACGATTCTCTGAGTGCCTAAAAAGCTAATTTAATTAATTCCAACCATACTTAATAATTTGTAATTTTGCTACCTCAACAGAATGCATGCTCCATTTAAAGATGTAGCTGCAGATGCTGTCACAGGGAAGACCACAGTACAATGTTCTCATCCTTGAATTACACCACTGGTGATGAGATGTTGCAAATGAAAACCAGACTACGGCTCTACATGACAGACAACAACATAAACAAATCTGAGCTGCAAATTCCAGATTTTATCAAATACTCTCTAATATTTAATGGCAATGTATTTGCCATATTAACATACGTCTTATGGCATGACTAATCTCTGCTTACATCATGTGTGATATCTCAAGTATCTCAGGTTACTCTCCTTGTTTTGGTCAATAACTTGTGCTCTGATACTAAAGAATTAATTTCACTTGTCTAGATTACTCTCACCTCTTCCACTGGTGGGCCTCTCACCATTGCCAAGAACTTTGAAATGCATAAGCAAATTTGCTATATATTTTATATATATATATTGATGCATATAAATTAATGTCAATAGAGAAATTGCATTTTATGTTGTATCATAAACTATTTTACACCTAAAACTACATAAACTTTACTCTCTTCATAAATAATCTGCATTACTCTTTATCATAAAGTCACTTCAGATCCTAAAAGATTTTCATTTGGTGAAGCATTTTGGCTCTGTTGTTGCAATATACAGAAATGTAGTTTTGACAATGATCAGAACACCTGTTGATGACAAAAATACAAAACTCACAAACGTGTAATCGTGTATCACCTACAACAGTTAAATACACATATAGCAGAGATGGTACTAAAGTGTAACCAGCATAGTCCCTACAAGTGACACAACATTTTTGCATTATTAAAAACCACCAGCTCTTAAACCTTGTGGTGAAACAGTGGAGGAAATCAGTGTGCTTCTGTGCTCTATGTAACAGCAGAATTTACACCAACTGAAAGATGTGGAAATTTTCAGTTGTCCCTCATTTATCCTGACTTATTCTGAACATTTTCCTATACATCCTGTGCGTATGCATTTCAATAACCACTTGCACTTATATGACCAAGACCCACCTCCATAGGAAACCTATCATAGTTTGGTCAAAGCAGGAAAAAACCACCAAAGCTCAGATCCTAGATGAACAAGCAATCTGACCTCTGAAATTCCTAGCCAGGCTTCAAAAACACCTGGAGCCCTACAAGAAAATCAGTACAACTTAAGATGGAACCCACGTGGGCCACAGCCAGCAAGAACAATGCTCTTTAACAGTTTTCAAACTTGTATTTCTTTTTAGTAGAGAAAAAATTAGGAATTAAGAAAGAGGACAGGCTTCACAGTAAGGCTGAAGCCACCTGAATGTGTTAAAACCCATAAATCAATAAACAGAAAGACAAGATAGCATACTATCAATTTCACCTCTATATATGCTTCCACCAAAGAAATGTCACAAATACACAGCCAAGTAAAAAGGATACTAAGGTGAATTTAACACAGTACATTTTTGTCCATCAGCAAATAACAGTCCTTACAAAGTTAATAAAAAAACCCCAACTCTCTAATCCAGTTATTTTTAGATAGATCTTAGAAAACTGGGAAACACAAAAGACAAGGACAATGCAGTTTCAAAATTTCAAAAGCACAGACAATGATAATTAAATGGCAGGCGCAGGTTTTAATCAATACATGTAATGCATGTAATGAGAAGTATGATTTCACAGAAGACATCTTTTTGTAAGATTACAAGATAGTGGATAAAAGCAATTGCTGCCTCTGACGGTTTGCTGGAGATTTGTGACTTCAGATATCTGTCACTAAGGAAAAAAGCATTAAATAGTAAAAACAGCACTAACAACAATATAATGCACATACTCAAACTGCCACAAATAGGCTTAAAGATCTCTAAACATACCTACAACATGGACTCATCAAGGAAGATTGCTGCTAGCTCAGTGTTGCTAATAGTCATAAATACTCTAACAGAGTAATTTTTAAAAACAGGTAATTAATGGAGTTGTCATTCTTTACTATTTCATCAACATCTGGTCCATCTGCAATGACCAGAAAAAGCCAAATAACGTGAGCACAATGGTGCAACATGGATTTAATCGAAAAGCAAGCCCGCACATCACAGAAACATGACGTGACAGCTGGAGAACGAGGAGCTGTACGCTCCCAAGTTGTGTCATCCTTGTCCGCAGCACTGGCACTTCTCCGAAACACTGCGTGCCAGGCTTCAGCGCCCATGTGCACACGAGGAGCAAGGGGTGCTGAGCCTCACACCCTTCTTCACACTCTCAAGCAATGAATTTTGCTTGAAAAACTGCTTTGAAGCGACTGCTACGCTGTCTCTATTTGCATCACATTTAAATCAATTTCAGCTGTGAAAAGGATGGGTGAGCGAGGTTAAATTCCGATTCTCTCTCTCTCTCACGGGGTTTCGTACAGGAAAATTCAGCGCGGGGGTGGGGATTAATTCACAAGTACGGACAAAGAACGGGATTGTGGCACATGCTGTGCTCCTGTAAAGGTTCAGTGTGGCCGGGCATGTCTTCTGCTTAGCACGGGGATCCCTGCATGGCGAGGGAGCGATGCTCGGGACCCTACACAGAGCGCTGCGCGCTGGGCACACCGCCTTACACAGGGACACAGCACCGGCTCCGGGCTGCCCGCACACCACTGCGGCGGCAACCCCTGCCCGGGGAAAACCCATCCCTGTGCCCCCGGGCCTGCGGGGCCCGCCGGGCAGCGCTCCTTCCTTCCTTCAGTCCTTCCTGCCTTCCCTGGCCGGGCCCGCACACTGACACTGGACACGAGCGGCTGCCCGGGAGCGGCCCCGGGAGCGGCCCCGGGAGCGGCCCCGGGAGCGGCGCGGCGGCCCCGGGAGCGGCCCCGGGAGCGGCGCGGCGGCCCCGGAGCGGCCCCGGGAGCGGCGGGGCCGGGCCGGCTCCTCCCTCGCCGCTCTCCTGCCCACCCCGCTCCGCACGTCCTTCCCCGCCAGCCCCTTCCTCCCGCTCCCCAGAGCTTTTCCTCTCCCCCTGTCTCCTCCCCCACCCATAGCGAGGTAACTCCCAGGAAACGTGCAAACCCGCGGTTAATTTTTTTACCTTCTTTGGCTTTTTTCCTCCTGGCCAGCGTGCCGCCGAGCTTGCCCAGGAAGGAGTCATCCTTCTTTCTGGAGGGCGGCGATTTCGGGGTGGGGGACTTGGGGGAAGAAGGGGATTTCTGCGGGGAGGTTGCCATGCCGGGCCAGGCGCCGCCGGCGCTGCGGGACGGAGCAGGCGGCTCCGAGGCCGCGGTGCCGTGGGAGGCTGCTCCCGGCTCTGAACGGAAGCGGAATTATTTCAAGCATTTGAGGCAGCTCCTGCTCCGCTCTCCCGGCTCTGCCGCTCCTTCCCTCCCTCCTCCCGCCCTCCCGCCCGCCGGGGAGGGCCCGCTCGCCGCGCCCGGCTCCCGGTGGCCGCGGGCGCCGCGCTCCGCTCCCCGCTGGGCGTCCAGCGCCTCGCCCCCTGCTCCATCCGCCCTTGGGCTGGGTGGGTGAGTGCCAGGTAACCTGCCGGAAGGTAAAAGGTAGATACGGACACTGCTAGGTCTCCCTGAAGCGTTCTCCAGGCTGAACAACCCCGACTTTCTCAACCTGTGGTCATGGGAGAGGTGCTCCAGCCCTCTAAGCACCTTGGTGGCCTCCTCTAGACAAGCTCCATCAAGTTCATCTCTCTTGTGTTGGAGGTGCCAGATCTGGGCACACAAAAGAACTTGTGAAGTAATAAAATGTCACTGAATAGTTTCCTGCAATTTGAGTTCAAGCTTACTACATACATTTCAGTTTGGATAACATTTTGGAAAGCTTTTCTGCCTGCAGTTTTCAGCTGTGTCTGTGGTGAGAAGCTGTGGGCATCATCATATCCACTTCTACAAAACAAAACAACTGTTGTAGTCAGACCAGTATAAAAAGCCTGTGGAGGGAAAGGTGACTTAACATGGTAGATTGCCTATACGAACCCTGCTTTGATTTGCAGATGAGCAGCTTATGGGAGGTTTAAAACAGATAATTTGCTTTGACTGGTTCAGGAGGCATCCAGGAGTGGAACAGCATTAATGTCATCTGGATGCACTACTTTCACTTACCACTTAATCACTTGATTAACAATTCAGGCAAAAAGCCACACACACTTCATGCAAATATCTAGCTATCCATTAGGCATAATAAGTGAAATGAAATTACCATGAGGATATTTCTAAATCAGCTAATAATTGTTGTGTTTTTACAAGCTGGTAACATTGGTTAGCTGATGAGGGGTAGACATCAATGTCTATTTATTGCAGGCAGTTAGTATATGAAAAAAAACTCTATTCATCCATCCTGCCATCAGTTATAAGCAGGAATGAGCCCAAGCCTTAGCACAATCCTTTCCTTACATTTGCTCTCTGGTTCTAGCACCAGTTATTGTCTCAGGCCTCTTGTCTACGAATTTCAGCCTGAATTTCACACATTATTCTCCTTGTACAGAAGTGCTGCTTATACAGTGTATGTATTATTTTTAAGAACATAATAAAAGTTTCAAAAGGAGAAATACACACAGTAAGCACTTTTTAAAATATACCTGTAAATCTGTGACATTTACAAACAGAACAGTGACCCAGCTGAATCTCCATTTGGAGCCAAATGACTATACATGGATGTCAAGACAGCATTTTGTGGCCACAGCAGAAGAGAGAATATTTTGGTAAGCACAAGTGCACTTGCCCTTTGTACCCCTGTGTTTGTGGTAAATAGAGAAGGAACAAGCCATACCTCACAAAGAGCCTGTGCAGTACAGGGTAGTCAGAATTCAACATGCATTTGCCAAGTCCCTCACAAAACTCTTGAAAAGACACAGACTCTTTCCTATTTCTCAACACTGAGTATATGTAAATTAATTATAAATACAGTATTACTTATTTAATAGCCTCATGAACTATGGGAGTTTGACATCACAAGGAAAAAAATGAAACAATGTGTTTAAGATTAATTTTATCACAATTGGAAACTCAAGTACTGTGTGCTTTAAGTAATGATGCTAAAGCAACAGCCAGACCTAAGTTTACAGTTTTGATTTTGGGATTTCTTTCAGGATTTACGTGCAGTTCATTGTGTGTAACATTACTGCAGTATTTTTCCAGTTGTGATATTTCACTTTGAGGATAGTTACAACATTTCCCCCCCTGTATCTTACATTTAGAATTATATAGGCTACCTTTTTTTTTTCTTGTTATGTGGGAATATATATTAACATATAGCCTTAAATTAACAACTGCATTCATCACAAAAAGTTTTATAGATATACACAAGATCTAAGTTATGGCCTTAAATTAATGTTGCATTCATCACAAGAGGCTTTATAGGTATTCTCAAGGTCTGAGTTATGGCAGCTGTGGGGATGGAGTTTGCTCTGCTCTATATTTGACAATAGAATACTTCCAGGAACATGCTCCATGAGCCCAGCACAGAACACAGCAGTGAGCAGGCTGCTGTTCAGGCTGGCCCTGCTGCACCTGGCATGGAGAAATGTGAAGCAGACCATGAGAGCTCTTACCATGCTCCCTGTCAGCGCCTTGTTTGGCCAGATAAGCCAAACATTACATCAAATTAATTGTATCCTGCTCACATATGTACTTTTGCCAGGCAATAAAAGGTGGCTAAGTCCCCTCCCCTCCACCCTTCAAATAATTCTTACTCACCTGCATATCTGTCCATGCACAGCTGGTTTTTATTTCTTTTAATATGAGACTCAGAATGCTCAGGAGCAGAGTTTTACTTTCCCAATGAAACAGAAAAGCAAGGTGTATAATATCCCAACCACGGGCTTGGCTAGCAAGAAAGAGCAGCCAATATGGTTAAAACTGTGCAATAAATCATCCACTTGCCTTAGAGTATTCCCCTAACATTTTTCTCATAGGTCTAACACTGCTCCAGCCTTTTGACCATTCAGTCATTTAAAGAACAGAAGTGGAATTTTTAAAAGTGATTTATCAACTTGCTGCTACTGCTGTGCTTGCCTACAGGAACACCCTTTCAGGAAGAGGAGAACTAGACCGAAATCTAGACGTTTTGTTTTCCTAAGCACTTGCAGTCAGCCTTGTGGTGAATTGCTGAACGTGCCCACCGCTCCCTGAGTAAGAGTTAATAGCACAGTAAAGGAGCCTGCTGAGCAGAGAAGGTGTTTCCACACCATCTCAACGTGGCTGCATTAGAACAGCAGAAAGCATCGTATTAAGGATAAAAGGGCTCCAAATTTTCATTCCCAGCATCACCTAAAACTCACACTTGAGGATAAATTTCTTTCTAGCTCACAAAGTGAGGTTAAGATTGGACATATTAATATGCTGGAATTTAAAGCACAGCTATCATTTCTACTCTAACATCTTTGGTAAAAGACTATTCTGTTTAAATAATATAACAAGATAGTTTTATAAAAGTAAGAGAGTATTTCCAAATAGATTCTTAAAACATACAATGAAGTTTTGTTGTACATCAGGGAGCAAAACAGATAGACTAAGATGTGATAAAGAAAAATGTACATGAAAGATAAAAGATAACATGTTGTGTACAGCCACAGAAATAAATAATTTGAAAGCTTCAGAGGAAAGAAAATGGGTTTAAAACTTTTTGATAAAATGGCAATGTCATCCTGGTATTCACTACTTTTGGTACCATGTTGTTACATCAATTAATTATTTACAAAAACTGGGCCAAGTTTATTTGCATTTACAACCGTCCTTCTTGAGACAGTTTTAAGAAAAAAAATCGGTATTATGATTTTTGTTTTTTCTTAATAAGCTTCAGTTGTACCCTGCATTTGGGCCTGTAGTTATGTACAGGTGTGTTACGTGAATATTCCGGCAAGCACAATACCGACATGCAGGGCCATCAGGTCTCTTCACAGTTCATTCAAAACAACAGAAGAAACCACAGTTTTTCTCATAAATATCAGACAACGAGATCTGGGTGAAGTCCAGCAAATACCTTGCCCATCATGAAGTATTTGGCAGGGCTCAGGCTCCTGAGACGGGGCTGCCATGACGACTGAAGGAACAGCATTTGCACGCGACCACAGCAAAGCCATTGTGCTAAACAATGCCAAAAACTGCAGTCCGTGCAAAGCCCAGCAGGGACAGCTCTAGATCTTAACAGCAGCAAAGTCATAAAAGATACACAGAGTCTCCCATCTGCTATGCCACATCCTGTTACTTTGCTCAAGCAAGGAAGAAAACAGTGTATCTTTCTGGAAATGACTGCTAAAATAATGTGGAAATCTTAGTTGAGATCAGACATGCATTGGACTACAAAGCAGAAGTTTTTCAAGGCACAAGATCTCTGAACTTGTTTCCTATGGTCAAACACACTGAAAATCAGTGAGGTAAAGTCCCTTTACCTTGGAGGCAAATTGATTGGTCTTGATTGAAACGGTGATTTACAAAATTGCTTCCCCGAGCTTTTTATAAAGTCATAGAATTGTTTAAGTTTGAACAGACCTTTAAGATCCAAGTCCAGCCATTAACCCAGTACTGCCAAATCCACACTAAACCACATCCCTAAGCACCAAATGAGTTTCTTTAGACCTGTGATCTTTTGAAGAGGGAACATGAGGATGTGTGCATGCACTGTGATTAGAAGAGCCTCAGTAAATTCCTGTGGTGGCATTTCTATTCTGCTCCTGGGACAGAAAAGTCCACGAGATGGAAGGGAAAGGACATGACATTGAAAGGATCTCAGTTCAAAGATGCCAGAAATTACATTGACCTCTGAAGAGAAGCAGCTGTCCCTCTGTCCTGTGAGGAGGAGAGACCCATCAGTCAGTCCAGAGTCACTGAGCAGGGGACAGTTGTCCTGACCCCGGTCTTGCTTATCCTCTTCTCTCCTCTGGGCAGCACATTGTCTTGGTCAGTAAGACTCCCCACTGCCAGAAAGCAATCAAATAAGATGACCTGACAGAGGTAAAGTTAGTGGTGTTTGAAAATTGACAATTAAATGGCAATTAAGGTTTTGATCACCATTTTATCAACACTTTTCCTTTGAATCTTCAAGGAGCTATTATAATTTGTGTGTCCAGCCCAAGGAAACCAGCTGGTGAATTCCTGTGCGAGCACGTGTGGAAGCTGTTGGTCTCCTGGGGTTTGTAATCTCTTCTGTTAGAGATGCCCCCTAACCTCAGAGTGTCATTGTTTCTGAACTACAAAAGGAATCTGTGCACTGCAAGATGCTGTGATTTACTTACCAGTGCATGAGTTCAGAAGATCATTTAATTTCTCAGCTAAGGATCTGTCCTCATCACACATTATTGTGGTGTAGGTGTCAATGGAAAGAAATTTCTGTGGAAATGATCTGGGGACTTCAAGAGTGAGACAGAATTTTATTCTTTCAAATAGATAATTTCTCACAATCAGCCCATTTAGACACACTCAGTACATTCCAGCACATCACATTATACCCCAAAATAACAGTGCCATGAACTTAAAAATGAATAAATCTATTATAAATTAGTGAGCCAAGTTACAGAAAAGATTGAGCAGCAAGAAAACTGATAACCAAACCAGTGTTTAAATACATTTCTAGTAGAAGCCAGCCATATGAAATTGACCTGGGAAAAGTGCACATAGCTTCTTTTTTTTTTTTAACCCCCTTCTCTGCTCTATACAAAGACGTGCTTTAAATGACTTAGGAGTTTAAGATTTTTCTAAATCACTTGCACAGTTTATTTTTGGATCTAATCTTGTGAGGTACTTAATATCAGTCAGGACAGCAGTAGCCTGACAGGTTTTTCCACCCAAGAGCAGACAGTTTTGGGTGGAACATGTGTAACAACCACAGGGCATCCAGAAAAGTCTTTCTTTAGCAAAGAATATTTTTGATGTCCATAAAGTTCTGACGGCCCCCAGCTTCTGTAGACTCTGATACTCTCAAGAATGCAAATCTTTGAAGCTCAAGGGAAGGCACCCTTTGAAGTTTGGTTTTATAGCTGAACAGGTATCTGCTGTAAACTGAAATCTCAGGGCTTATTTGCAGCAACGCTAATATGAATGGACTAATATGAATTGTAATAGTGAGGTGAAAAAAAACAATCTTTGATATAACTGGAGATTTCTGCAGAATTCTCCTCCTGTGTAAAGCTCTAAGAATTTTGATTTGAAACTTTTAAAAATACTGTGAAATCATTATGACTTTCACAGAAAACTGTGACATTTCCTAGACTGTCTTTTTCCACAGGACTGCATGAGGCAGGACTGGGGACATGATAAAACCCAGAAATTTTCTCCGCAAAACTGGAAATAGCAGCAGATTTCAACAGAGAAAATTAAAATATTTATTGCTGCTCTGCCTCTTGTACTTTGTGTCAGTCTTAAGTAATAGAGTTAGTTTAAAAAATCAGTCACTGCAATCCATCTTAGTAAAAACATCATCTGAAGATCAGGTATGCTTAGCCTATGAATGAGAGTGGGGGGAAAATGTCTAGTGGTTATTTTGGAACATATTTAAGGATTTCTTCCATGTCTTTTCACTGTGGTGGAAGACAAATTATATTTTAAAGCCCTAAATGCTGTGTTTTAAGGGTATCCCTTCAAGTTATGGTCACTGAGAACATTGTTTAAAATCTTAATTCATATTTAATTGCTAATTATGTACCAAATCTATAAAGCTGTCTACTCTAGAATGAACAGTTTTGCTGTACACAGCTGTTGGAAATACACACTTTTCAATCAAAATCAGAGACAATACCCAAACTGTAAAATGTAACCAGAAACTCTTACCTTCTAAGGTAATAGTCTAATAAATAGATATAAATAAATATTGCAGAGCAATAGTATAAAGCTTGCACCAACAGAGGTATCTTATTTATCTGTGGCCAATAGCAAAAACTTGCTTTTACCTTTAGAAAGGGTATTTCACATTTCTTGCAATACAGAAGGGAAAAAAACCCAAAAAACAAACCAACCCTGAAGATAACTCAAAAATTATTGTGACAAGATCCAGTGTGTCTGTTACTTTACCAGTACTCCCCAGGAGGTTTTTCAATTTAAAGCTTTTTTTTAACAGGAATGCTTCTATCTTTGGCTGTACCACAGGCAGATGCCGTAAATTAGCACCATTCAAAAAATAATGAGAACATCAAATCTGCTCAGAGCATGAGGTAAAATGACATTCAAAAAACAGTCCTTCAGTTTCCCCTTGTTTTTTTCCAGTTTGGAAATCTAGTGCATCACACATACAAGTTGGGAATATTACCAATCTTAAATTGCAGATTATCTCGGATTTAAAAAGTTACTTAATTTAGGAGAATTTCTCCATGCTTTTTTGCCAATATCTACACATGCATGTACAAAAAATATAGATGGTCCCTTTAGGCAAAAAAATATGCATTTATTCTCAAGCAGCAAGATAAATTTAATTTAAATACACTCACAATATTTTCTATCAAATGTTGATATTAAAAACTCAACATTTTTTGCAGTACTTTTAAGGGATGATTGTCAGGGAGGTCTTTAAGTGCTATGCCACGTATCACACCCAACAATATAATTTGTGATGTATTTTATGAAGAAATTGTAAAGTATGCCCTAGTAAAGTCTGCCCTATTGTCCAATTGAGTCTGAATTACTATTTTTAAATTATCTTTTATCTTAAAGACCTTAATCTCTGATATACAGAAAGTTTTTTGTGCATGTAACAGCTGTAAGGATAGTCACCCCTTTGATAATCCCTTACCATTTTGCAAAATGCAGAGATTTAATATTGCTTTAACTTCGTGTTCAAAAACACACAGTGCAATAAAACTTATAAATACCTGAAAGATTAATTTCTGACATTGCATTTACAGTAGTTTTAGTAAGTGCTTATATGTAGTTATTAGTCAAACGACTCTTCCTCCACCAGAAATAAAGGCTAACCCTATTTTTATGAGATGCTTGTTTTCTGACTTTTCTATAGTTGACCATGGCTTGGCTGTGCCAAAATATTAACAAAGCCACACAGAGATTCAGACAAACAGATGGAAGTAAGGCTGTCTCAGAAATACTAAATGATGTCATCATGTTCCTCAGAAACTCTACTCTCAGCATTAAAATAAAATTCCAAAAGAATAATGGAGCTCTGATTTCCCTTTCACAGACCCTGTCAGACAGGCACATTCAGTCCAAATCTGTATCCCAGAGATCCTTTGAGCTGACAGTGAAATGCCTGTCTCTGGTACCAGCAAAAGACCTGCTTTATAGCTTTTGATAACAAAATTATGTGCTTCCCAAATACGTTGATTTTAAATTTGAATTCCTTCATTTTCCAGAAGAGTGTGTCTCCGTGACAGGGAATACTGCTGAAAGGATGTTTATTTGCATGTGGCTGTTTAAATCCTGCTTAGCTGATAACCTGTAGATAATATAGGGCTTTCGAGGTGCTGGTCTTCTGCTCTTTCTTTCAGTCTCTGCTCTTCTAAGGCACACACGAGTCTGTCCCTTTCTTCAACCACTTTCATCATCTCAGTAAAAATTTCATCCTCCTCGTTCAGATCCATCTCATCTTTAAGGCTGTCTAAAAGGTCACAAAAAATAGCTTAAGAACCAGATCACTGTCTGCATTTTAACTGTTAGTGCACAGCTTGAATTAACATTATCATCAATGACAAATGTAGCCAATAGCAGTTAGTATTGTTAAAATTACAGTTCAGGGAAATTTTCTCCTATATTTAGGCCATTTGAAGTTGAGCATTGGGGTTCCTAGGGTCTAGAGTAGATCTTGTACAAAATTTAGACTGGAAGACATAGGAAAAGCACTACTTAATTATAGAAGCAATTAAGCTGTAGTTTAAATTTAGCTTTTAAGGTAAAAATCCCAACATGAAATGTAGTACCTGTAAGAAAATGGAAAGCATTTTTCAGAAAATGTACTGAAAACTGCCGTCACTTGCAATCCACATGCCTAGGACACAACAGGATATTTTGGGGTACTCAGTGCTGTGGAACCACTCTTCTCCCTGCATTGCTCCTCCCCATGCTCCTTTTCAAATCCCAAATGAAAGGGCAAGCCCGAGCTGTAATCCCAAGTACCTCAAAGCAGTCCCAAAATGCTGTGGTAACCAGCAATGCTGCATAAGAGCAGACAACCTCTTCTGCTTAGGTGACTGAAGAAGTTGCTTTCCTTTGCTGTCCAACATCAGCTGGACATTGCTGCCTGGAGAGCCAATTAGTGTAATTACACCTGCAGCGCTTCCAATCAGTTCAGTGTAGAACTGGGCAGGTTGGTTCAGCTGTCTTCACCAGGAGTCAGTTGAGAAGATCTCACATTTTGCTGGCTGGGCTGTGCTCAGAGGGAGCACAGGAGCCTCAGCCACCCCAGTTCTTTTTGGAGGAAACAGGGCTGGCACGGTCTGTCCCTGTAAGCTGGGGCACACTGTCCCCTTTGACTTACCATCAATGGCCATTTTCTCTCTCAGCTTTTGTTCCAGCCTGCTTTGGTGGTCCTCCAGTTCTAGCTCTCGGGCTCTGGGTGCAGCAAAAAATATGTTAAAGAATCAGCTTTTTTCAATGAAGACGTATTTCAACATTATTTCAATTACAAGATTCTGTGTTTGGTTTATCCAGTATTTTCTCCTCGTGGGCTGCCAAAGCTAAAAGGTTTGCCTGTGCTAACATCTCCAGAGCAGCTCCAGGAGTACCACTGCCACCTTTTATGTTATGTATGGTGTTAAACTCCTCCATACACAGCATCGCTTAAAGCTTTGAACCGTCTGTGCTTTGCTGGTGGCACCCACGTTGTAATTCTGCATAAGGCTGAACCCACACATGAAGGGCCTCACCAGACCCTCTGCACAGGAGCAGGTCCTGGGGCAAAGGAATGAACACATGAACACATCCAGACAACAACAGTTTGTGTCCTGCAGTGCTAAAAGCAGCCCAGTGTTGCCTTTTTAACTCACAGCAGTGTGAGAAGAAAGCATTGCTACCACAGCACCCAGTGACAAGGAGAGGGGCAAGAAAGGTTTGGCCCCAGCAGCACCAGCACAGCTGGGGAGAAACTGGGGTGCAGCTGGAGCCCAGGGCTGGGCTGAGTGATATGGAAATGATAAATGGCAATGGGCAGCCTGCACAGGTGGGAAACCCAGGGGTGAGTGAGGAGTGCTGTCACCTTCCCACATTGCCTATGAGTAGTGGAGAAAATAGCTGAAAATAGCTGCTAAAATAGTAGTGGAGAGAATAGCTGTCTTGTGTGTGTTTGCACGGAGGCAAGGAAAGGGAGTTACAGCAAACATCAGCCACAACAGTGGCATCTGAGGTGGCTTTTATTTCCTTCTTGTGTTGGTGTATCTGCTTCATGGCTGTAGTGAATTTCTAGGTCTTTTTTATCTATGTCCAATAAAAAGAGATTAATTTGTCAGACTGTTTTTCTTCCCAAGAGAAGGTGCTCGTTAGACCCACATTATGTGAAGGCAGAGCATCTCTATGCCATATTGGTACCGAGTGTAATACAGAATTGAAATGTTTGAACCACACTGCAAGAGGGAAGGATGAGGAGGCCTCAGCTGCAAATCTATGTTCAAAACAGGCTGTAGCTACTCTGGATTGTATTCCTCAGCTGTCTCAAACACAGCACACGGAAGGTATTGAGGTGTATTGCGAGTTGTGAGTACATTTTTTCCCTCTCCCCTCCCCATCTTTAATACTTATACTTGTTCTTACTTACATAATCAGGAGCTCAGCCTCATAACGCATTAATTTATTCTTCTCCACGACCAGTTCAAACCATTCATATAGCATCTGATTTTCGTCCTTTGTGCTTGAATCTGTGTGAAATAGGAGACTTCAGTGTGCTTCACCAGCTTTCTTCCAATGCTTTTGCCAACTAAGTTCTCCTTCAGTAGTCCTCCTGTGGAACCCTACACGACTTCAAATGGAGATGGTTTTGCTGTGTGCAAAACTATACTTACCCCAGTAATGACTGAGTACAACAGGTATGACATTTTTATCTGTTGTTGGTTGACAGTTGTGGTTTATTCCAGCTAAACATGCACTGGATTTTAAAACACTTTTGTCCTAAAGTTTTTCCTTTCAAATAATCACATAGACTTTATTGGGCACTGTCTCTTAGCTCTGCCTTTGATAAAATAGTGTCTTTGTTGAAACTGGGCATCAGAGCTGAACTGTGTCTAAGTGGATATTCCATTAACACCATAGCCTTCAGGATGCACACACTGGCATGTAGCAACTTAATCCCTGCTTCCAGTGGACGTCAGACACACCACCAAATCCTCTGCAAATTTCCCCTCACTTGTCAACTGGCCTCGAAATCTGCATCTGCTTTGAATGACAAATCTGGGTGGTTTTATAACATTTTGGGCCAGGACATCACTGATAGACAGCCTTTCTCCCAAAGAGCTCACAGCTTGACTCTGTCTTGCTGAAGAAAAGGGTGGATCTCTTTCATCGGGAAAGGACCTTTACTCTCCTAAAATACCATCTGTACAAAACTCTTTGGCAATGAAGAACCCCTGGGTGTTTTCAAATGGCGAGTCAGAGCACATATGTATTTCTTTTCCTTGCTGTTCTTTTTAACATCCTCATGACTTCACATTTTCCATTCATTTTTTTCATGAAACAAAGCCACTCTACCTCCCTTCGATGCAGAATTACAGCAACACTGATGGCACTGCCAACACACCTCCCACACCTGTTCTGCCCATTCCTGCCTGCTACCACAAAATGGTGATCATTTGTAGGAGGCAAAGATCTTACACCACTCCAGGCTGAGGCTACAATCCAAGCAACACACCAGCACCTTCAGAAGCATAAAGCCAACAGCCAGCCTGTGCTCCTGCCCCAGCCCATGGTATTTGCACTCCTCAGCACACATGGAAGCAGAGATAGCCAGATTCAGGGTGAAGAAAGAGGAGTACTGCCAGCAGGAAGGGAAACAAGCTCTCTCCTCCTCAGTCCCTACATCACAGTGCTAGATAACCAAGAGTAAAATCCCCACAAACCAGCCTGGATGTTTTCTGTAGATGGAAGCTTATACGATTTCTTCTACTTTAAGAGGAACTGCACCTCTATTTTATATGGCTGAGAGCACTGAAACTTAAGCCAAAGGGTCTCCAGTTAAAGCTCCAGAGGCACCAATTACAAGAGTATCATTAAATTAGATTACCAAGGGGAGAGACAGCCAGAGTCCGGGGCAGTTCAGCAGTGTTCCTGATGCCATCCTGTTGTCATTTTTAAATGTGCTTCAACAAGTTACCTTCTTGTCTCTACAGCTTCAGCTGCCCCTCACTCAGAGCCAGGGTTTGGACTCCACACAAAAGCAGCAGCTCAAAGCCCACGTCCTTGGGGCAGCAACGATATCACCCAATGAAGCCCTTTAGCCATCTGCCCCATAAGCCAAGGGGAATTGCTGGGTGTTTGGGATCACCAGCCCCTTTGCATGCCTTCACCAGACACCATCATCCCAGGGAACCCAGGTCACCTCCTGCCAGCAGCGGAGGAGTTACCTCGGCCCCCACACCAAGGACAGGAGTCACGCTGGCATGGGTGCAGGTCTACAGTTGTCATCAGGATTCGACCCCAGCTGGAAATTGCCACGAAACAGGAGGATAAACAGCGGGAGAAGGCAGAGCAATCTCTCTTCAATTCCTGCCTGATTCCATTAAAACTTGGCAGCAATGGATGTGTTCCCGTGGGATTGTCCAGGTCAGCACGTGGTGATAAAAAGAGTCTTCCCAGAGTGAGTGCAGGAGCGCTCCTTGCTGGAACATGCCAGTTGCTCACTGATCCATTTCAGGGATGCAGGATTATATTCAGAGCCTTAGGTCTTTGAACACCACCATAGGAAATGGCGGCATCATCAAAATTTGATCTATTTTACTGTCAGTAAAAACACTGCAATTGCTGTTATGCATAAGTGCAGCACAGACACAAAAGGTTACTGTTCGTTTTCCTTGTTTAGGCAGAAATATTCTTTCTTTTAACCTTTCCCCTTTACACTTTAAAAACTCTGTATCTCTAATAAAAGACTGTGTATTGTAGGTCGATTGAGGTAAGCAAAGATAATGCACTTTGCAAAAAAAAATTAATTTTCATAAAATCCACAAAAACATGAAACAAAAGTAGCCCTTGTTTTGCCTCCTCCTCCATCCCACAGAATGCCCCCTAAGTGCTCCCACTGGCATTTTTTCCCTTAGCTTTTCAAATGTTTGTTACTAGCAATGTTAATACTTATTTAAGTCTGATGGAGTGCTTGATGCCTTCCAAGGACAGAACAAACCAAAGAAGCATTTTGGATGATGCATTTCGACAGATCTTTTTTATAGGTTAGAGGGAAACTGTTTGTGAGTTTGTTTTGTGAGCCATGTTGGCTTTTCCCTACAGCTTTGCTAAAGCAAACCTTTCCTCCTGCTTTACCCGAGTCTCCTCTAACTGAGATCCATTTGAAAGTCAGACATTCTTCTAATTGCATCATAGATATTTCTATTTTCATCACTTTTGAGGGAATTGTATAGGCTGTGGAGGAGTATTTACTGAACACTCTTCTCAAAACCTGAACCTTCTCTTCTCCAGACTGATGCTTCACTGTCCCTTCTTACAGTCATCACACAGTAATGGGATCCTGGCCAGTTTGCACCTTTTTAGGTACAGTTGAACCTCATATTCCTTATTTCTGCAGGCTTGCAACTGATTTCTTTTGACTCTGTTGAAAATTCTGAGACACCTCGGATATGTTTTTTGTGAAATCAAAAACTAGCTACAACATGTGCAGATATTTATTCACTTTCCAAAGCATGGAGACATTTCCTAATGTTCTCTCAATGTAGGTTTTCTTCTTTACCATCATTGTTCATGACTTGTTTAGTCAACTGAGCCCTTATGCTAATTTTAGTGGAAAACGTGTTTTGAGATTTTTATTTCTGTATGTTCTTGTAGGCAGAAGCTCTCCATAAGCCTTCACAAATGTCAGTGGAAAACAAAGCAACGGTACATCAGTGATTTATTATTTGGTATTTTGAAGCAGAATAAAAAAAATAACAAGCATGAAAAATTATTCATAGGACTGATATTATTTCTTCTCATTTTTGGGGAGTGTTTTTGGGGGGTTTGTGGTTTTTTTCCTAATGCATGAATTATTGTCACTACAATTACAAGATCATCAAAACCTCATTTTGCTCATCAGTCTTCATGGCAGTTGTTTCTCACCCACGCATGTTCTCTTCTAATTCAGTTGAGGAGCTAATGAATAACTCCCCCTAACAAAGAGGCCATTCATCCCAGGCTTACAGAATTATTAGAGGAGAGTTGCATAAATGTCACTGAAAACTGGTGTTTGCAGGCCTGCCTCTAAATCTGGTTATTCACAACCTTTGCAGCTCAATATTATTGCTGAACTGTGATCGTTTTCTAATTACCTTAATAATACCTATTAAATCACTTGAATTGCATAAGCGCAGACCTGCTTAAATACAACTTAACCTAATAAACACTGGTCATTCATTAAAAAATAATGCTCATTATTTTTAGGAAGCTTGAACAGAATATTAAACTCACCAAATCCTGCATCATTACACGTATGTTATTATGAGCAACAAAGCACTCACATTTTGTCTGGGAAGCTCATGCTTTTGTGCTTTTGCACCAGAGGAGTTATTGAGAGACAGTAACATCCTACGTTTCAGTATCTGCCCTATTTGTAACAGGCCACCTACACACAAACAATCAACAGGGAGAAAAAAACAGTGCTTTCACCTTAATGAGGGCAATCCAATTACCAGGGATGGTAAGAGAATGAGAAGCATCGATCTCTTGGCAGGCAGCCTTCCTTAGGAAATGCGATTGTCAAAACAGCAACAACAAGAAGTGGCTCTAGGCCATTTATCCTGGTATTCGGTGTCTATCCCAAGAGCTAGAAGCTTATTGTCCCTCTATATTTTTGAGGTTTACAAAAAACAACCACCTTTATTCAAATCAGAAGAAAAAAAAATCGAACTCTAAATTCTCACAGCCTTTTTAGCAGACTTTTTCACAGGCAGTAAGGGGGGTGCTGTTTGATAAAGGCTTATGATATCATTTAAGAAAAATAGATGATAAATTTTTAAATAAAATTTGGACTAGACTAAGATGATCAATTCTAGGAAATTAGTTAATAAATACAAAAGGTTGGGTGAGTGCCCTCTTAGTGAACTGATTAGTGCAGTGTCAGGACAGGGGTGAGAGCTGCTATGAAATACAGCATTAAATAGGCCAGCGTGGAGGAGTTGGAATGGATTGCCTGGTTAAGACAACAACAAGACCAGGTGCCAAAACATATCTGGGTTTTCCATGTTGTGCAACTGCCTATCAGGTAAACACGAGGCTCAGTTTTCTAAAGTGGAGGTAAATAAAGACACATTTGCATTCAGTCTGTCAGTCCCTTCAGCACAGACCCACAGCCCCCTCTGAAGTCCCTTATGGGCATGGTTGACACTCCCAGCCCCATTCAGGGTCCTGCCCCTCTGCTCCACCCCGTGTGTGCTGGGCAGCAGTGCCAAGGCTGGGCCAGGGGAAGAATCCCACAGCCCTGGGTGCTTGGGAGTGTCAGCTCAGGTGAGGGAAAACCTTGCCTCTAGCTGGGGCCAGGGGGACACCCCTGTCATTGTCTGCCCACTGGGGAAAAAGCTGTGCTCTTGGGGTCTGTGTGTGTGCCTGCAGGCTGCTGTTGCTATAGCATGGCCACTGGCTCTAATCATATTAATGGCATTTCACACTCCAGGAAAGTCATTAAAGACTCCGTTACTAGGCATGGGCTGCTGCTGGCTTGGTAACTGAGATACAGCTCCTGGAAACCTCACTGGTTCCCTCCACAAGATGAAATTAAGATCAAGATGAGGCTTAAATTTAAAAAAATAAAAGGAGAGGGGGCAGAGTTGGGGGAAATGTAAATTCATGTTCAATAGCATTGTCAATAATTCCAAATCTGTGATAATCAACAGAAAATTTAAAGCTTTCAATGTAAAGGTGCTTGAGCTAACAGAGTTTGAGAAAAAGGTTTATCAATAAGTTTTGTCCATCCAGTTATTGTTCCTTTTCAAATTTTGCACCAAACTATTTCCATGACAACCATTAAAACCCTCTGTTTTGGAACAGGTTAAAAATCCCACCACTAAACAAGCAAACTGCTTTGTGTACCTGCTTCTCCTCTTAGTTCTCTCTCCAGTTCGACCCCAAAAATCTCCAAAGTTCTTTGTCTTTCCTCCAGTTCTTCCAGCTGGCGCTGGATTGCCTGCAAAAATGTAATGATAAAAAAGCTATAGACAAAAAATTCAGAGACAAAAGATTGTCTCAGTGCTTAGAGAAACAGCTTGGAAAGGTCTCAGAGGAGTCGTGGCTCTTGTCAACATTTTGAGTGTATCAGGCACCTAAACAATTTAAATGTGCCACTAGGTGTCTATCACAGTTTTATGTTAGTATCACAGGCACCAAAAGAACCTGTTTTTTTTTCTGAGTTTTAGCTCTCCCATTGTAAAAAAAGAGATCATAACATTTCTGTGTCTCACAAGGTGTAAAAAGTCAATACTTTCATATTCGGAGACATGTTCTGAGATATTACATTAGCAAAGCTCATCTAAATAGGGAAGGTTTACAGCTGGAAAGCTCTGCTAGCTATTTTATTGTCCATGGGATTTTGTTTGGTTTGCTTTCATATTTCACCAGCTTTTTACCCAGAAAGAAAAGGGTCTAATAGCTGTGACAATTCAGTGGCACTTCAGGAAGGATTTCTACATCCATTGTCCATTCCCTTTGCAATAAAACTTTTAGAGGTGTGGAGGGGATAAAAAGCATGAAACACCTTAAAAGGTTGAAATGTCAAAGACAGATGCTCAGCAGTTCACAGTTCAGGCTGTATTAGGGCATTCCAAGCCAAGCCCTCAGCAACAACCTAACAATTATGAATGATTATTCAAAAAGTTTGGACTTCATTGTCTCCACAAAGCATTAAAACAAGAGTAGTCACATATGCATCTAATGTTACCTGGAGATAATTTACAATTCTCAGATAAAAAAGCTAAATCATAGCTTCTCTTTCCATGTATTAAATATGATACATCTGAGATCAAATTGTGCAGAAGTGCATTTACAAATCTTAAACTGCAATTGGAAATAATAACACATCAGTAGAGTCCAGAGCTTTCCTAGCATTTTCTGAATAGCAGGGCCTGTATAAAAAGAAGTGACTTTCCATCATTAAGGGAAAAAATGGTTCGCTTTCATTGTTGTAGCAAGGAGAGAACAAAAGCCATCACTGTATTTTTGTATCCTCCTGTAATGCAGAGGTAATGGCTGAGTTTCTTACGTTCTGCAGAGTTGATGTCATTTCCCCTTTCTTCCCCTCTTCAGTTCCCTTCTCTTATTGCCAGTCACTAGTCCCTCTTGCTCTTCATGCACATTTACAAAATTATGATGGTAATTATGATGATCTCCAGGGATTGACATGGGTTTGTCCCCCAGAAGGATACAGGGCCCTGCCACACACACCTTCCTGCTGCTGGTGGCTGGGGGGATTTCAGCACAGAGGGCAGGGAGCCGTACTGAGGAGTGAGGGGAGGTGCAGAGCCCATTTTGGGTACCCCCATCCTCAAGAGTCACTCCTGGGAGACAAAGGGGACATCTGCGAGCTACATTTTCACCTGTGCTTTGTGAAGCCTCTTCAGCTCCTCTTGTTTAATCAACTGCTTTGTCTCCTTCTCCAGCTTCCTTCTCTTTCTGAAAGCCCTTTTTGCCTATAAAAGACACAGAGGGAAAGAAAAAGGCAATCAAAGCATAAGTGTGCCATTGCAGCTTTCCTCAAAGCTCCCCCAGAAACACGGAGCTGCTGAGGTTGGGACTGACCCCTGGGGACAGTCTGAGCCCATCCTCTGCCCAGAGCAGGGTGAACCACTGCAGGCTGCTGGGGCAAAAGGGAAACAGCCATGTAGGAACATTTACATGCATTTGCTATGCTGGCTATAAAGCATTACAAGCTCCTAAGGCAACCCTGAGTGAGCATCAATAAAACATTTCTGAATCACAAAGCTGCCTGTATACAACATCCCACTACACATGGCCATACACAGGCTGGAGAAAACACCAGTTTAAGGAAACTCAACCCATTTCCTCTGCTATAGCTATAAAGTGGTAAATTCACATCATGGGAAGCCCTGTGAAACCTTCCCTAATGCCATTTCTGTGCTGCATTACAGAGAGTTTTGCTTTTCCCCAGGGCACTTGTTGCTGCTGTTGGGAGATCAAGGCAGCACATGCTGCAGGGCTGGCCAGGGAATCATCTGCCATTTCTCCATCTTCCCTTTGACCCAAGCTGTCCTGAAGTGCTTCAAGGCTGTGGTTAGGGAAGACATTTTTGAGGAGGCAGGATATATGAGCACCATAGACTGGACAAAATTTAAAAATTAACCAACCAGGAAGTCCCTAAATTTTTTCCCACCAAGTTTTGCCAGATACAAATGGTGGCACTGGCAAAATAGCAGCCAGAACTGGCATGGAAAGGGATGGTAGAAGGCAGCTGAAAGAAGCACACCAAGTGGGGAATGTTCATCAAAACTGAATCACTGCTAATGCTCATGTGCAACAGCTGATCCTTCTTCCCATTTCTGGCAGCTTTCCTGGAGCTCTGCCTTCTCCCTGCCTGGTCCCTGCCCTCCCCGTGACTGCCTGAACTACTGGAGGCCACTTCTATCCAGTTTGCTCCCATGTCTCCCTTCTCTTCTCTTCTCTATTTTATTTATTTAAACCTTTTTTAATTCACCATAACATTGTTCTACTACAGATTGTCTTTCCTGTACAGGAAAGCTGAATGAAGAATCCTGCCATCTCAGCACATCCTGACACAGAGCCACTGGGGACACCTGTTGCCACACATCGCTGTGCTTTGGCTCTTTTTCCATTCAAAGTCCCACTTGGCTTTCATATTTTTCAGTCTTTTTCAGTAGTTTGCTTTCCTTCCTCTTCCCTCCACCCCCAAAGGCAGCAAATTAAAAGGCCACCTCATACTATTAATTACATTTACTGATATTCTGCACAGGAAAGAGATAAACACATTTCTGATTAGCTGTTCAGACAACAAAAGCTGTGTTTCCTCACGTCAGAGCTGGGTGTGGAAGGTTCAGGGTGCTGTAGCCCCCTGGCTCCTGCTCTGCCCTTTTGGGCTACAGGGCTTGGGTGTGACTTTATCACAGAGTGCTTTCCAGGCAACCTGCCTGCAGCACTTCTCAAATGAGTCTGTATTCCCCCAAAGGAAATTTGCATCTGTTTGGTTTATTTTCTTTTTCAATAGTTTGCTTGTTGGGCTACATATTAAGGCCACTTAAGAATCAGCTTCAAAGCAGTTTCAGTGAAACATTTCTGTTTGTCAGATTAAGACCTCCTCTGTCAGCGCTGGTATAACCAGGGGAAATTAAAGGTCCAAAGAGGTAAAAGAAATGTTGATGCTCATCTGTCTTAATGTATTTTCTCTCCATGACATGTAACCTCCAACGTTCCCCTCCCCACTTCGAGGAATTGCTCCATGTTTTAGATCAAAATCATATGATGAATTTTAAATACAACCCAACTAAGGAAATACCTTTCTATTTCCAACTCAAGATTACCTTGTGTGTTAATGAAGGCTTGGATTCAAATTCCTCATCAGAAGATGAAGTAGAATACTCAGTAGCTTGTTTTCTCATAGGTAGGTATTCATATCCTAAAACACAATAACAAAATGGTCAGTGAAGCAAAAAATACTGTTCTTTAACTTAAACAGACACTTTGCACCTGCCCTGACTTCTAATCAGCAGCACCTAGAGCAATTTGGAAATTCAGCTGACAACACTAATTAAATTTTTGATCCTTGTCAAAAACTGTCTGGCTATATATTTTATTTTACTTTTTCAAGGTACTACAAACAAATAAATTAATTCCTTGAGCACCCTGCATGTAGCATGCTGTTCTGAATGCACTCAACAGTCATTAAAATGTATATCTGAAGTTAGCCATGTTACCCAAATGATTGTATAAGGCTCACTATACAGTGTAATTGAATGCACAAAGTCTGAGCCAGCTCTTAAACAAATTACCCTTATGTGGCTTGTAGCATCTGGCACCCATTTTTACTACATGACATCTGCTCAGTGTAAAATAGTTGGCGTCAGAATGTCTGGTCATATAAAAAAATCACAAATGTAATCAGAAGCAAATGGACTAAGAGAACAGGGCTTTATCACACAGCCTCATGCAACATAAATATTTCATTAATTATGTCTAAACAAATGTCACTTATTTTTCTGCTTTAGGAATATTATCACATCATAAGGCTGTTGATTAAAATGCCATAAGAAGTCAGGAAAATCTGTACATCACAACAATACACTCCATGAGGAAAACTCAAAGTCTGCCTTTGGAAGAAACATGCTTTCAGAATTATAAATTAAATTACGTTTAATTTCAGCAATTTTATCATGCCTGTTTTTCCAGCATCTTGTTTCAACTGGGTGTAAATATTTGAATTTCTTCTTAATTTGTCTAATGCGTAGCTTCATTCTCTTTAATTCAGAAAATAAAACCGCTTTTGGAACATCTGTGTCTATGCTTCAACCTGCTACAGGGTTAATGATTAACAGCTGGGCATCTTGGAAATGTACATTATTTAAAGCTAACAGGGTTAGTTTTTCTTTGTATCTACAAGGCAACAGTTGGCTTTCTAGGTGTATTCAGATTAAAATCTCCTCCCCTTTTCCCATTGTAGATGTTTCTTCTTTGCCTTGCTCTAGGTCTCAGGACTGAAGTAGGACTTTTGCCTCCAGTCCTAATTTAAACTCAGGATCCGTGAAACGTGTTCATCCAAGACAGTAAAGCAATAAAAGCAAATCCAAGTAATTTGAGGCAGAAATTCTGACTTACTTTTTCCAGCAGTCTCAGTTTTAGAAGCACCCAAGGACTTCAGAAGTCCTTGTGCTCAGTGAAGCTGCAAGCTCAGAGGGCTCAGTGGAGCAGACTTGGGTCCTGCCATCCTGGGGCTGGGGGCACAGCCACAATGCCCACGCTCTGCACATCCAGCACTCCACCTGCTCTCAGCAGGGACAGGCAGGCACAGCCCTTCCCAGGTGTGGGGAGCATCAGCCACTGCTTCTTTTAATGAAGAAACTCCCCACCTTGCTTTCCCCTGTGCAACCTGAAGTTTGCAGTAACTACCCTGCAGTCAGGCCACCAGAGAAATCAAATTCCACAGTATGCAGAGGGCAAACCTTGCAGGTGGGCAGGGCTGGAAACATGAGCAATTACACATTCCCTTTCTTCTCTCAGCTGTGCTGGGAATAAGCGAGAGCTTCCTTGGTCCTCCCCTTTGGGTGATATCAATAATTTAGGAAGCGTTACAAGGTCTGGAGGAGAAGCAGCCTGCTCCAGCACAATAAGACAAACAAACAACAAGAAACCCCAAACCAAAACCCCAAAAAAATCTCAAACCAAACAGAGTGGAATAGGCAGAACTTAGCCAACAGCTGTGGGAATTTCGACAAAACAAACATAACAATGTTCAAACTTAGGGACTTTACTGAGTCATTAAAATCTGAAATTTAGAACTGCAATACTGAAGCTAGATGATAATAATTTGCCTCCAAATATGCCAAGCCTTAAAGCTTGACCTGCTGCAGAACTGATCTCAAAAATGTAGGTTCTTTTCCAAATATTAACTCAAGTCTTCTCGACTTGGGCTTTCACTTTCCAGACATCTCATTCCTTCAAACTTGGAGTTATTTATGACATATTTCTTATTTCCTGAGTAGTCTAGCATCTCCCTCATATCCAAATTAGCATATGTTGTACTGGAGCTTTCCCTCCCCATGGAACAAGACCTCAGATAAAAGTGCAGTGCTTTCGAGAACGCCTCCCTTGACATAAACATCCAAGGTACACATTTTCCCAGGAAACCTGAGGTCCTCTGAAAAACAAGGGAGGTGTGACATGAAGAAGCTGGTAAGGTGATCCCTTTTGTTAAATGTGGGAGCACTACTGATTGTCCTGGAGATTCCTAGGGAAAACCCCCCACTGGTGCCACTTCCCTTTCTTTCCTGGGGTGTTTTTGTGTCATGTAGTTACTGCAGCCTAAATACACAGAATGTCTTGGAGCAGGAATTGTTTTGATAACATAATGCTGTATTATGTTGGCTTCCTCCATAACTGTCCAAGATTGCATATTTTTGTAAAGTCATGGGATTAATCCACTTTAAGAACTTCAGTGTTTTACAAAAGGAAGAGATAAAGTTACACATATCTCCTGGGACACTGGTGTCCAAAATGAGATGGAAGCTGGTAGAAAATGGAAAGAATGGCCAGGAGAAATTCAGAATGACCAGCAGAAAGAGAGGACTTTGCTATTTGCTTTCACATCTCTGCTTCTCCACAGGTTTCTCATGTGGTCTTATGCATGTAATTAATTTTCTGGTGCCTGAGCTTCCCTTCTAAAATACAAAATCAGTGCAAGAGCAGTGTCCTTGCTGAGCAGAACACTGCAACCACAGACTTTCTGAGGCACAGCAATGCAGTAATGGGAACCTGAAACATTTGCAAGCAGTCCCTTCCCAGTCTGAGAGTGCACAGAATCAGCAAAGTGAGTTCAGAGCATGTTAAATTTTCTCATCAGCTGAATTGGTTATCCTGCTTAAAGTATCAGTAATTAACATGGCACTTTGGCATTTTTTTGAATTTCAAAAGGTCAAGAAGGCTCAGGAGAGAACAGGTAGCCATCTGATTGAACAATTCTATTGATCAGTTTTGTGCAGTTTTACTGCAGGTTGGAACAAAAGGAAGCATCAGAGGACAAAGGCCTTAAAGATATTTTTGCAGTAAATCAAAAATCTGGAATAGCACTTAGGAAGTCCAGCATGGTTATTTGTGGACAGTTGTATATTCTACAGGCAAACTTTGGATTTATTTTTTTTTTTAAACCAGCCTCTATATGAAAAGTTTGGATGAACCACCATTAATTCAATGAGCTTTGTCTAGGTCTCACACAAGTAGTCTGTGCAGCTGGATTCTCCCCAAATTTCCAAGTGTCTCTGAGGACGAGCTCTTATGAAACAGAGGAGAAGTGTTAGGAAAAAGCTTTGAAATCAGGCTGGACACCAGAAACTGGAATGAGCCATATGGCACTGCAGGTGTAGGTTTGAGCCACAGGCAATCTGCTGCTAAGAATCTTCATTTTTGTGAAGATTGCTTCTTCATGCTGAGCTTCAGCTGGGGGCTGAGCACATGGCAGGAAGGGACGGCATGACAGAACATATTAAACATCAGAAGCGTTTTCTAAGTATTTGGTTACTCCCCAGGGTTTTTCTCTGTGATGAGCTGGCCCAGGCTCATCTCAAGCCCATGGACACCCATGCTCATTCTCTGGATTCAGAAGCCACTGAGGGACAAAACATCAGTGCAATGCAATACCAACCATACCTGCACAGAGCAAGTTTGACCTCAAACAGGATAGGAAAGCCCTGCTGTAAAGAGCAAAGAGGAGTATTAGAAGGAGTCTCATTAAATTGGCTTCTGAAAGGGGCTGGGAGTATTTTTTTCCTTAAAGAAATTTTCTGAAATTTGTAGTAAATTTCAAGAGAGGAAAATCATAACAAGAAGTGTGGGCTAAAGCTTGTCATCACTTCATTACTAAAGTTTGCCAAGCCTGGGCCTCTAGCAAGTGCCTGTATGAGACAGAAATGCCATTTCTGAGAGTCAACATGACTCAGCTCTTTACTAGTTTTCCTATATGTAGATTTACTCAAATATGACTGTTTTAAAAATTTCAGAGGGCTACAATGTAGAAACATTGAACAGATTACTGGGCAAATGACTAGATTAGAGTTTCAGTTTCCTCCTTTTTCTAAACAGACATTGCATTATCTATATTCAATATTGTAATCATTTAATAATTTCTCTTCTGGCTTGCACAGCAGAGGAATGCAACATGTTACACCAACATGTTATTTCAAAATATTTTCAGCATAAGTAAATATAGCATTATTCAAACTTGCAAAAACCTTTCCCATTTTGGCATAAGCACAACATACCAATTACTGCAATGCATTTACTTAAGAGCAAGTCAGGTTGGCTTAGTTGATGGGCAGTGATGAGGTACAGACTCTGAAAAGGCCTCCTATTTAAGAACACAGTGAGATGTGTGAACCAGCAGCTCTCTGTGGCTTCAGTTCTGTCCTCAACATCTTCTGGCTCAATGGGAATGCCTGGTTTTGTGAGTTGTTGGATAAAGGATGCTCCAAGGGTCCAATTCAAAAATTTAGGAGTGAGATCAGGAGTAATTCTATCAATTTTAATGAGCTCCAGATCAAGGGGCTTACATCCTGTATCTTTCTCACAGTTTGTGGCAGTTCTGAAGCAGAAGGGATGCTAAGGGATCTGGCAGCTCCCTGGGAACATTTCAGTGACTTTGCAAGTTTTATTGCTGAGGCACAGCAGCGATTTTGGGGTTACAGTTTGGGTCCAATTTCATAAAGCAAGAGGCAAACAGGCGTGTCGACAAAATTCAATAGGTTATTTAGTTAAATATCGGAGACTTTCTGCACTGGGAAGATGCACCACAGAGAAAGACAGGTGGGTGCAGCTCTCATGCCTCATATTTCACACCTGAATCTTTGCTGCATTTAATTCTTTCTGAGCTTATGATCACTCAGATTGCTCTTGGTCTGGCATCAATATTTCTTGGACTTGTCTGCAGTTTTAATACTAACCTTGCTTTTGCAGGCAAACAAGAAAATTGATGCCTTTTAATCACTGCCCAGATAGACTCACAAATAGGTCAGAGGAGGTCAATAAGCTCAAATTGAACAACAAGGGGATATTAATGACACTGCAAAGCTCCCAAAAGTATGTCCACGGCATGGTCACTCTGACAGCAGAGCTGAGGAGACACCTGCTGAGGAAGCACTAACACAGAGCAAAGCTTCTTGCTGCTGCAACCATACTCTTTCAGTCTCTGGTTCCTCATGGGAGGGAAAACAAATGTACTCTGCACTGCAAAAATGGGAGTTTTTGGTGCTTGTCCTTCTGCTTGCCTGCTCTTGTCCCCCTTCCACAACTCAGTGTCACTGCAAAAGCTGCTCTGCCCAGCATGCCACTCTGCCTTGCCACCCCTTCCACCTCTTGAGGGCAATTCCCTGACCCAAACATGTCCTAACAACAGCGAGCAGCAAACCAAACTTCGGTCCAGCAAGCTGGTTCTACTTGCAAATCCACTCCACTCCTTTAAATCTGCAGCAACTCCTAAACTTTAGCCACAAATTGTATATATTAAATTTTCCTATGTAGAAAATAACTAGAAATTAAACACAGCACACCATAGATGTGTGCCTGCATGGTCACGCACAATTCTTTTAAACGTTAAATGCTATTACAATAATAATAGTAATAGTACACAATAGTAATGATGATGATGATGATGATGATGATGATGATAACAGTAATAATAATAACAAAGTAATTCCACTGGGGTCCTCACCTGTGAAAGGATGACACAACCTTTCTGGAGAACAGTCCTTAATGACAGGCAGAGATGACACCAAGGAATTCTGTTCCCTTTCACGAGCTTTGCTTCTCAGTCTGTTGAAGAGTGACCCTTTTTGTGCAGTGTCATCCAGACTGTCCTGGAAGGAGTTCTTGGGCTCTGGAGATGAAAGAAGAGTGGACTTTTTCTTGTGGATACATATTTCATCCATGGGAGTCCCTAGAGGACTGTCTTCAAAGGTAAACTTTTCTAGGAGTCCTGGGACTTCCTCCATCCTAGTGCAAGCTGGTTTCTGAGGTACACGGGTTGTCTTGGAAGGCCTGTGGGGTGTGAAAGACACCTCCTCCCTGTAATCCCTTAGGGATAGCCCTTCTGAGCCCACAGAAGATTGAGATTGATTTGAGTAAGGGCTTCCATCTCCTACATATTTTCCTGCCCGCTCTCTTATTTTAGGATCCTGTGACTGAGTGTTATTGTTGTTCCTGTTCCTTTGGCTTAGGGAATACCCAGGAGTGCTGGGGAAGCTGAAGAAAGCTTGTTCTGAAGAGGCTTTGACTTTGCTGTCCAAGTCCTGCTTTAATCCTTCTGGAGCTGAGGTTAGAGGCTCCCAAATTGACCTTTTGATAGCATTGGCTATGAGCCTCAGTGAGGATTTTGGCTGGGCAGCTGCATACTCCCTGGGAACCACATCTGGAATACTCAGAGCACCCTTTATGTCCACTGATGGCGTTGGTGGAGCACCATCTGCAAATAAGAGAGGCCCAGGACAGCTAGAGCGTTTGAAAACCTCTTTTCTCCAGCCATCATCCTTCTCCTGCAGAGCCCATGGGGCTCTGTTGTTTCCACACCCTGGACTGCTCCCACCTGGCTCTGTCCTGTTTGAGCCATGCTGTTGAGTATGAAGCCCCAGCCTCTGTTTTGCCCCCTTTATTTCTTGCTCCAGCTTTTCTTGTGGGTGCCTGGTATTTTTGCCATCTTTCTCTTTCAAATACAGAGTTGACAGTTCTTTTGTCTTGCTGTTAAAGTGCTCTGGTTCAGAGGTGTATTTCTGTGTTTTTTGCTTCCACTCCCAGGCTGAGCTTGTCCCAGTGTCACTGTCTGTGTCTTCAGGCTCATAAAAATCAGCAGCCAATGTCTCATTCCACAGAGGTGTTCGTGGAGAAGCTGTGGTGCTGCTCTGAAAAGGACAGTGGGGAACATAGCAATGTGTGTCTTCAGGCATCTCCCTGGCTTCTTCTTTTCTTTGAAATACTGGGCTGCAGGGTTTGAAATGTCCTCTTAGAACTTCTGGTGGCTTCTTGTAAGCAGCCAACTGTGAAGTGCATAAAAAAATACTTTAGGGATATAAAAACACTGCTTTGTGTAGCTTCTATTTCATAAGATATTTTATTCCATTTTAATCTTAACATAATAGTAATGAACATAATGTTTAATTTATACACAAATACACATGTAGATGATAATGTGAGAAAAGCTCTTCTCCCTAAAGGGATAATATTTCTCTAGGAGCAGAGATCTAATACTACTGGAAATTTTAATAGTCTAAAAATAATGTTATTCATGCTAAGAATCTGTCATATCTTTATGAATTACCTTTAATATTTTCTTTAGAAAGAAACAGTCCTATCTCCAGGAAAACAGACAAGAGCAGATCTGCTCTATTCTCCTGTATGTTCAGTTGCATCACCTTGGAGTTTTGAGCGAGCAAAAGAGACCATTATTCATCCTCTCTAAATGTTTTTCTAATATTGCATGTTTATGTAGCACAGGTAGGAATGGAAGAGATGACCCAGAGAAGATTATAAAAATATAAGACAGTAATTTTAAACAATTAAATTAGTTCCCTCTTGTGATTATTTTTCCTTTGGTAAAGGTTTAAATTCATTACTCCAGCCACCAAAATCTTCTGCTGAAGGTAGCAACAGGGATAAATACCCACTTTATGTAGCCAGTAGAACGAAACTAGAGTTCTTCCTTCTTAAAAGGCAGGCATTTTATCATCAGTGCTATGTGATAATGGATGGTGTGAAGATGGAATTCCTGCTTCCACTTATGTGCCAGATACCCAAATTCACATGGGTGAAGCCATTAATCTGTCTGAATTTTCATTTCCCAGAAGCATCAGAAGTAAGGCAATAATGATTGCACTTTGTTTCATGCTTCTGTTTGATGACTAAAGTTGTTACTGGCCAGAATCTTGGATTAAAAAAAAAAATTGTAAGAAACACAATAAACAAATAAACACCCTCTTAATCCTTGCTTTTCAGAGTAAGAAAAAGGCCACTAAGCAGTGCTGGTAGAGCAGGAGCTGAATGGAGTCACCTCTCCTCATGGCCAGGCAGCATTGTGCAGCTCTGCTCTCCTGGGACATTCCCTTCCTGGCCCCATTGTCCTGCACCGGATTTCAGCCATCACCATGGATTTGGAAGAGTTGATTTTTTTCCTAACACAGGCCCTGAGGTCAAGTAATTTTAGTCATGTTTAACCCAAGGGCGAGGACAGCTGTCCAGGGCACAGAGGTTGTGGGCTGGAGCCTGCTCCATCTGGCTCCAGGAGTCCAGGGACGTGCTGCTCTTGGCTCAGGATGGTCAGTCACACGCCTGCAGTGCTGCACTCATTCTTAAGTGCTGCTTCCTCATTCTTAAAAAATCTAAAAATTAAAAACCTTCAGAAAATACCATGGAAATCGGAGGTCTGGAAGGACAGATGATGCTCCTGAGCAGTGGGAGATGTGAAGTCCTTTTCCAACCTATTCTGTGATTTTATGACTGATGCAGCGGGTTAGTGGCTAACTCCTCGTGTGATTGAGGCCTGACTCTCACAGCCACTTGATTTGGGAATGATGACATCAAATCCAAGTCTCTTCCCTACGTACAGCACAAGTCTGACTCCATCCTCAGTGGTTACTGTGAGGACCAAAACCTTCTAAAGGAGCAGAGATAGCCTGCTGAGAGCAGACATGCCCAGCAGTAGTCACAGTCATTCTGCTCTGCTCAATTCTCCTTCGTACCTGAGTTTGGGAGTGCTCCTCTGCAGCACCACTCTGGCAGCTGGCTGAGCTGTCCTTCCTGTGTAGCCCAGGTTTCTTGCTTGACAGCAGAGGAAAGCCTGCAAAAGACACAGCTTTTACCTTCCCATTGGTATTGACTTAGTCTTAAATGAAGTCTGCCATTTGAAGAGGGAGAGTGGAAGATTAAACAGCCTCCTGGGTAGAGTTAAGCCTGAAGAACTGACCTGCAACACTGAAGTTTATGTGTGTGTGCGTGCTGTGCCAAACACATGCTGATATTTTCAGCGGTGGACCTGAACTGCTTCCACTTCTTGGCTGGATGTAGTGAAGCAGCTTTTGAGTTCCAGGAAACTTTCTGGAAAGCCAGCCCTCTGTAGAGGGCCTTCAGGCCTCAGAAGCAGAAGCAGTCAAAACAACCTGCGACTTTTGAACTTTGGGTAACTCCAAGAAATGAAGAAAATGGATGAATTCTGAGAGAGCTGTCCATCAGAATGGGGGCAAAATGGGAACCTGCAGGCAGTAAGGACAGAAAACAGTCTCCCAAGCCAGGACAACAGGCAGTACGATGGGGGCTCTCCTAGGACCAGGCAAGGTAATTGATTACTCAAGGAGGCAATTTGTACCTGAGAGGAGGCAGGAGAACTTTCCACTACTTGTGCCCATGAGAATTTTACATAACAAATAATCTTTGGACAAACGAAAGTATCCCTGATACTTTCCAAGTTATTATCATGTCCAGCTATAACACGACAAGTATATTTACAGCTCAGTTATTAACTCCCAAACCCAACCATTAGTTCTGAAATCCATGCAAACTTTGGTTCTTCTACATGGGGATTAAAAGGTACGTAAGGACAAAAGCAACACTCCAGAGACAGAGAGGATGGTTCCTGCATGTGGACTTCAGCAAAGCCAGGGAGGGAGATTGAGTTTCCTCTCAGTGTCTCACCTATTTGTATCCAATCTTGATGCTACTCGTTATGTTTGATCAAGACTGGAGAGACACACTGTGCTGGAACCTGTTAAGGAGCTCCTGCAGGGATGGCAGCCAGGGGCTGACCTTTATATTCTGTAATTGAGTATGAGAAAACATGAGAATGCACAATTAGGATAAAAAAGCCACTACCACCACCACCTGCATGAGTGAGCCAGGGGGCTTCAGCCTGATTCACTAAAGCCTTGAGCCTCCTGGCAGGAGCAAATGTCATGGTTCAGGACATTGAGGGGAAAGGCAAGTGCTGCAGCAGTGACACTGATGAGGGCATAAAACCCCCAGCCCTCATAAAACCCAGGGGTCTGCTCATATCCCAGGGGAAAACTGCTGCTCACCCCAGCTCTCATAGGCAGGCTTACAAGGACAGGCCTGCACACATGAGAACATTGTTCCACACAAAGCTGCAGCTCCCCATCTATCACAGGGAAAACAGTTTCATTCCCACCAAGATGCTGAACCTGTATTTTCAGCTTTGCTTTCAAAACAGGATTAAAAAAAAAAAATTCCCTAGGGCACTCTCATGATCTTCTTGGCCCAAAATCCCAAGATAAATTAAGAGCACGGTGTTCCCTGTGGCTGTGCAACAGGGATTAAAGGTTTTGAAAGGTAATATCCTGCTCTGAGCCTTTCAGCCAATATAGCCACGACACTGATTTCCTCTCCTTGGCTGCCTACCCTGTGCTGTTTATGAAACATATGTGTTTGGGGAAATATGTCTGAAAAGGAGACAGAATTTTTTTTCATGTGACTGATGATCATATGAATTTCTTTAATCAAATTGGATTAAATATAGAAACTATGACTTACAGTCTTCCTCCAGAGAGTAAAAAAAGCCTTTATTCTGCTCCCAGTGTATGCTGACTGTGCTTTACACCTCATTTTAACAGCATGCTTAAGGTTCAGGCAGACTCCTGCAGCACATCGCTTCTCTCTCAAAGGCTTTTAGCTCCCTCTAGAGCCATTGAGGCACACGGAAGATTTTAACAAAATGATGGTAAAATTAATTGGCAAATCATTAAGTAATGCCCAAGGTGAAAATCAGTCAGAATTAAGAATGACACCCCTTCCAGTCTTCTCTGCTTTCCTCTCTAACAATCTTTCTTACCCCGCATACAAACCTGGGTCAAGTATCATTATTGATTGATCTTTTAAAAACTGACATCAATTCAGGCAAGACTTTAAATCCAAGCCTTTGGCAGAGCCAAACTCTGATGTCTGTGACTATTCCCATGTGCTTTACTCAAGGGATGCCAGGAGATGTTGAGGACACCCTGTTCCACTTTCTTATCCAGGCATGGGGGAGCCCTCCCCTGGGTGGGACACCCCACACAGCCTCTCAGAGGCAAAGCCTCATGGCTTGTGGTGCAGGCAATTCCAGGGAATGCAGCCCTGTCCTGCCTGTCTGTCTGCCTCTCCAGGGACAGACCTTCACAGAGCTTGGTGGGGGCCTCCTGTCAGGACCATGAAATAGCCCTGTGCATGCTCTCCTGAGATTTACTGAGTTATCCCACACGTGAGGCACACGAGGTCTCCAGGGGACTGTGGGTGGGCAGTGACAGTGCTCATGTGCATCTGCCTTGAAGGCAAAGCTGATGCCAGGAAGAAAAAAATGCATCTTATTTGAGGTATATGCATCATTTGAGGTATAAAAATTCATCCCACAAGTGGGTACTTGCAAATAATCTCAAAGCTTTCTTGTGCATTCAATGCAAGCAAGCTGAAATGCCTCTGCTTGAGCACTGGCACATGGGCACAGGGATCCTACTTGTTTCAGAAGCAGAGCCATAACGTCTCTGAAGGCAGATGGGACACTGAGCAGCAGCAGAAATGCCCCTTGTTGCAGAGGGCAGCTTTGGGCAGGGTTAAAGAGCAGCTGTCCCCACCACTCCCAAATCCTGCTGTCCCTGTGGCACTCAGTCCTGTGCACAGATCCCACATGTGCTGCTGCACATGTTTCACACTCCAGTCTGCCAACACCCCTGGCTCCCAGACACAAGTGCACTCCTAGCAGAGCTCTGAGGGGCTCTGGGTGCTGGTTAGCTCCTCCAGCCCCACCCTGGTGAGGCCAGTCCCAGCAGGAACCTGCCAGTCCTTAGGGCACTGGCAGGAAAGTGTGTGCCCTTGCTGAGGGCTGTGCCGAGGCAGGAGGGAGATCCAGTCCCAAAGCAGCAGGGGTGAAACTGAGGGAGAGTGTCTTGTCTGGGGACCCCAGCCCAGGAGGAAGGTCATCTGTGCAGCCTCAGCTGAGGGGGGTGACCACAGCCTGTTTCAGGAGTGAATAGAGCACAATCTCCATCAAAACCACTGCAGTCCTGTGTGATTTCCACAGGGAAAGGCAGGTCAGCCCAAACCAAGGGAAACTGCTAGAGGACAAGAAGCACTAACACTTCTTTTTGCCACCTCACCTCTTGGGATTGGCTTTCTCCCTTTCAACAACCCAGAAATACCTGTGGGAGTGTGTCAAGAGGCACCTCCAGGAGCACTTCTAATGAGTGACACCAGGTCAGAGCCAGCGTCCCACCTGATCAAAAGCAATCGGTGCAGGTGGGCTAGAGACAAGATGTGCAGCTCTGGGACAGGGGTGTGTGTTCCCATCTGGAGAACTGGACACCACCTGCTGATGGGTATGGTTACACAGAGAACTGTCACACAGAAAGGGAGGCTGATCATTTAAGGGTAAGAAAATGGAAAGAAACGTTTGGTGTGTTTTAGATCTCTGTTTTCTCAGCTAGTGACTCAAAATACAGAACTAGTAGTAACTAGTGACTCAAAATTACAAAAATTCTAAAGGAAAGGAGGGAAAACAGACAACGAAAAGACAGGAAAACAGTATGAAGAGAAGATACAATCACTTCTCAGGCTCTACTCACTCGTTTGGATTTTTCTCCTCCAATTCTGATACTTATTTAACGCCGTGGACTGAAAACTGTTGGCTCTCTGGAGTGCTGAGCAGAAACAGAAGGGACACAGGGTCAGCTGATGCAGCAAAAGCCAGAGAGCAAAAGCGGAGCTGGGGAAAACAGAAGAGTGGAGGAACAGCAGCCTGGTGTCAGGGGGTCAGTGTTCCCAGCAGCCTGCAGCCGGGAGAGGGCAGCGCGCACCCGCCGCGGGATGCGGGAGCAGCTCGGCAACATCTCACGGATCCCGGTCCCACTTTTTGGTTGTTTTTTTTTTTTTTTTTGATTAAAAATGCATATATGAATGTGGGGGTGGTGGGAGATGGGAAGAAACGAATGCTGGTGGCCTTTTATTTTCTGCAGAGCAATGTCTTTGGCTGTTTTTAGCACATCTTTTATTTAGTTCTGACCACCTCCAGAAAAAGAGTTTCTTTCCATTTAAAGGCAGATTGTTCTCAAACATCTCCTCACCTCCCTGCTAGCTATATCCTTCCCTCCCCGTGCTTTCACTGGCTACAAAACCATGCAGCAGCTACCTGTAGAAACCCAAATTGTTGCAAGCAGAGCTCTCTAGTGATTCCCAGCCTCACCCTTGCCTAGGCAGTACTGCAGATATTGCATTGCCTAACACCATCCTAACATTTTTTTTAAGGCTGCAGTTACTAGACTAAACAGCATATTTAGCAAGCTCAAAGTGGCACATTTTACCTAAATCTAAATGGATTTCTATTCTGTTTAATTTTCACTCTGTCTCAAAACCCCCCAAAAAGACAACCTGGCCACAATGCAGGGAGCACCCTCCACTTTGAAAAGTCTCCCCTAGTCCTACCTGCACCCTCAGAGAAGCTGCTGGAGCACGCCTGGGTCAGAATACTGCTTACCATCAGCGACTTTGGATGTTTTGGAGCTTTCCTGGGGCACCACGGGGCTCCTGGTGAGCGATGCCCACCTCTGGATGGGGCTGGAGCAGGCAGGGGGCTCCGGCAGCGAGGTCTGGCCTTCACTCACCTCCGAGTTCGAGGAGTCCCCATGGAAATCAGACTCCAGCTCAGAGCTACAGGGAAAAGGGCAAGGTGGAAGTGGGACATTTCAGGAGGTGCAACAAGCACCAGCATGAGCCCCAACAGCAGTGTGGGTGTTTCAGAGGAAGAAGCGCCTGGCAGCCAAAGCTGATATCCTCATTTTCCTTCTTTCATCACCATTATGACAGGACTGTGATTTGCTGTAGGTGCTACCCAGCTCAGCTATCCCATTCCCATCAGACCCTGGATTTGCACCTCCAGCCACAACGTTCAGCACCTGGAATCAAAGTGCTGCTGAGAGGGACTTGGGGTGAAACCCCTCACTGCTCACAAGAGCAAGGCTAGGCTGTGCAGCAGGATGAACTAAGGGAAACAATGCACAAGCATCAGAACTCTACACTTTTCACATTTTTCCTGCAGATTTTTGAAAATAAGAGGAGAAAGGAGCCCAGAGGAGAGGTGTGAGGACAGCCACAGACCCAGCAAGCAAAGCTGAGTCAAGAAGCTGGAGAAAATTTTAAGCATAAGTCTAGAGTGAGAGGATTGAGTGAAGCTACCTAAGCAGCCTTCAAATGTGCAAAAAGTCTCTGTAGGAAAGAAGGAAACAAACTCTCCTAATAACTACAAGCTGCAGGGCCAGTCCATGTAACACTGAGCAGTGCAGGAAGGCACCTGAGCTGATCACAGAGGCAGATTATGGCAAGCCCTTGTGTAAATGTAATTAAAAATATACCACATAAACACACATGTGGATGACATGCACATCCTGACCTTGCCTCAGGGCACAACAACTGTTTGAGGTGATTATTTGCCTTTTTTTTCTAATAATCAGGCCATTTCTTTCATCTCTGAAGTCCAGGCTGTAGGGAACAGACACCATCAGCCCTTCTGATGTGCCCGCGTTCCCACTGCCACACATGACCGCAGCAGGATCCCACTCAGCCTCCTTGGATGCAAACAATACTGCCAAGCTAATTCTTAGATTTACTGTGATGACGAATAGCTGTGCCTCAAAAGGAGCTCACACCGTGAGCATGGCAGGAGAATGCTGCTCTGTGTTTACACAGAAGAAAGCAGGGTTTTGTTGTCACAGCCCAGGGCACAACTCAGGAGGAAGAAGACGAAAAGGAGAGGCTGCAGGCCTCTATAAAACCACACATTTGGGTAGCACCCACCAGTCCTGGCCCCCAGCTTCACCCAGATCAAACCAACAGTACTGGGAGGCCAGGGCAGGCAGGACAGCAGGGAAGTGAGCACTTCTCCAGGTGCACTGCTCTCTCAGCAGGCTGAAACAGAGTGGCCTCGAATCTCATGCTAAAACACACTTTTTAAGCTGACCTTCAAGCAATGTCAACCATACAGATAGACATAAACATATATATGTAAAAGTATAAATACATGAAGGCTTTGATAGCTGAGACCCTGTGTGGATGGAGAGATACCACACTGAGATCGGGCAGAACGCCACACCAAAGGAAAAGAAAAAGCCCTGCCATTAACATTGATTGATATCTTTCTGTTTTAAAGAGCACAACGTGTATTTTCCTTGGCCAGCAAGGAGGTAAGTGCTCTAGTATGAGGTTTCTCCTCTCATTTCTGCTGGAACAGGGGTCATTATTCACAGTACCCAAAGCCTGAACTGCAAAGCTGTGTCACCGAACTGGTCATTTTCCCAGTCCCACCGAGTTCCCTGCAGCCAGCTCAGCAGTGCCATTTGTCACTTGCTGTTTCTCCTGTCCCCCCTTTCAGACAGGGGCTGTCCTGCCAGAGCAATCCAAGGCAGAGGGGACAGGGGGATGTTTACCTCGGAGCCACTGGCACCCGCTGTGCTGTCACCTCCTGTGCCATGTCCTGCTGGCAGGGAGCCAGGGGTGCTGCTGTCCAGCCACGGGGGAAGGAGCTGATCCCTCAGATCAGGGGGATTAGCTGGCTCTCATCACTGCCTGGATGCCACCAAGGCACCGCAAGCTGCAGGGTGTTAGCAGGGGATGTGAGCACATGCACTGCAGGGGAGCTGTCAAACAGGTAGGAAACCTTTCCTTGTCTTCTCCATTTCCTCGTGGACAGGTTCATCCTTCCCTGTAAGAGCACCCAGCACTCACAGAGCACAAACCCCACTTAAAACCACCCCACGGAAGAGCAGAAAGTTGCGTTTCTCTGAGACAGGTTGCTCTCCAAAAGCTGCACACAGCAGCACAAGTGGGTGTTTAGAGGGTGTCAGGAATCTGAATGAGCTTCCCTGCAGAGCAGCAGTGTTTGTAACAACTGGTATCTTGGGTTTTCCTTTCTTCCTTTTTGTTTTTCACTTCCCCTCTGACTGTTACTTCTCAGTAAGGAAAAGTGCTTTACTCAGGGGATACCAATCTAATCTTTAGATGTAATGAACTGCCACAGAACCCTGCCCAAAAGCAAATATATTCTCATGAGTATGTAGAAATTGGGCTTCCTCTGACAGCTCCCCAAGGTTCATCAAATTTCAGATGTCTTAGGGATGGGCAGGCTCTCAAAACCCAGAAGAGGCCCAGGGTGTGGAGCTGCAGGATGAGGCCCAAGGTGGGAGGTGGCCACGTCACAGGATGCACCTTTTGCCATAACACACCCATTGCCCAAATCCCTGTGTAACAAAAGCTGTCCGTTCCAAGAGCTGAACCCAAGCTGACCACTGCAACGTTTATCTCTCTGTGTGGGATGGGAATGTTTGAACATTTCCTGCAAAGTGATTCATGTGCCTTGTGGGGATTTATGGCTGCAGTTAAGAACAATTGTTATTCTGAGCATTTGTATGGGGGTTTTGTTTGTTTCTTTTCTCCCAGTCCCCCTAGTTGCACATACACCCAGTACTATATTTTGTTACGATTTTCTTTAGCGCTCCAGAGAAAACCAAACTGCTCTTATTGTAGGTTTACCTGCTAGCATCACTGGTGACCATGACTCGAACAGCGAGGAGGTTGTGCTCAGCCATCTCCTCCTCGGGGATGACCCTCACGATGGCCCACTCGGGGGAAGGGGGTGAGAACCAGCGCTCCAGCTCCTGGTGTTCAGGGATGCTCCTCGCCTTCTTGGGGGAGGTGGGCTCATCAGCCACAGGCAGGTAGCAGCCTGGGAAGGCACAAAGGTGACAGCAGGCTGTTAGGGGAGGAGGGAGTCCATGGGGCACCTCACCCCTGCACTTGAGTGCTCCTTGGCTGGGGGTTTCTCCCTGGGGTCCTGCACTGTCCTCAAAGCACAGGCAAGGTGGGTGCACTGACAGCCTGGCATGGCAAAAACACCCCTCCAGCCCAGTACAGCCCTGTCAGGGCTCCTCAGCTTGGCTCCAGAAAGAAGGAACCTTCAGGAGCAGCCTCAGCTTCTGCAGCAGCGGGTCCTGGTGCTGCTCAGTGGGATGGACATCAGCTTGGTGCCTGGTGGCAGCAGTGCCACACGTGCCAGCCACACGAGTAGGGATTTATGGGCTCTTTTCCTTATGGACCTGTGTGTGTGGCAGGAGGCAGATGAACCAACCTTGCTTGGGTGGCCTCAAGTTTAGGTCAGTTTAGGACAGCAGGAGTGAGCAAAATAAACACAGATCCTTCAGGTTATTTTTGATTGGGTACAGTGAATACAGACCCTGATTTGAGAAAAGAAGCAGCATCCCAGCAGTTAATCAGCGCTGTACCTGGACTTCACATTCAGGCAGGGGGAATAAAGTACAAAACCTTGCTCACCCCAATGATTAAGACAGGAAATCATTTCTCCCTGTGAAATCCTTCATTTCTGAGCAACCTTATGTACCCACAATCTCCCACTCAAGCACATACAAACATTTCAGCTGCAAAGTTCTCTGGGGCTGGGTGCAGAAGGGACAAAGGACAAGCTCCAGGAGAGTGGCTGTGCTTGGTTCACTGCCCACGTGTATCCAATTCAACACCAGTGCTTCTAATTTACACCTGTGTAACTGGGAGAAAAATATCAAACTTGGGACATGGCTTATTTTCTAATCTGCTGGAGCAAACCATCTAGTTAACATCAATTAAACTCCTATTTAACTCGCAGTACCTCCATTTATTGCAGGAGTGCACTCATCCCATCCTTCTCCTTGCAGGAGTTTTTACCTTGAATGTGCTCAGGCCCTACATCTAGCTCAATAGCACCACAGCAGCCACATGTTTCTTGGCTGCAGAGGTTTCATTTCCTCTGGGAGATGGGAAGAAATTCATACCTCTCTGATTTTTATGTCTGACTTCTAGTTTGGCCCAACCAGGCCACCCACCCAAGGATGCTGTGGGCTCCAGCAGCTAAGTAAAAATCAGGGTTTTGAGCCAATTTGTAAACCCCAAATCCTTCAAGGCAATGTTTTCCTTAAAAGAGGGTGCATTTTACATGAAAATCAGAGCAAGCAAAGGCAAATAATAAGTTATTCAACTCTTTCTATAAATTCTGTACCCATGCTGGCAATCAACACCGCCCAAGGTCACTTCAAGTGGCTGCTAAAAAAGTCAGTTTTGCCGCTGGCTTGCACACTCAGTATGTTCCTTCATACCCTACTCACTATGCTTTCCCTGCCACGCTACCAGGAAAGAGGAAAAAACATGTTTATGACTAACAGACACACAGCTGGAGACCATCAAAACCCACAGACAGACTACCTACAGTGATTCCTAGCATGGTTCCTGAACGTGAACACATTTCCAGTCAACACGTCCCCCTGCAATAGCTTGCTGCATATCCAAGTTTCCAACCAAAAGCAAGCACAGAAATTTATCTCTTCAGAGTGGTAATGGTGCCATCCATCACTGTCATCTGTTGTCCTGGACGGCACCATTACCTCTCTGAAGAGATAAATTTCCGTGCTTTTTTTTTTTTCCTATGGCATTCTTCTTGGGTTTTTTTTTGGTAAATTTCTCTCTGGCATCACAGTCTCTCCCCTTCTTGAACTCTGCACCCAGGAGCTGACACTCTCAGAAGCTGTTAAAACAGCAAAGTCCTTTCTGAGCAAGTTAAGTTTACATTCACAGTGATACCAACCAGGTCCAAGCCCAGCACCTCAGCCCATGGCACGGGGGTTGGACAAGTCCTCTGTAGGTGCCTTCCCACCCAAACCACTCTAGGATTTGAAAGTAAACCCACTCCTCACTAACATATTTTATCAGTATTTTAATGAGACATATAAATTGAATAAATTATGTTGCACTCAGCTCCATAAAAGCAGAGACTGGGCTCGTGTTTGAGGAGGATCCAAAAGGAGAAGTTACGTTCTGATACAAACAAAGCATTCAAAAAGAAATCTGGGACTTCTTTACAGCTCTTATTTTGCGCAGTTAGAGAAGAAGGGTTGTGTGAACTAATTTCTGATGAATCAGCCCAAAGGTTGATGCACACATAAGGGTGATGCACACATTTATGCTCCTGGACAGATGTTAGGCTAAATTAGAAGTAGGTCATTCAGAAAGTTCCAGCCTCACAGCTCTCCCTGAATCCTGAACAGCCACCCATCCTTGCAGCACCAGCAAGGTGCTCAGTGAGATGTCAGCACAGCAAGGCTGAGCAGGAGGACCCTGATTTTCTGGAATTCTGACTTCAGGGTGGAAACCAGGGAATCAGTTCCCTGATTCCCATCATAGTGCAGGTTAAGACTGCCAGGACCTCAGAATGCTAGTGAAGGACTTCAGGCTGCTGCTGCTTGAGTCCTTTCCTAAGTCTGTGCCTGGCTCTTGAGTATCTCCAGTGAAGGACACTCCACACCCTCTCTGGTCAACCTGTTCTTCTGCACAACCACTGCACAGTAAAGAAGTTCTTCCTTATGTTCAGGAAGAACCTCCTGTGCACCAATTTCTGTCCATTGCCTCTTGTCCTAGTGCTCAGCACCACTGAGCAGAGCCTGCCTCTGCCCTCTTCTCACCCTCCCTTTAGATACTGGTAGACTTTGATGAGGTCCCCTCTCAGTCATCTGTTCTCAAGGCCCAAATCTCTCAGCCTGTCCTCATGAGAGAAATGCTCCAGCACCCTTAGTCATTTCCTTCCCAGGACAGGAGATTTTTGACTAGAAGCCAAGAGACTGATCCAGAGTAACTGAGATTTATAAAAAGTTAAAGCTGCAGAGGTATCCCGTGTGCAGGATGGAAAAGGCACAGCCCTGTTCCCTGCCTGTGTAAAGTGGCACCATGCCACTGACCTCTGCGTGGCACCAAGGGGTCTTATCAGAGGAAACCCCAGTCCTCAGGAAACAGTCCCTCAAAATAGCATTTGCGTAAGGTAGGAAACACGCAGTGAGCACCATGGAAATGAAATAAGTTTCATTTCCATCGTGCTCACTCCACATTTCCTCCCTCCTGTGCCTCAGCACGCTAAAGACTTCCAGCAGGGAATTTGCCTGCTCCACAGTACACTGGCCCTACTAATCCTTGGCCAAAACATTCAATTGACCCACGGAGGGGGGCTGGAGGAGCACGGCCACGCCACGCATGGGACGATGTCAGCGCTGTGTCGCAGCCAGAGCAGGTCTGCCACACCAGCACACGCCACCAGAGTCCCTCAGCAGTGCTTACAGTGGAAACGTGCTGCCAACAAGTGCTGTGCCCTTTCTGGATGCTGGAGCTCCCCGAGCCCGCCAAGGAGCCACTGTGCTAATTCCCAAATCCTGCCTGTGCTTTGGGGCTGTTGGGTGCAGGGCTGAGGGCAGCCCTCAGGCTCTGCTTGGTCAAGAGCTGCAGGTCCTGCAGCCACCATAGCTTGGGGTGATTGTGCTGCTTTAGGGTCTGCGTGTACACAGCTCCAGCTTGCTGCTAGGATTAAAGGAATTTATGTTTTCCATTCCTTCAGCTGTTGTTAACGTCCTCCTGACTCTGCTGTCACTCACATATGATGAACCTTCTCATCCATAACCCTGCCCCAGTCTTTGACTGACTTGCATTTAGAGCAAAGAACATGACTTTAGAGTTTGTGGGGGAGTGTTTTGTTTGTTTGCTTGCTTGTTTGGTGGTTGGGGTTTTAAATTTTGTTTTATGCAAGCAGTGAAGCTTAGCTGCCTTCAGCTACTTAACAGCAGCAACACAGCCAGTGATTTGAACAGAACAATCACATATTCATCTGGCCTTCCCACTCAAACACAATGAAAAATATGGATAAAAACAATTTCTCCTCTGTCTACATTTCAAAATTCACCTCACCCTCCTCACATGGGCAGAGAAACAACTTTTTTCCTTACAGGGCAAGGATTCAGCTAAGCCCTGTGGTAAATGAGAAGTATTCCTAAGGCTTCAGCTTGCAGGGCTTGTACCTGGGTTGGCTCTCACCCAGAGATCAGGGCTGGTCAAAACTCACTCCAATCTATGGGCTTGGACAAAGAGCCCCTGCAGACCTCAAGGAGAAGTACAGATACACCCTTTCCTTCAAAGCATCGTTTTTCTCTCCATTAAGTGTCATGTCACGTGTTTTCATTCAATCTTCAAGTGTTTTAATTCCATCTTGTGCCAGTTCACCTTTGCATTTGAGACAGAAATGTCTGCACCAGGCATCTAATTAGTCAGAGATACAGCAGTGAGGTACAAAGACATTATAAAAGACCTTTCCCTCCATCTCTCTGGAGATGCTTTGCCTGGCTGAGCCCTTCAGGAAGCTCACAGGCTCAAGGCATTGTCTTGCTAACCAAAAGCAGGCTAATTCAGCATGGCTCTTCTGCTCACTCAAAACTCAGCACAACTCTGATTCTCTCAATGACAGGCTTGTAAAATTCACATTGCTTACGGAGTGACAATCCAACATATTCTAAAAGGCATTTTTACCTTTTTTATTTTTTTAATAACTTTTTGTAACAGCGAATTTAGTCTGTATGCATTTCAACATCTAATAGGGCCTTCATGCAGCATCACTGTCCTGCAAAGGCTCTGTGCCCAAGGCAGGCACATGGCAGTGAAACCTGATGTCCACACAGTTATTGCCTTTTCTAATGGAAATTCTTCCAAAACTGTGCCTTGGATCAACCCACTTGGAGAGCCAAAGTCATCCCAAGGTCCAAAAACAAGAAGAGAGCAATCTCCTGGGATGTGGGATCAGGGACTCTGGGATCTCAAGAGGTTTTGCTAATCCTTTGGGTTGCCTTTCTTCCTTGAGAATGAGGGCAAAGCTGACAATGCAGCACAGTAGTGGAGGGATCTTTGTTGTCTGTATTGTGCTGCCTGTTACAGACATGAGCTACATGGATATTCTTACAGCCCTGAAAGCCTGCAATGACACCACGCTCGGAGGTGAGCTTACAATGGGTTTTGCTGAGCTGATGAAAACACCCCGGGAGTCCCTGGCACGGGTCCCCTTCAGAAACGTGCCCAGCAGCGTGCCAGTGCAGCTGTGACAAAAAACAGCCCTTTCCAAAGGGGCTTAGCCCTACCCACCCAGGACACCTCCTCTGATTGCCATTTGTACAGCGTTGACCGCTGCAGCATCCGAGTAGCGCCAGCCCCAGGCACGAGCAGGAGATGCTGTTCGTGCTGCCAAGTCCTGCCCCACAAGGCAGCCTGACTCCAGCCGGGCTGCTGCTGCTCCTGACTCATCTGCCAAGCCAGATCACACTGCTGTGACCTGGCACGGAGGTGACAAGGCCTTGGGAACCCGCCAGCTTCGGGCAGAGCCAAGCTCCTGCTGGGGCAGCTGGACCGGGTCAGCCGCTTCCTCCCCACCTCAGGCAGAGCACGTGCTGCTCACAATGGCACAAAGCCTAGGCTCTGCCAAAAATCATTCCCCTCCCCACCAGCAGCGCTGTGCCAAGCGGCCCTGACACCAGCTGGCCCAGGGCAGCTGGCTTTGATCAGCTCCTCTCAGGACTGGCTTCTCCCCACATGCCTCTTCTCCAGCATGGACAAAAATGGTCAAAGATGCTCCACTGAAAATCCCCAACCAAGGCAGCTGCAGCCAGCTCCCCATCGAGTCGACGCTGCTGGGCCACAAACAGCCAGAAGTGTTCACGTTTCTCCTCCCTCCTCCTCTTTAGCTGGTTTTAAGTCATGTGAGGGGAATTAAATTTTAAGCAAATCCCGTGGGATTTTTTTGGCTAAAGTGAGTCAGACCGCACAGGAGCCCCACATAAGAAAGAAAGGGGGAGCGAACCTTGCCAAGTCAACCAAAGTATGAAAACTCACACAAACCCAGAGAACATCCCTGAAGGCAGATGAAAAGCATGAACAGAGCCAGGAAACAACAAATTTAAAAATTTTCTTTCTTCTTTGGCCTACAACACACTTAAGATACTGGCAGTCAGGAACAAAGTATTTGTGGGGAGGGTGGTCCAGAAAACAAGTCCAAAAACTCCTGATCTGCTCAGGCTGGGGGTCCCCACACACCAAACACAAGGTCTGGTGGCTGACCAGGTGGAGATGCCCCAGCAGGGCCCTCAGAGGGGACAAGAAATTATTCCTCCCTGCTGCTGGCAGTGAAAGGGGACCCTGCCATAGCTGCTGCCCTGAGCTGAGGGCAGAAAGCTCCACCCCTGCTCCATAGCTAAGGAAAAGCACACAATAAATAATTCCTTGTGGACCTTGTTTGGGGGATAGGGAGGAAGAATGAAACCTCCTGCAATTAGTTGTCCCAACCTGCAGTGGGGATGTGATGTTTTGCCACCTCTGGCACACGCTGAGGGCTGTGAAGCAGCAACAGCACAACAGTACTTACCCAAAACAGCCCCAGCCACTTAGGAGTGGCACGGGGCTTTCTGATCCTCGGGTGAAAGGCACCAGCAAAATCCAGAGTGCTCCTCTGGTCAGCAGGGTGTGGGTGCCTGGCACCCAGGGCTGGCACAGGGCTCACCCTCCCTGCCGTGCAGCTGCCTCACACAGCGCAGTGCCCCCGTGCAAGGCTCCAGCCTCGCTGCCAAGCTGCGTCCCCAGCTGGCAATGCCGAGGCTCTTGGCCTGCCATTACGCTCTGTGTCACCTCATCCCTCACCCACAGGGCAAGTGCACCCTGCCTGGCCTTGTATGGAGCTGCTGACTCGGGCACTGACAGCAGCGGGCAGCTCTAAAGTGGAGTTACTCACAAGCGTGGGCAGCTCTGATGGTGAAAGCAAACACCTGCTGGCATCAAAAACCAGCATTAGGAAACTCAGTCAGCAGACCACAAATTGATCTGTAGCACACCCAGCCCACTTTACTGCCTGACTTCTTACTGTGCAATAAATGAAAAAGCCAATCTGAGCCCAGCTTACAAAACAGCAGCGCTTCAGGAAAGCTGTGGGAACACCAGAGCTGCGCAAGCACAGCTGAAATGAGCCCAGTGAGCTCAGGGGCAAGATCCCGAGCACAAAGCACTGGCCAGGAAAGCACAGACCGTGTGTGACTGGAAGAGGGAATGGGGAAACACCTCCAGCTTGGTTCAGCCTTGGTGTTGCTCAAATACAGGGCTCAGAAGCCCACACAAGTGAAACCCAAGCTCAAACCTGTCAGAGCTTCAGCTGCATCCTGAGCTCAAAACACACAAAGCTGCATGGGAGCGCTGCCTGTGTCAGAGCAGGAAACTGAATAAAGACATGCCGCTGAGGTATCCCACACATCTGCCTCAGGAGGCTATCAGGCTTCCAGCAGCATTCCCAAACTGATGCCCTGTCCCAGCTTCAACTTTTCATCTCACCTGAGATACCACCAGGTAGGTTTTTGTCCCTGGAAAAGGATTCCTACAAAAGGTATGATAGCTGGCATTCCACAGATTTCAGTTCTTGCCACATCTTCCTTTCTTTCTCCTCACACGTCTAACAGAAGCAATTTCCACTTTGTTGTGGCTAACATGTGGCAAAGATTAAGGGGAACTGCTGCTCCCATTATCCATGGGGTGGCACTGAGCTTCCTGGGGCAGCAGGACCAGATCACCTACCTGGCTTTCAACCATCACTGCCTACAGAGGCTTTCCTGCCACCTCTTCTCCATCCCTGATGCAGGGATGAGCCCCCTTCCTCCTGCCCCTGTGCCAGGAGACCATCTCCTCCCATTCACCTGTGAGCCCATGCCAGCACCTACACAAGTTCTTCAGCAGCAAAACACTTTCTCCAAGTCCCCATCACCTACTTTATAAACAAACACTTCAGAATTCTGGCACAAAATATAACCACTGAATTTGAAGCTCTCAAACTCCTATGATTTTTTTAATGCATCTGAGAAGACAGTGCACATTTATGTACTAATACAAACTGAACAAAAATTAACAAAGGAGAAAAAAAAGAAACTTAGAGGAAACTTTATATCTACTGAGTATGTGTCTTTAGGAAAAATTAATTCTCAAAGAAAACCTGCTATGATAGCACACTATTTCTATCATTTGAGAGTAAACATATATTTAATTAGAGCAATCTGTGTTAGTCTGGTATATTAAGGCATGAATTAATTTTGAATTTGGAGTGCAGCAACAACACTTTCTGTTTCCAGTGTCCGTCAAAATAGTATTTTTGGACACAGATTCAAAGCACCAAAAGCCTTAAAACAAAGACATGAATGAATGAATGAATGAATGAATACCTGCAGAACAAGTGCTGAAATGGCAAATTCAATACTATAGCAATACGGAAATGTCACCATTTCACATTTCAAAAAAACATTTCAGAAATTCTATCCATTTCAAACAAGTTTGGAGCCCACCACCTGATGAGATTAAAGCCTCCTTTTTATGTGAGCACAGTTCATGAAGAAAAGGAAAGAGACTTGGGGAAATATTTACATGACTAATATGTATGCTTGCATCAGGCATTAATATGTCTTATCTTCAGTGACATGATCTTTCAGGCAAAAAAAAAATCAAGTCATCTGCAAACACGTCATGTCTTCGAAAACATAAATATTAATGCAGAACTCAGTGTATTTCATAACTCAATGTTTTGATTGGAATGTGAGGAATGAGTGAACCAGAAGTGAATTAAAGCCAATTATAGTAACTAATTGCCATAATGCTGTGGAAAAATGCAGATCATAGTCTTTGCTTGAGGTTGGAAGACACACAGAAAAAACTTTCACTGGCATTTTACAGCTGTAGCAATTTAGAAGAAACTCAGAGGAACAGAAATTACTCTTCTTGGTAGAGTTAATGAAAGGCTGGTGTTTGAATTTGAGCAATTTTAAGATGTTTCGTCTGTATTCTTCTATTCAAATCAAGTATGTTCAAAACCTGCAAGATCTTTTTAATTTTAAAGGCTTAGCATAATTATAATAAAGGTGGGTTACCTTTAGTGAATGCTAATGTGTTTGATTTTCATTAACAGACACCTAAGCAGTTAATGCTGCCTGGCTTTGAGAATGAAAGGTTAGCCTGGCTTTTCAAAAATTTAATAAAGAAAATATATCTCTGTACTTATTTTCAATCCGAATGGCCCCAGTGGCAACAGACAAGCTCAGAACCCATTTGAAGCAGTGTAAGGAGGAGGAAAGACAGAGCAGTTCCTGAGCCTGCCCTTTTCATGCTGTAATGGCATCTGTGACACCAGGTCTTGGAGGGCATTAACTGTGCAAAGAGGCATTGATGTCCCCTGCTCCAAACCCAGGGGTTTTGGGGAGGCACCCAGTCCCAGGACAGGGTGAGCTGCCTGCCTCTCATTTAAAGAACTGCAGCTCTGCAAAGGGACACAGCATCACAGCTTTTTGGGGCACTGCTGACAGCCGTGGGGCTGGGAGCACCCCAGGCTCTGCAGAGAACTCCAGAGCAGAGCAGGAGGAAGATCCAGGTCTCCTGCTCACAGGGAGCTCTGCTCACATGGCAAAATAAGGAGTTCCAAGGAGCTTGTCACATTCACACAGACCTTAACCCACCAGGCTCTCCCTTCAGCAGCACTACCAGCAGCAAAACAGGGAACGTGTTTTGTTATTGTGTAATAATTTTGGCCAAGAGTGAGGGAACCAACACAAACTTCCTCCTCTCACGATGAGCATTTTGTCTATTTCTTATCCATACGCTGTGTCCTGCCTTGTCCATGAGTGCATGGGCTGCCTCCTGTGAGCTATATCCCTCTGCTGACAGTGATGTGACTGATGTGACTGCTTGGGCCTTCTGCATCTCTGGGAGAAATAAATCCAGGCTCTCATGTTACCCCAATTCCAAGTTATTGTACTGATATTTTAGCAGGAATGAGTGAAACTTTATGAGAATAGCACGTACATCTGATGCCTCTCAACACTTCAGTGCCAAACAAATCATCACCTTCTGCAGGCAAAAATACTCTTCTGATGTTTCCCTGCCCTGCCTGAAACTGAAAACTGTGCAAAGAGTAAATTCAGTTTTACCCAATTGATTTGTCTGTTACAATGAAGTGCCAAGTATTGTCCTCAGTGGTATTTGTTGCCCATGTTTTCATAGTGGATGTCATCTACCTCTCAGACAGCAACTTTTAACTGTGCCTGGTGGCTTTTCCTTTGGCAGGGAAAATGGAATAATTCATTGAGAATAACATTTGTTCTTCTTTGGCAATGGTGTTGTCTTTAGCAACAATTTGAAAAAAAAAAAAAATTCTGTCATTCAAACAACCCCAGTGAGGTTCAGTTTTAATTCATTAAAAAAAATTAAATCACTTTCCATTAAACTCTTGGGACTATTCTTTCTAGGATTTTTTTTTTCTTGAAATGCAAAGGAAGAGATTATAGCTTAAGAATTGCAGAGTAAGCAAAAGAAAGAAAATGAACAGGAGGAAGACTTAAGAAAGCTGTTCTGGAGGATCTGCTGTTTAAAAAGAATTCCACCACCAGCTTAAAATACAAAAATTAAAATCAAATTTTAAACAAGTAATCAAATAAAGCAAGGCAACTGTTAACAGGCAATGGGTCACCACCAGCTTCAGCTTCCAGGGGTCCAGCAGGTACTGGGAAGAGCACGCCAGAGCGAGTAGCAAAGGTAAAGATTTATCCTGGGTTATTACCTGCTTTTCCTGAACACAACAAAAAATCCAAACACATTAACTTATTACCTTTATGACACATGTTAATATATAAAATAACAGTGTAAGGAAAGGTAGCAGAGGCCAAAGAGAGGAGGACAATGCTGTTTGTGTGTGCCCCATGCCCACCAACACCAGCTCCTCATCCCCAGGAAGGGTAAATCCCAGCACCAGTCACCCTGGATGTGCAGCGAGAGGATAACTCCTCAGGGACCTTGATGTGCATCACAAGGGACACACATGCAATGACACCACCACAGTGAAACTCTCAGGCCTCTGGCTCAGGCCACAAGCAGGGCAACACCACAGCATCCACCACAAGAGGAAGGTGCAAAACCAGTGTGAAGTCACTACTAAGTCTCTGTACCCAGGAAATCTTTATAAAAGGAAGAGATGAAACAAGGAGACTTATAAAGAACTACATTTATTTTTGTTTACAGCAGATATCATAAATAAAGCTATAACAATTTTCACTATGTGCAAAATACAGAATTTCCATGTGAAAATTTAAATACAGAGTTAAAAACTATTTAATAAAAATATTCAGTTAAGAATATAAAGTAAAAGGAAGACAGAAGATTTAGGAGGAGAAGGACAGAATCCTCACTGGGCAGGAAGAGCAAGGAAAACTCTGCAACAGAGAGTAAAAAACACAGCAATAGGAAGTGGTTTGAAATGGCAGACCTTTATGTCATGACCTTCATATTAAAGCATGCTGAGCTTTACAACAACACACCGCAGCCCTGAAATACACTAGGAGTCACATCCCAGCCATTTGTGCAGGAAATGATGTTTGAAACACTGAGAGATTCTGTGTGGGCACAGTGTGGGGACTTTCAGAGCCATCGATTCATTTTAGGATACCCACATGAATAAATACAACTGGCTGAGTCGTGCAAATATACAGACCAGCAAGATAAGGAGCCTGGGGCTCTGGCCCTTGCTGCCTTCCATGTTCCTGCCTGAGGTGTGTGAAATAGGGCAGATGGCAGAGGAAGTCTGGCCCCTCCTAAGATCAATCCCCAAAGGCCCTTCCCTTTGAGAGGGGTCCTTGGCCAGACCCTCAGTGTACTTGCTGGTCAGCCTGATCCCTTGGTTCTTGCTGGGATTCATTTCCCCTTCTAGACTGTCACCTAGTGATTATACAAAGTGGACCTTATGTAAAAAAATACAACCAAAACAGTGGTGGGAGTTGGTCATGGAGAGGGGTGGCAACACCTCATGCAGCAAGAGAAACCAAATCATCAGAGTGCCAAGCAAGGCCCGGGTAATAAAACCACTCAAACCAAAGCCCTCTGGAACCTGGCATGTTGGTAGAGAGCCACGTGCACTTTTAGGCCTGCCTACGATGTCACTTGGGGTGGAAGACTAGAACTTGCACCATTTTGGCTATTTTGTCTACAGAACCTTTTATATCACACTTTTCCAGTAGGAAAGTAGGGATGTTGCTTGCTCATTGGTTGTGTGAGCTTGATGCAAATAGGTGCTCATGTTAACCTGGAAAATCAGATGGGTAATCTCACCCTTTCCTTATTTTAAATCTTTCCTTTAGTTCTTTGAAAGAAAGCTTTAACAAGTTCTTTCAAGAAACCCTTTACTTGCCTAACTTACCTTAAAGGCACAGGGAAGCACACATGCACAGACACAGAGAGAAAAACATTACCTTTTCTAGAACTGTGAACTCAGCAACAGGTTAAATAATCATGCCAAAGCTCCATTAATATACCAGACACACAGATTGCTCCAACAGTTAAAAAAAAAAAACAAACAAAACAAAACACACGATGAAATGCTTTCAAACAACGGGGTTAGTTGTGTAATTTTGGAACTGGAAAAAAAATCACCTGAGAGCAGAAAGGCTTCAGCCAGTGAGCGGGTGCAGCACCGGAATGTTGAATTGGACTAAAAGCAATGAGGGAGATTGGCAGAGAAGACAGCAGGGAAGAAAACACAGAACTTCACTTGGTTATGTAGGAAAGCATCAGGAAGATTACATCGGTACAAAGAATAACTGGCCAAAATGAAACTGCCTTTTTTTCATTCAGCTATCAATGAGGACAAGCAGGTAGGAGTATTACAGCAGAACAGTAAGATGAAATCAAAAAATCAACCAGCTGGAGCAATACCAATAAAATAACCCTCCCAACAGAATCACCTGCAAAATCCCAGTGGAATATGCATTGTAATTAAGATTCCTCAGGAAAACATTTTCATTACGCAAGTTCCTGAATTTTGTTGTGGAAATGTAGTGATTTATAGACCATTATACAAATCTATATAAAACCAATACCATATTTTAAATGTTTAAATTTAAATTTTTAATTTAAATTTTTTTAAAATCTTATTTAAAGATTTAAAAATCTTATTTTTACACTTTCTACTAGCAAGATTCATTTGGTTTAATTTCATTGATCAGAGATTTCCAAGTTTCTTACTACATCACCATTTTCTCTACATTTACCATGATGCTCGCTCTGCCACAGTAAAGAGCAGGAGAAAACTTTAGGAAGAAGTATTCCTAAAGATTTTCCTATTGACAAATTGAAGCTAAAATTGATGGCAGCCCAAGTCTGGAAACCTGACTGCCCAGCAGTTTGCTGTGTTGCAAGAGTAACCACACTGCAGACTGCAGTGTCCTTTTTATGGTGAAAAAGTTACTATCATTAGAAAATAATTAAAACTAGTACAGTGTTTCCAAGCTAGGTTTTTTAAATGCTGCAAGAAAGGTACAGCTATATTACATATACACAGATGGCCACCATGTAACTGTAATTATTGTTGTGTCCACTCATTGTCTAGCAAAGTTTGGCTGAATTCATTTTTAGCATTAAAGGCAATTAATTTCAAAGGAATGCTACCTTATATCTAACAATTTTCTTCAAGCACTTTTTCAAGTTCTGTGCATAAAAATAAGAAATTTTTTTCCCCAAAATACATAACTACTCTAAAATGTGAAAAACTCATCCTCATAGTTTAAAGAAAGTCAAACTATCTAGAAGAAAGATCCAGTTTGTAATTTATTTTAAACAGCAGACACATTTCCTTCTCATATCTAAGAGGCAAAACAATTCAAATCACCTTTTCCCACATTATATTAAATCAAATCAAAACAAAACAACAAACCCCAAGACCTGCCAGCCCATAGGCAGCACAGTCATTTGAGACCACTGGCAGGTGATCCTCAATTTTGGTACTAAATGAATGCAACAGTATTTCCTATTGTTCATGCCACATTCTTATGGCTACAAATAAATGCTACAGATGCTTTTCATTTTAGACTACACATATTGTCATGTTTAAGGATTTGCCTATTTCCTGGTAAACTTCTCAATAAAAATTAGTACTTGAAAGGCAGGGAGCACGCTTACCTCGCTGGCTAACTAGGCTGAAAGTAATGAGCATTGCTATGTCACTGTGTCCTTGCTGTTTAAAAGATTAAGGCAGACCTTCTGATAAAGGTTGAGGGACATCTGAAAGAAATTTACTCATCTGCTGCTCCAGATAGTAGAATTTCACCTTTCTGCCACCAGCTGCACACGTTGAAATGAATTACCCAAGTAAAAGGTTAGTGCCTAAGAATACATTCCTAGGCTTTTGATGTTTGTTCTAAACCTGCATTTTTTAAAAATTCCAAAAGAGACTGGGAGTAGTGCCTGCCCAGAGGCACAACTGGAGTGACTTCAGTTACAAAGGAGTGCTCCATAAATTGGTATGCCTCATATCAGCCACCAAATGAGGAAGCCTTGACTTGAGAAATGTTCGGTCTACTTCTTTCTACCAGTTTCTTTGACTTAAAATTTCAATCAAGCCTTCATTCAACTATCATTTGCTCTTCAAATTTATTGAAAAACTTCAAATAAATTAGTAGAACAGATAATACCCATTATCAGCAAAAGGTATCCAATCACATGTAAAGCAATGCAAAAGGCATGACTAGGAGCAATGTGAATTATGTACACGATTTTTTTTGAAACATATTCATGCAAGTAAAAATCTCATAACCTAGAGCAAAGATGAAAGCAAATTAAAAAAAAAGCTACATGCCATACTCAGGTTTCAAACCCCAGTCATTTGTCAGAAATATTCCTGAAAGAACACACATTCTTTCATGGTCTAACTGAAAAAAAAAAAAAAAGAAAAAAAAAGCTGGGGAGAATAGGAAGAAAAATGGTTTCAAAATGTACCATCTTCTCCGGTGGTCTGATCACAGACTAAAATGGGGAGGGGGAATAATCTATAAAATATCCTTCATCTGACTCCATGTTCTGGAAATGTGTTTGGACACTGTCCTTCATGCTCTAACATACAGTACATTTTATGTTGAAAATTTTGATTGTACCTCGCTTCTATCGGAAGGAATCCACCACTCAATGAAGTCATGTGTCATATTGCACAAAGAGCAAAAACAAGGCCCTCCAAAACAAAAACTCCCCTCGAGGAAACAGCCAGGCTGTTAATTTTGAAAACTGGAAAGGCACAACTGATCAAGACACACAGAAGGATTCAAACCCTACAGAATCTTTTCACCCATTCAAGCACATTTTCAAGTGATAGCTCTGCTTCCCGGTACATGTGAGTGAGTACCTCTAGGAGAGCACAGAGGAGTGGCACCCCAAGGCTCAGGAGTTCGTACAGGTAGGTATAGTTATATGCATTGTCCCTGAAATGGAGGTGGGTAGCGTGCAGGAAACCATGCATCCAGTTAGACAGGCGGCTGGGAATGTCAAGCAGATCCCTGGTCACCCGCAGGGGCCAGCTTAGCGTGCCCCGTAAGAAGGAAGTCAGGATACCTGGGGACCTGTCCTCTGGACTGCTAGCAGTGGACAAACTGCTTTCTGTGGTGATCTCTGAGGGCTTGGCTTCCACTTTCTTCCATGCGTCTATCGCCTCCTTGGAAAAAGCATTAAAAAATAAAAAGTGTTAAATGTGCCTCTAAAGTAGGTTTCTAAAGACGTTTCTGATACTGTCTTCGAGTCTTTATATGCATTTTCATTTCTAGTTGCTCTTAAGTTCAACTTTACTTTGCATACAAAAAGCTAATCCGTTGAGAATCAATTATTAGATATGCCAAACTCACAGAATGAGAAGATTTGTATTTTAGCACTGATTTTACTGCACATGGGGTAGAAAACATCCACACACACACACAAGTATTTCACCCTGCCCCAAGATTGCATTGGCAATATAATCACTCCATACCTTTCCATGGATCTGTATTGTTGCCCTTCTCTTTCTGTGTTTTGTATTGATTCTGCAGTGCGTAAAATGAGGTTTACAGTAAAATTTACCTACAAGAGGGAAAAATCAGTTACAGGATATGCAATCTATTCATATATGGACTTAAAAAACACTGTTGCATCTATAAAACCAGGATAAATGAGCAGTTGGGCAGCAAAAGGAATGGGAAACCTGGCACTGATTCTGACGAACAGATTTCTTTTACAGATTTGCACATTAGTTCAATAACATAAAGTCATCTATCTACCTCTCAGGTATAAGATTAATAAACAGCAAAAAAACAACACACCATAAACACAAAGTTACAAGCCAACACAAGACATCAAGCAGAAAAAAAATTCAATAATCTGCTCAAAAAGACATCTTTGCAAATTGTCTACACTGAAAAAAGAATCACTTTGACCTTGAATCTTTAATATTTTTGCAGAGATCAGGTTAATGCCCTGATCTACTCAAATACTTTAAGAAGGACAAATGAATTTCAATTCAGTTTGATAATTCCATTCCAATTAAAAAAAAAGAAAAGAAAAAAAAAAAGGAAAACCCCAGGATTTAGGTGGGGTGAAGCATCCAAGATCTGAATCGCTTGTTCTATAGCAGCCTGGAGCAAATCACACTGTGCTTGGCCAGTCCTACTGCTTTCAACTCCTGACTGTAACACTGTAACAGAAAATAACCTACATTCCCTGCATCCATGTAAATCTGCCACTGCTACGGCTTGTCCTTGTAGATCATGTTATTTAATAGCCAGTTTTAAATGGAGATAAGAATAACTCTACACTATTGAAGAAACCTCACCCCTTTTTTCCTCCCCTTACTTTGACCTGTGATTCGACAAAATGCATTTTGTCAACTTATTTTCCACTGAGGATTTCTTCATTTACAGCTCAGCTCTGTCATAAGTCAACTCTTGAAAACTAGGACTGCAAGTAGGAGGACTCAAAGATCAGCAGGGACACAAACAGCACGCTTGGCAGACCTCCTCCTGACCGTGCTACCAGGACAGATCTTTCTCCTTAGTTCCAGTAAGAGGCACCAATACTCAGACATTTCAAAATACTCCTAAATAGCTCCTACATTACCTTCTTCAACATCAAAGGCATAAATTCCTAAGCGGAGTGTTGTAGAACATATTTCACACTTGAAGCACTCCCTGTGAAAGAAGTGGCCTTCTGCACTCAGCCTCTCCATGACATAGACCCGTTTCTTGCAGAAATAACAAATGTCACTCCCCCCGATGGACTTGGGGAATTCTTTTCGCAGAGAACCCTGTTCAAAGATAAAAAACAACATTAAGCTGTGGCTCCACACCCAGATATAAATCCTTATGAAGGGGGCAGCTGCTTTAACTGCTTGAAGGGTTGCACAGCACCCTCCAAGCAAAATTCCAGTTGGGCATCAGTCAGCTTTTTATTACTCATTATCACAATTCTGTAGGTTTATGCAGCAATTAATAAATCAGACATCACAAGGATTTTAAAGAGGTGACTTTGATGCTGGACTTGCATCCAGTTTCCCTCTAGGAGTTCACCAACGTTTTGATTACTCAGGTCCAAGAGCAGCATCATCCCTGAGTACTCCCTCATCACCCTGCACCATCCTGGCTCCAGGACTCGTGTCTCTCAGAAGGTGAAGACACACCTCACCAGCCTCAAACAGCAGAACTGCATCTGCAGCCAAGCAAAAAAACACCCTGAACTCTCAGTTCAGACACAATCTGGAGGAAAATGCAGGCTTGTGCTTTAAGTTCCAGGAGGAAAAGCAGTCTTCAAACACTCCACCCTTCCCATCGCCAGAGCTATGCCTCCCCTCTCAGCCGTGTTCCTCCTGAGACTACAGCCCAACCTGAGGCTTGGTTAGCTTTAAAAATCACTTTGTTTCCTACCACACACATTCAGAACATTTCTAACGCATTCAAAATACAATCCATATTGACCACATGAAACTATTTTGAAAGTTTGTTGAAATTAGGCTGGTAATTAACATCCTTTAATTGCCATGAATCTCATCCCCTCTTACATATACACACAAAAGGTACAGAAAAGTGAACTAGAAATTGATTAGATGCCAGTGGACTTCCCTTTTCTTATTAGAGGAAGCTATGAGGATGTTGCTTTGCATTACTCTATTAAGGTTGGTTACAGGTCGGTACAGGTTCTGTGCCTGCCACATCCATCACCACCTCCCTCCCCTTCCACCACCCCTGCTGCCACAGGAGAGGTACCATGTGGATGGAGGAGGAAAAGTCCAAGGCACATTCAGACAGCAGCACACAGTCCACACAACTAATCTTTAATTTGTGAGCAAAAGACAGCCTTGGAACCATTTTTTAATGTTACATAGAACTCACAATTATCATTGTCACATAGTCCTCTGCTGAAAAGTTGAGAATTCTATTCCAGATCTGCCATTAGTAATCCATTTTGCTCTGATGGATCACTTTAGAGCATGAATCTTTCCAAAGAAACAACCATGCAAATGGAAAACCACACAGATGTGCTTTTAAGGCCATGGTGTTAGTAGTTACAGTGAAGCTGAAACAACTGAGTTTAGTGATGGCTGGTAAGTAAAGTGTCATCACCACAACACAACACCTTACTTGGCTTCCCAGTACCTGACAGCCCTGAGTGGTGGAGGCAGCAGATGGTAAGTGAGGAATGGGGCAAGAACCTGCAGCTCTGTCCAGAGACCGCTTCTGAATTCAACACAGAACAATGTCAGAGTTGAGAAACAGCCCTCTTCAAAAGGAGGCACAGTGATTCAGCACTTGAGTGTTAAAAATAACTGCATAAGCATGTACTGCACAAAACTTTATTTAGAAGCCACCCTGAGTAATAATTGTCTTTTGTTACTAATTATACAGTAATTACATTTAATAAAAGCCTTCTGAAGTTTTAATTCACAGCCAAGTAAAAGAAATAGAAATAGAAGATGTGGAAAGCAACATTTCCATCAGCACATTGTGCCAATGTGCACCTGATTCTTTTGTAAAGTGTTAGACCTTTCCTAAGGCTTCAAGTGCTCCACAACTGGGGTCTTAAGTCAGGATGGCATTCTGGGAACATTACTCTTAAGTCAAATTGCTGCTTCTTTGTGGGTTTAGTCTTACCAGTTCAAGCTGTGCCTTGGGCCTGTGATCATTCACATACAGATTTACAAGAACTTCAGCCACAGCTCCAATGGCATGTGAGACCTTTCCTACAGTCGTCTTATCAGGAAAGGGGAGAAGATGAAGAATAGAAGGAAGAGCTTTAGTTACCCTTGGAAGAGAATTTAAAGACAAAAAAGGACAAGAATGATTTGGGCACATGCAAACATTGATACAGGGAGGCAGGAGAAAGAGCAGAGGGGAAGTCCAGCAGAGCACAAGCATGTTCATGCGTGACGAGTGGGGGGCCACAGAAGGCTTCTGTGCAGCCCACAGACTTTTCTCTGAGGATGACTGAGAAGTTCCTGATGGGAGCAAATGCTTCTCCTCAAGGCTTCCTGCTGTGTCCATGAAAGGCTGAGTTGGGAGCCACTGCCTGGCTATCTGAGCTGCACATTCTGATATTAAAAAAAAACTCTGTTGTTCACTTCAGCTTCTCTGGGACTTAGTTGTTACATTTCAGAACAGGGGTGGGATTGAACTCCATGTTAACACTCCCCAAACTGTGACATTTCAGGGAACATTCTATGAAAATGTATGAGCCAAGTCCCACACAGAAAGAAATGTTTTGTTGGTGCTCTCAGGGCAACCATTTGCCCTCTCCCCAGTGACTCATCGCAATGTCAGAGGGAACTGGAGAAACCACGCTCATGAGAGGGAAACATCTCCTTTAATCTACTTCAGACACAGAAGTTAGGCTGTTTTTAATCAAATGTATCAATCAGGCCTGCAAGGAGCCTGATGACTGCATGGTCCATGCTTCCCTGCCAAAACACCTGCCTGGGGACTGGAGCAGGGGAAAAGTGTGTGTGCATGAGTGTGTGAGTGGCAGCAGGTAGGTAGGTACTCTGCTCCTGGAAAACAGACAGTAAAGGCTTCACAGATGTACAGAAATATTTTCTACTCTAAATCAAATTTCCTGTATTGATTGGGATTTCAGCTTTCTAGTCAATGTAAGATCCCACAGCCTCTCTGGCAGCAAATGCAGCAAGGGCCATCCTGGCTTGGCCAGGGCTCTGGTACTCTGCTTCTGAAGCCAGGGCACTGATTTTTTCCATAAGGACAAATACATTATATCATATCTAAGTCTCCATTTTCTTCTCACAGAGCCCAAATCTCAAGGAAGTCGCCCTCTTCTCAGTGAAATGATTTGTCTACTGCCACCACACCAAGTCCTGCTAATTGAAGGTTTTAAAATACCTGAAAGTTACCATGAAGAAAGAAGAAAAATATAAATTCAACAGTATCCAGAATACTTTAAAACCATTTTAAAGCATTTTCTATCAAAATTTAAAACACTTATAATGCACTGTGGGTGTGTTTTCAAAAATTATTATGGATAAAAAAAAAATCAAGGGAACATGTCCAATCCTTTACAGTTCCCCTTATCTTTTGAGAGTTATCTCATCATTAACTTGATATCCAGGCAGGTACAAAATATACACGTTAAGAATACAAAGGCCATTTAAGGGATAAATTTCTGTCCTGTTTAGTCTTGTTTAGCATAAAAAGACTTTAAAATATTATTCAATATCTGGATAATTTGTGGGTAACAACTGCAAAGTGAACTAATTACATACCACAACACTGTCCCAAGTGGCACACCGATTTATAAACCACTACAAGAAGTGCTACTTGCTCCTACAGGAAAACTACCTTCCTTTGATTTGCTTAAGAACATGGAACAAAAAAAATTTTCCTCCCCAAATTCTGCACTTCTGAATATGCTGAGCAATCTCCAGGCCATGCACAAGTTCTTATCCACAAGATCCAAGGTAAAAGAAAGTGTTCAAGCCAGTTGAAGCACAAAGTTTTCCTTGAAATGGAGCAATCAGGTTAATAACAAGGCTGTGCTTGAAGTGCAAGTAGTTGAATTTCAGGAAAAGTATCCTTAAGCCTGAACTACACCTTGAAATTTCATCAGGTTGGCTGATTTCTGTTCTCCTTCCATTGGAACAATCTATGTCAACATTAAAGCAGTCAAAACAAGAAAATTGCATGTTTACAAACACTTTAAAATGTAATTAAAAGGAAATGTTCCTATAATGAATGTGAATTAATGTTCCAAGTAAAAGCAAGTGAGATTTCAATTTAATTTAGCAACAATGCCCTTAAAACCAAGCTTTAACTTTTGGTCAGACAAGAGATGTTGTTGCACATCCCTTCCAACAGAACTATTTTGTTCACTTTAAGTGCAACTCAATGACCAAGCAGAAACATCAGGGCAGGATGAGGATCCACCCGGGCAGCCCCAAGAGCAGCTGCCACCTTCAGAGACACGCAAAGAACGTCCTCAGTGCTCCGAGGCTACTGCTCTGCTCAGGTCACACACAGCTTTGTAATGCTGGAACAGAACACTGCCCATGGTTCAGGCAGCTTTATGCCAGCAGCTTTAAAGCCTTTGCTGAACAGGAATCCTGAAGAGCTACCTTACACGGTGAATTTCAGGGAACAACCAGAAAACACTTAAAAATCCCAAGCGTTTGTGATTTCCACAGACTGCTGAGTGTCAGTGGCATGCTGCTTTTCAGCAGGTTGACCAGGGTGGTTATTACCATGGGAAGAGAAAGCTGCCTTCTGTATTTCCCTGTGTTATTATTCAGAACTGCACAGCCAGCCAAGTAAGCCTCAGTAGCATTCTCATAAAACAAAGGATATATGCTCTCTGCCTCCAAAAGCATACAATGCTTTCCCTTTGTTCTTTCATATCCTTAATGATTTTTCTGGTCTTATTTTGCTTTGAGGGTGATTTATTTACTTTTCGTACAAGCTGCTACGTATATTTTCCCTCTGAGATAAACAACATTTGAGTAATAAGTTACTGTGTGTAGGAAACACCCCAGCACTGCTTACTGCTGGTAATTAGAGTCACGTCACTGAAGGGATGTTGTTGGTCCAAGCTCTGCAGGGAGTAAATTGATTGCAAAACCTTCCCAGTTCTTAAGACACACTGTGTGGATTCACTCATGCAAAGCTCAGATTAACAGAGTTTTCTGAAGGTCAATCCAACCTTGAGCAGAAAACAGGAATAACCAAAGCCCAGCGTGTAATATAATGTATGCTAACTCATAATTCTAGCTCTGTGAATTGTGACAGCTGATTGAAGCTAGAAGGCACTTTTGATTATTATTGATATGTTGCACACAGAAGGTAATTCTTACTAAGTTGTAATGACTGCATGTCTTGAAAGAAACAATATGGTCCCACAGCCTTCTTTTCAAGTGTTCCTTGCAGGACTTAGACTTAATAACAAGCTTCTGTAATTAGGCAGTATGATTTCATAGACACCCTTTTCAATAACTGTGTCTCCATAACTAATATGGTTCCAAGGAAAACTCAACAGGTGCAATGGTTTGTCATGTCTGGTAACAACCTCAGAACTAACCTGAAATTAAAATGACAGCACTAGCTATTTAAAACCATGGGAAGGTGCTGATATTTACAGGTCATATATCGTGAAGCCTCACAGAACTCAAAACACTTCTATAACCTTCTATTTGTCTTCTGGGGAAAAAGCAGAAACATTGACAGCAACACATAACAGTTCTTCCTGTTGGTTCATCAAACCCAAAACACTTTCTGATACTGAAGCCTACACTCAACTAATGCTAATTCTCAGAATAGAGAGTAGAAATTCAAATTCTGAGATCCATAACCCCCCTCAAGGTAACAGAGACATAGGCAGTTCCTGATACAGCAGAGAGGTCCAAACGTATTGTTGAACAGCACTTGAAAATGCCCACTGTGCATCTGAAATACTGCTGATTTATTATTTATATAGCACTGCACATTTAGTCAGTGTTTTATAGAGCAGGATAAAATTTTCACATTCTGAAAACTGTGCAATCTGTAAGGATAAAACACAGGGAGAACAATTTGACCATGAAAGGGCAGGGATAGATTCTATTACCGCCTGTGCTCCTGACAGGAGGAGTAAAGATCACCTGATCATTACCAGACCTGCTGTTTAAAAATTCTCCAAAATGCCACACAAAATGCACCACAGCTACACCTATGAAATGCACAGTGTACAAGAGGCTGGCAGCCTCTACTACACATGGAGGTGTGTATGCAGGCATCAAAATGCTCATGTATGTAGATCTGCCAAAGTGTAAATGCAGTCCTACTTAACTAGTCAAATATTTACCCAGTGAGACGAACATATATTTACTGTGCTGGTGACAGAACTACATTTTCTTGCTTCAGCTGAGCTGCATTCTGCCAGTATCTCTGGAGAGAACACTTTTCAGCTGAAGCAAACTCAGCCTGAGTGAAACCAAGTAACAACAAACTATTGTCACACCATTTGAGTTCAAAAGCAAACTAATCAAGGCTGTCAGTGCTCTTTAAAAAAATCCAGTTTTTAAAATATCCAGAAAAAAAGATTGCTCAGAACAAAGGTTCTCCAAGAAGTGATGTTAAAATCCCAATGAAATAATTTATCACATATTTTCCATATAATTAAAAGCCTAGTTCTCATATTCTAAAGGGTTTTTCAGATAGCTTGGGTTTGGGTTTTTTTTTTTTTTTCTTCTCTTGGCAGAGTCACAATAGTTCTCCAAATCAAATGAACATCAGCCCTCAGTCTTTTGGAAACCATGACTTAGCCTAACACCCATCACATGCTATAGCTCTTAGGTCATAAAAAGTAAGAGGTAAATCCAGAAAAAGGAATTACTCTCAAGATGAATGAAAGGAATTAGGGGATTACTGCAGCGAGGCATCTGCTGAGCTTGCAGTGTCCTTGAAGGGCCGTGTCCCCTGTATTTCCCTGGGGATTGGGAGCCAGGCAGTCATCACAACACAGCCCATTAGCATCAGCCTCAGTATAAGAACTGAGTATCTCTGACCCAAGTGTCATCTCCTTCTTTCCAAGTATGGATGTGTCCTCTCCATAAGGTCTGCTGCTACAAAGAACTGCAGAAGCAAGTTTAAAGTACAAATAATTAAACAAACAACAATAAAGTGTCTTTATTGGTAAATACCCATACAATTCTAAGACGTGTCCATCCTAAGATGTGGTTAAAAAAACGTGTTTTCCCCTGGGCATGTTTTCCCCTGCAGAGCAGACAGATATTCTCATGAAAAGAAACATAAATGCCACCCAAGAAAACTAACCAACCCCACAGCATTCAGTTTGCTTTATAATGTGAAGCTTTCCTCAGCATACCTGTAGTATCATCCAACAGCAGATCTTATTATTTAAAATAAGTGCAATGCAAAATTTTCAGAATTGAAGTAAAAAAAATGTTAACCATTTGCTTTGTTCTTCAGCTTTTACCTGAGCCATTTCTGATGACGACATTTCTCTTACAAACATGCAGAACTAACAGCAGCAAAAAAGGAAAGTTTGATTTAAATGTGAATTATAACCTATACAACAGGTCTGCTGGCAGCACCTTCCTTCCAAGCCATTTCTCAAGCAGCTTGAGTACAAGTTTGGGTTTTACATGAAAAATCTCTTAAGAGAGTACCTGTTGAGAAGAAACAGCAGAGGAAGCTGAACCAACAGATGATGAAGCAGCAACAGCTGAATGATGAGGTGGAGAGCAAGAGGGAGTTGGGGGCTGAGAATGGGGTAAGCCTTTAGTAGGTAGCTTATTCTGTGTAGAGCAGAAACAGGAGAGTTATCCAAGAGACAGTGACATCAACACAGGTTAAGTTCACCGTCATGCATCAAAAAACCCAGAAACAACAATGACAGTTCTACTCTTCCCACTACCTCTGCACAGTAAGGGCCCATGGAAATCATCAAGGCATCTGCCCGGCAAATGATACTATTGTACTATTTCTTTCACAGAAATATTCACAGTGGGCAGTAAAGTAAGACAGTGCTGGGAGAAAGCATAATGAAATCCAGCAAAAATCAGAGTGCACTGAGGACAACTGCTCAGCAAGTGATTAGAAACTGTGAGGCAGCAGTGTGTGCTTAAGCACAAGACAGTTTGTTTGAACATATTTCTCTCCTCCTAAAGCACTCTGATTAGCTTTATGATTCAGACTGTTTTACCTCAACTAAACTATGCAGTAATATTTAAACAACATTTTTTACTAGTTCCAGTGGGATCCACATTACTTTTCAGATCCACACAAAATGAAAGGAAGTTAAAACCAAAACCACTGCAATTTCTTTCCCTCCATGAATTCTTATACACCTTCCAATTCAGCAGTTCTTCAGGTGCAAAACTTAAAATTCACCTTTGGAAACTCCATGTATCCAAACATTGAGGCGAGATGTGCTGCTTTCTCTTTAATGTTCTTTTTATGGAATTCCCTATTTGCTATGTTCTGAGCTCTTTTCTGCAGTGACAGCCAAAGAAGGACAGCCAAGAAAAGAAAGAGAGAGATTTCAGTTAAAACCACATCCATCAACAAAACATAGAAGTATATAGAAAGACTTCTTATTGTCTTAATACAACCTACAGTCAACAGAGAACAAGCCAGCAAAACCACAGTACACAGATTATCATAGGCATTTAAGAGACAGAAAGGAAAAAAGTTGCTTGTCACCTGTTTCATTTTTTCCTCCAGGTGCTGAAGACGCTCAAGCACTCCAGAAAGTACAAATGCAGCAGAACAGGCAGACGCGAGATTTTCAGAGGTTTCTGACAGACTGGGCTGGGGATCTGTTTTGTGCACAGTCTTTGCTCTCCTGGCCATATGATCACAACCATTTAAAGACTGTTTGGGTTCCCTGACCTCGTGTTCACTCCTAGCTACCACCTGAAACCGGGAAACACTTGAAGTGAACAAAACTCTGCTTTCTGCACTACCATGCAGTATATGCAGCTTTTAAGGATGCTTCTGAAAGAATGGCACAGTCATGCACATAACTAGAAATAAAATGTTCTCACATCGCTCTTTGCACTTCTGTATCTACTGCACTTCTGGTGCTTGTGGGCATGCACTGAAATAAATCAGTCCTACACAACTTGTGCAGGCCTTAACATCCTTCTCTACATTTCTGAGTATTTGTGAATAACCTCAGACAGCAACAGTGCAGAAGAACATCTTCTTCTAGGGCTTACAGCAAAAGTTTTGGATTGGGGATTTTTAGCATCACATCTGCCTGAAACTAAGCTTGTAATCAAATTATATTTATGAGGATTTCAACAGTAATTCTCTCCATAGTTCTGGATTTAGTCTGACTCAAATCAGTATATAATGTATTTCAGATTTAAGGCATTTTCTGAGGTGTTCAGAACACATCTCTGAATTTGAGTTTTCATATAAAATAGCATCTGACCTACAGATTTCCAAATGAAATACAGATCTCATTTCACTGCAGACCGCTCTTGAAGTGCCACTACAGGATATTTACTTCAATTTAAAACTCTGATGAAAAGTGAATATCAATACTGTTTGAGATGAGATTGCTTTCAGTGAAAGTACTAAGTGAAAAATTTAGACTACATTGTCAAAAATTTTTCTCCATATATGTGATGCTGCAGAAGAGCTTTCAGCAGAAATTCTTATCACAAGTTCTACTTATAGAAATAAAACACCTGAGCAACAATATCAGCTTTTCAATGCTCAAGTTTTTATCTTAGATATTTTTGCCAAATTTCTCTCTTAGCCTTATCATTACAACAGCCCAAAGCATCAAGTACATGCACAAATTTTCTGGTAGTTTTCTCACATGTTAAATGTAACTATGTAATTACATTCATACAATTTGGAGCCTCGATATGGTAACACAGAAATATCAACACTTATGGGTATTTCCACACTTTCAGAGAGTTTTCTCATCTGGCGAAGCAGGTGTAAAAAAAGCCTTAATTTTCTAACGGGATTTCCATAATTCTCAGCTAAATGTGTCTGTGAACTGTGCAGTTTCCATCCAAATATTGCTTTGTATCTTGTGTAGCCCTGCAATAACAGCGAGTTCCCAGCAGTGATAGGAATGCTGTGCTTGCCAGCTGTTACCCATAGGAGCTTCCTACCTGCCTTTTTGGTTGAGGTGGAAGAAGGCTTGGATCCATAGGTTTAGCAAAGCGAGGATTAACAGGAGGGTCAGAGGAGAGCAGGGCTGGTCTGTCTGTTAGCTCCTTGTAAAGCATTTTTAAAATTGCAAAGACAGAGTGAAGGAGGGGGGGAAAAAAAAGGAAGACAGTAAATAGGATTCAAAGAATTTCTGAGGCAGGAAGAAAGAGAAAGCTTCTTTTAAAGACACATTAATATGAAGCTTAACACCACATTTTGCATATTCTTGCCAGCCACCCATTTTATTAGCAACTTCTACCATCAGAGACATACTTAAAGTTGAACACATTTCAGTACTTTTTAACAGAGTTTATGACCAAAATAACTTCATTCAGCATGGCTGAGGAAATCTCTGGCCATTTACCACACACTAAAAGCTCAGGGCATTGACAAGTAGCCAGGTAGCATGAAAAGAACTTTGGTTCAAGGACAGACAAAGTCACTGGACATCTATAAAGCCTACACTATTGGAGGACCAAAATATTTAAATAAACAAACAAATACAGGATGGAGAATTAAGAAACCCACCATCTTTGTCAAAACATCCACACCTTGCTCATCCTTCCTTCAGATGACAGATCTAAATTCTGCTGATTCCAACTATTTCCGGCTGAAGTGTGATTTTAAGCTTCTCCCCCATACCTTGGCAGCATGGGATTGTTTTTAAAACATCTCTAGTCACACTAACAACAAACCATGAAAATGCTGTATGATGCACAAATGTATTCCACTCTGCCTAGTTTTGGAATGGAAACGGTAGCCAGACATATCTTGTAAGAGATTAGGTTTCCTTTTGACACTCCCTAGATTTTCCATAAGGACAGATTCCACAGGATAGGCAGTGTCCTTTATTTGAAAAATACAGGCAACAACAGGCCTTCTGCAATACTGTATGCAGCCAGCTTAGATTTCCAAATAACACAAATTCTACAGTTTCACTCCCATGAGATTTCTAGACACTGTAACACATAACTATATATTTTTGTTAGATGCATTAGTCAATCTGTATGAGTTGTATTTGTTTACCACGTATTGAGAGAAATACTTTTAATTTGCATGTAGTATTAAAATAGACAAGCCACTTCAAACAGCTAACAGACTCCTGTCTTCTGTGGTAAATTTGCATCACCTTCACAAGGAAGGACTACAGTTCAATTTCAGAGGTGACTTTCATGTTCATCTATGACCTACCTGTCTCCGCAGAATTGTATTTGAAGCATTCTCTTCAAACTTTGCCAGCAGCTGAGTTGCCATTGATTTGACTTTGTTCTGGTTCATTCCTTCTCTGCCATCACTCTGTTCTTTCCCATTGTTTGTCCCCTGGCTTGGAAAGCCTGAAGTCTGCAAAGAAACAACTGTGATTTTCTTGTGTTTCCTACAACACTCATGAAGGGAGAGGAGGAGAGAGGTATCATCCTTTTCAGCAAGGGGTGAAAGGAAATATAATCTGCAGTATACTAAAATGACATGTTTAGCATGCAAAAGTTGCCAAAAAAAATGTTTTCTTGGGTCCCAGAGCAGAGTAAAAGGGAACATTCATCAGTGCTGCTAATCATAAAGCAGAGTTCACAAAGGTGACTAATTAGAGAAGTGCTGGAAATCAAGCTGCAATGCAAACTCTTCAAATAAAAAACTGACTAAATAGACAATCAGGAAAAGGAAAAAAATCCCAATACCTTAAATGTTCCTGTGTCAGAACAAAAACTAGTGCAATTTAGTTAATGCTCTACTCCCTACTAAATGATTAAAATTAATTTAGCACTTCTGTGCATGCCACAGTAAATTGAAGGCTTCAAGGAAGAGATTTTTTCCCTGCCACGCTCCAAAGGCCAAACCTTGGTCCCCCAGCTCCCACTGCTTCCTCAGCTCTGGTGCCCACCAAGGAGCTGGACACGAGTGGGCACCACTGAACACCAACCTGCTCAAAGACACCAAAGAGTCCTTTCCGACGCCTTTTGTTAGTCTCATTTTCTTCTGTTTTCCCTTCAGCCTAAAAGGGCAAAGCCAAAACAAATTCCATGGGTTACTGCAGCAATTCCCAAGTTTACCAGAGCAGCTCCTCCCAGGAGAGGTTCCATCCCCAGGCAGGTGAGGTCTGGGCTGTGCTCAGCCAGGCACATACAGGTGAGGAGTACTGAGGAGTTCATAATTCATAAAAAAACTAACATACCCTTGAAGAAAACGGTTTTACAGCATGAGTTATTCTGTCAATTTTCAGCTAGACTGCACTGTTTTCCAGAGAAGTAACAGAATCCAGAAACCCCCTCACTCTTTCACTGTAAGCCCCAAATCTCTCTTAACCCATCTGTCTGCATGCAGATCATGAATTCATAGTGCAGTCACGCTTCCTTTTTTGAGCAATTACTGGCTGCCTTAAATGCCTGTCTCCCTCATAAGGTTCACCTCCCTGATTATGGCTGAACATTACAACATTACAACATTACAAATTGCTTCTTTTGTGCTTGAGCCATGCACATATTTCATTATTTTACTCAGCTAGAGATTACACAAATCAATAACACATCATACTCAGTCTGCACAAACTTGAAAAGTAGTCAATGCTGGCAAATTTTTATCACTTCTTACAACATTCAGTCATGAAGATTTGATATAGTGATAATTTATTAACAATAAACTATATTCTACTTATTGGATTTGCCCATGCTGTAACTTAGTGCCTGCTCAGTCAACTTAAAAAAAACCCAAAAATGAATAAAGATCAAAAAGAATGCAGGCTTCCTTTTTACTTATAGACTGTTTGTAATAAATCACTATGCAATGAAGACGAGTAATCCCAAACAACTTGTGGGCAATCACCAAAGGAATCGGATGACAATATTTCAATTACTTTGCTTTGCTACATTGTCTTTCAAGCTCAGTACAACTCAGCTTTGCACTACCTACAGTCATCAGTCTATGCAGAAAGGGTGAACAGAACAGCACAATGTGTTGTGCATAATAGCCTGGGCCACATAAAAGCAGGTTTTGCTTGAGTGAATGGAGCAAAGCAAGATGCTACCTTTCAGAAGTCAGAATGAAAGGACTCTCATTAACACGCTGACAAAGAAGTGAAAGACAAAGCAATTTAATTGCCGAGCAAGGCTCCAAAAGGGCTGCGCCCTGCATTGTGTAAACACCTCCATTCATTTATTAGTCTGGAGCGCAGGAAATCTCAGTTCCTCTCCAGCCAGGCTGACACTCCGAGGAGAATGGAAAACATGATGCAGCTCAGCACAGGCTGCCAGAACAGCCACAGCCACCCCAGCTCCAGGCCCCGCTTCCTGGTCTCTCACAGCCTGTGCCCAGATAAGGATCCCTCCTCCAGCCCAATCCAAGGACAAACTACATGCCATGGAAGTTCACTTAGCAACACCCTCTGCTCTCCTAAAGCCTGGACTGAACATTTGATATATATATATATATATATATATATATACACACACCTGGATAATGCTCAGCAACACTTTTTCTAGGAAAAACAACCCTAAAAAAACTGAAGCCACAGCCAAAGCCTGAATTCAAGCAATTGCTTTCCAAGGAGCTTAATTTTCCAGCTAGTTTCAGCTGGTTATGGTACTCCCAAATCTGTCCTAATCCAAGTGCCCTAACTCACCTTGCTTAGTTTCACAGCCCATCCATGACAGAGCTGCAAAACCTCACACAAAATGACTTGTTTCCCAAGCTGATTTGGGAAGTAATACTTCCACTTCTCATTCCCAACGAGCCCCATAGTGGGAAACCAGAGGGGCCCTTCAAGCAAATCACGTGTACTGCCAAGAACTCCAGCTCCTGCTATGACAGCAGGCTTATTTCATGACAGGAGGTTAATCAGAGGCTCTATGGCTCACTGATGGAAAGCTCTCCCCACTGCTAAAAGTCTGTTTACTTCTGCAAACAACTCATTGAGAAACAACACTGTGGTAATGATAAAGATTTTCCTTTTAAAGATGTCGCCTGCAAGAAAAAGCAAAGTTTATTCTGCCTGTTTGGCTTCTCACTGCTTGGCTATGTGGGAACCATGTCACATAGTTTTGTGTGTATTTGGTGGCAGGAAAAAAATATTTCCTAAAAAGGATATTTGAAGTTACTGGACAATTGACTGTCCACAGGTTTTAAAAACATATTTGCAGATAGAAGATACTCAAGACAAATTCAGGATAGGAAATATCTGGAAATTCTGGAGTAATTCTTCAGGTGAAAAAAATAGAAACCGTATTTCTACGAGACAAGAGAGCAACAAATTTAAAAAGCAGTATATTAAAATACTGACAAATTCAGTAGATGTGTACGTCTGTTAACTCAGGCCTCTGCAAAGCTTCAAGGCTCTGAAGTCCTTAATTACAGCATGTATGGGCATGGATTTTTTTATAATACAGGGACATAACAGGGCCTGTCAGTAAGTCTTCATTAAAAAGTAACCAGGAGAGAAAAGTACATGGGCATGACTAAGAGATTGTTATCCCAAAGCTGCTGATCAACCTGCCCACCAGTTTGTCACCATTGCAGCTTTCTTCTGTACAGCTGGAAAGCTTCTCTTCAGAGCCCTGACAGCATCCACAAACTGCAAATCACTACTTTGTTCAAAAAGCAGTACTCCCTCCTAATTAATAAACATATTAATAACATATTAATAACATAATAATAACATAGTAATATTAATAAACATAGCACTGATTATTTGAACTGATATATAACAAAATGGCTGTATATTTAACTCCAGGAATACAGCTACAGGACTCTCTTTCTTACAGGTAGAAATATCTCAGAAAATTATAGTAGTGTATATATAAACCCCCTATTTCTGAGCCTCTATTTATATAAAAGTTTATTTTCATCTTTTCAGAAAAAAAAAATCATAAGGCAAGTCTTGCTTCACAACTCACCTTTGGTACTCTTTTTCTTGGTAAGGTTAAATTGATATAGTTATTAAAGATGAAATTCGATGATTTTGGTGAACCAAGATCATTATTTTCTCCATTTTGCTTCTCAGCAGCATCTGTTGAAAAAACAGCCGCTTAGGATATTTACTTAGATTTGGTTTTGAATTATTCTGACTAAACCAAAGCTTTCCAGTGCTGGCAGCAATTATATATGAAACACAGGCAAATGAAAGTAAATGCATAGAATCTAGGGTGGTTTTTTAAAAAAAAAAAGGAGAAAAACACAAGCATGAATGTGCTGTGTGCAGTCATCCCTACCAGGGAATCACACCAACAAATTGATACATGCCCTTCATGATGTCAAGCAGCAGTTATCCAGCTGCTCCTACTCCCTGAAACCACCAAGTGTGGCAGGCACATTTCTCACACTCTTAGGATTTTTCCTAGAGGTGCACAGAGAGAAATGGAAGAGAAAACAATTTCTATTTCTGCTCCTTGTTTTTCCCATGTGGAATGTGTTTGGAGAATTGTTTACCTGGAGTGAGCGCTTGATTGGATTCAGGTGAGGATTGTTTGAGCCTGATGGCCAATCCAACCCACCTGGGGCTGGGATCTGAGCGAGAGGGTCACGAGTTAGTTAGATTAGAGATAGAGTAGGAGAAAGTAGTATGTAGTTTTTAGTACCTTCCTTTTATATAGTATATTAATGTATTTTATCATCATTATAATAAAGAAAAAATTCAGCCTTCTGAACTGAGTCAGACATCATCACTTCTTCCCACTGGGTTCACCTGCATCCACAACAACCAAGGACCCACAAAACCATGGTATTCAATCAAGTTTTTCCCTCCTTCCTGTGTTAGGCCCGAGGTAACTCTTACAGGCCAGAATGGCTCTGCTGGGAAAAGACTCTTGGCTCAAGAGCGGTGCTTGTGAGCAGCCTGGAGGAAGCACTTTCCAGAGCTCAGGACTGCTGTGCCTCACCTACTGCGCGCAGAGGGGTGCCCCGGAAGAGCTCGTAGAACTTGGACAGGTAGAGCACCATGCTGAGCTTGTCGGGCTCCCCGGCCGAGCCCAGCTCCTTGCCCGTGGTCACCGGCGGGATGCCGAACTCCCGCTCGGCCACGTCGAAGGCCAGCTGGTTGTTCCTCACCGCGTCCTCCTCGCTGAGGGCCTCGAAGTCACTGCGGGGAGAGCACAGCGGCACGGCTCGGTCCCTGCGCCCTTTGGGGGGCTCCCGTGCCCACGGCACAGCAGCACCGGGAACGAGGGCACCTCACTGGGGCAAAGCTACGCGGCGCCAAAGGTAACGGCCTCGCACAAATCCCCTTGCTAAACGTGCTGGCTTGGCCAGAAATGTAAGTCAAAAGCTTTTTCACTGAAATAGACCTTGATGTAGTCCCACAAAAAATATCCTTGTTTATTGGAGACATGCGATTCTTCCTCAGAAGTGCTAAGAAACCTCTTCCTTCTCCAAATACAGCTGAGCTACTACAAACATCATCCATTAGCAACAGATGATTTGGTTTCAATTAGTTTTATAAATCATCAAAATCGGGAGGAATAAATTTAGGGCAGCATTGTATGGAAGTAGCATATTATATGTGTGTGCACATGCATGCACAGGCACCCCTTTCCCTTTTTAGGGTGTTACACACACAGTTTGAGCAGGGACCTTCTTGTCCAGGTCGTAACTGAATTTAGCAGTGCACTAAAGTACATCACACATCTGGAGCTCTGTTATCCATCCTCTAATCCATTTTCTATGGGACCTATTCTAAGACTCTGATCCTTTGAACAGCTTCCAAAATTCATGATTAAAATAAACATGTGAATAAATTACAAAGCTCCAGGCAGGGTAGTTTCTTTCTCCTCACAGTGGAATGTGAATTTTTGAATCCCCAAAGTATTTCTCCTCTTGTCTCACCCACCCACTGCCCATTACTGGAGCTGGGGGCTGTCACTGGCAGCCACCTCTCTTGCCTGCCTAGCTTTCATCCAGCCAAGTGTTCTGCAGGCTTATTGAATACAAAAAGCCAACAAGATCCAAACATAACATTAATTGAACAGCATGGGGTCTGTTAGCTCAGGAAGATAAATTTATCAGTTTTGTAGAGAGCAGTGTAGGGAACATGTCTTCCACAGGCAGCAAAGGTTACTTTGATTTTTGTACCCTCTCCCCCAAAAACATCCATAATTTTAATTGTTTCAAATGAACCCAAGGCAAAAAAAAAAAATCCTTAAATTAAAAAAAAAAAAAGTTTGTTAAAATCTGAGCTCTTCCTCTGGCAAAAACTGTACAAACAAGCACCCTAGGTACCACTCATATTTTTTTCCCAATTTATCACACCTCATAAAACAGTTCAATCATTCCTTTCATTTATCCACAGTAAAGGGAGGTTGACAGTAATTCATGTGTGACTCCTAAGGCTCTGTAGGAAGACAAGAGAAGCATCCACTGCATTTTGGAGTCTGGTGAGAAGAGAGAGTCACCCCACAGTGCCAGCAATTGCCATTTCCTGACACCTGTTACACACTGACCTTCCTGTATCTAACTATGGGACATTACAAAATATTCAGATGCGTGGAATTGCTTCATACAGCACTAGGAGCCCAGAAATTGTGCCAAAAGGGGAATGCTGGTTTACACTCAACCCCTAGGGCAGTTAATTTTCAAGGCCAGCCCTTGCTTTGCCCACGTGAAAGGACTCTGTGCTCTCCTGGACAGAGTTGTGCAAAACCTCCATCTCCACGGTCCAACATTTCCCAATTTGACTGTCACAGCAGTACAACACATGGAGGATGGCTCACTCAGGCTCACCCCACATTTCTGTAACTCAGGACTGTACTTCATGGCTGTGGTTTCAAACAGACACTAAAACCTGTCTCCAGGGATCCGGGAACACAGCTCTACACATTCCCCCAGAACTGCAAATTTTGTTTTAAATAGACACACGACTCCCACAAACATGACAAATCACAGGGTTCAAAACCCTCCTAGCTCTTTGAAAGCACATATATTTCATTTTAAACAGCATGCAAGGACATACAGAAGAAACAAAGCAAACCCAACCCCACCCTTCCCGCCTCCAAACCTGGCCATGGTGTGCACTTCCTTGCAGAAAGCAGCCACAGAAGGGGACTGAAGAGTGTCAGGGTTGTTCTGGTCTTTGCAAAGGGTAGCCCCTTTGCAAATGCCTCACCTGAGGAGCTCCAAAGCTGTCACTTACATGAGGTCAGGCCTGAAGCGATGGATGATGGCACACAGAGCAAGGCCACTTTTCCAGGAGGTGGTCAGGTCGGTGACATTAACATTTCGGTATCCCTCTGTCTGCTTCTGGCACCACGTCAAAAGCTTGTTAGGCCGAATATCTGACTCTGTAGAAATGGGAAAGCAAACATTTCAGTCAGCTTTTGCATGCTCAGAAGGCCACAAATGTTAAGCTACAGAAAACAAGAGATGCCACTTACCCTGTCTTGTGAGGTTCACTGATCTTCTAATGGAGCTCACTCTTTCAAGAGGACACTGCTGTAGCTCATTGGTAACATATAATTGTCTCACCTACAAGGAAAAGCAATTACCAGCATAATGTCAGACAAAAAAAAAACGGTTTTGTTTCCAGGTTAACTTTATCAGCAGCTGGTTCTAAATTAAAGAGTCTCCTGAAGATTTTGTTGACACACTCCTTGCAGTTCTATTTACCCTTGATAAAAAAAGAACTGATTTCACAAGCAAGCCTTTTAAGTACTGACCTGGTGAGGTCGAACACAGCTCGAGTTCAAGTTTGGGTATCTTGTTCCTGGGTCAATGGTGTACTGGTCAAAGTTCTTATTAATATTTTCAGGGGTCGTCTGAGGCAAGAGTCGATAAATGCTCTCTCTTGCAGAGGAAAAAGATGCAAGAGTTATGTATTAAAATAAATATTTCTCTATAAGAGATTGGGTTTTGTATTTTTTTTTTTTGCAGCTGCCTAAACCTTATTTTGGTTCTGCCAGGACAAGTGTTATGGACCAAATGCATAATGCATCCATCCCATTTCTTACCCCCACTCAACAGAAGGATGCCAGACAGAAAAAGGACAAGATGGACACTCAGAGCTTAAGCCCATATTTTCCTGAGGCAGGAAGTGAGCAAGAAAAAGGGGGGGGGGGAAAAAAAAGGACTTTACATCATCCAGTCATCTGGTTTTGCTTTAACATCTACTCAAGAAGTAACTTACCACACAACAGCACTAAATCCTGTCATCCTGCAATTCCTATAACCACCACAGCTTTTTTTACTATGCTGTTCAATTTTCCATTTGGGACTAGGTCGTGTTTGAGTCATCTGACAGGCTTCTATCTTAAAACTTCCCCAAGTGCTGTAGTTAGTAAAGCTCCTGCTTGCATTCCCACAACCATGACTCTTCCTATTACGTATTTGCCCCAAAACAGCCCTGGCAGCTGTAGCAGAGCAGGGTGGCTGCCAGCAGAACCTAAGTTAGCAACTTCAACCATCAGACCATGGTGACACCAAAACTCTGCTGTACTTAGCAACAGATTTTCTTGCTCCAGTCAAAATAAGTTTCTGGTGCAGCATTATAACAATTCTCCACATATGCAGAGTTAAAATCAGAGAGACCAACTCTGACAGCTGTTAGTGTTGAAGAATTTATTTAGGCTCCTTTCAGGATTTTTTTTCTTTTTTTTTTAATGATAAAAAACCAGATGTTGAGATGGCTAGAGATTTGGGTTTTTTGATACAAGGTCTCTTTGCTTTATTGCTTTAAGGATCACACTTCAGGGACATAAACCAGTGATTGAAACCCTAATAATATTTCTCCTGATAGCATTGTGAAATCTATTGCCTTCTAGCAGTAGCTGTGGCTCTTTAAAACACTGGGAATGCTGGGGACCAAAGCAGCACTCACCGTTCAGCCAGGATCTCCAGCGGGGGCTTCCCCTGCGCCCAGCTCCGCACCATCCACGCGGTGTCAAAGGCAGCCAAGAAACCTCGAGCACAGCCAGTACCCATGGGCCAGAATGGCTGCAAGAAGCATTCACACTTTCATTCTTTGCATTTCTTACCACAAAAGTAACTTTCTATGCGAATTTGGAGTCCAGGGTTTCATACTTGTCTTGGAAAAATAGCCCAGAAAGAGTCAAAATGTAACACAGGCCAACACTTGCAGGTTTTAAACGTTTCTCTCCTCTAAGTCTTAGTCAGGGAAAAAAGACTAGGTTTTTTACTTTTTCCTTTTTTTTAACTTCTACATATAAAAACAAATTTCTTAGCCCCAAAAGGTAAAGGCTGATAAAAAAAAAAGAAGATTCAAGAATTATTAAAGGAAAAAAAAAATGCCCTTTTCATCTCCTAAATTTGCTTTCAACTGTTCTTTCCAAATGCCACAGGCTGTCAGCATGAATTAAAAAAAAAAAAAAAGTAGCAGCATATACTTTTCACTTCAGAAAGAAAAGAAGGGAACATACTAAGGCAAAGAGACTGCAATAATAATTTGGATCAAGTTTTTGTCTATGATGGAATTCAGTAAAATTGTGCCATGCACCCAAGCTGAGGACACGGAGCTCACAGTTTTCAGACAGAAACACAAACTGCATAAAGCAAAATGGGATCTCAGCCACAGGCTGCCAGCCAAGCATTAGCTATGACAAACTATGGCATAAAAAAGGAGAAAAGGAAAAAAGGGGAAAAAAATCTATTCCAAAGAAGGTACCACTGTTTCAGGACATGTAAAAGAGGACATTTTATATTGGAGGCTAGATTGAATGGTTGGATTAAGGAAATAAAATAAAACACCTGAAAATACTACTTAGAAGGCATTCCAAGATATACCTCAAGCAAACTATCTCCAACAAGAGCCACCAGGAGCTGATGTCTGTGCCTCTCTCTCACTAGCGCAGCATTTTCAGATGCATACATGGAGGTAAAATCAAACATTGCTACATCTGGTTGGCCATAATGATTAATTGCAAAATCCAAGGAAGGCAGCTGGTAGTTGGTTGCAAAGTCAGCAGCTTCTCTGGCGTAGGACAGCAAATTGCTCTGGTTCACATTTTCCCCACAGAGCAGCAGCTCGGTATCAATGGAGTCCTGCAAGGAGACAAGGATGTGGGATGAGCGACTCCAGTATCCTCTCTGAGTTGGAACACTGCAGTCTCACAGCAGCACTGGGAGCCACACATCTCACAGCAACGAGAAACAAGTGACAATTGTCATCTCCTCCAAACAGCCAATGCACAAACACAGGTACTGTCCCAAACAGAAACTCTCCTTGCCCATACTGAACAAGCAGCTTTGTTTGCAATAGAAGATTGCAAACTCCTCCCAGTTCCTTGGTTATGTGATGTTTCAGAACATTATTTCCCGCAGATGGAAAGATGTCATCCACATCATTGCAATGCTTTTCTGCACAAGTGCACCCCACATCTGAATCCACAGGAGAACAGAAGCACTGATGCTGTAACACAGGGGATTCAGCCTCAAGGTTTGACTCCACATCTCAGTAACAACACCACATCCAAACCTGGATTGGAGCAGCTTTTCTGTTCATTTTTGGGCTGGGTTTTCCCTTGGGCAGAGTGGTAAAGGACCCTGCCTTTACAGGTCATCCTACTTAAAGGCAGTGATTATTAATGAGGCAGGTTCTATTTCCAGCCTAATCGTGGATGAGACCCCTAATCACAGATGATACCACAGAACCACTATTAGCCCAGTTGCACCAGACACACTGGGGTGGTTGATTTTTTTCCACTCAGAGCTGAGTAGGTCAGGAAAACAGCTTTGATGAGCCACAGGTGCTGCTCCTCTGCTCCAAACTCCCCACAGATCCCCTAGGATTGCCCTCACCCACAAACACCAGCCCCACAACCTCAGGGCCCAGCAGTCACTCCTCCAAGGGGTTCTGCCCTTCCTCTCTCCCACCTTAGTTAGTCGTGGACAGCAGCTCTGCCCTGGGAGCCCTGGGCCAAAAGGGCAGAGAATCATGGCACTGAGCTAAGTGGTCCCATCAGAAGCCAAAAGCCCTTCTGACTGTTCCCCACAAGTACTTCCTTCAGGAAATTACACTTGGCTGTTTTGGCACTGCCTCACTTTGCAAGAAAAATTGAACTCTCTTGGGTTTCCAGAAAGGGAAATTTAAGTGGTGCCACAACACTTTCTAGTAACAAAAGAAAATAAACCCTATATTTTACAGAAGAAGGGAAAAAAAAAAAAAACAACCCAGAAAAAAATATCTCAAAATCACAAGTACTCCTGAAAGGTCAGGCCATCGTTTTTATAGCCTTCTTCTATCATGTTTCACCCACTTTGGAGAATATGCAATTTAGCCTAGGGTAGGTTTTTACACTTCCTTATTTGCTTGATAAAACTGAGAATAGCTGTGCTAAGTTCACCCTTAAATAACTGAGGTTTTTATTTTCTGCTGTGACAATCCCACCATGTATTTCAAAGGTGAGTTAAGATCCCATTTCAGCCAGTTTCAAAACTAATTAATTTAGGTAGTATTGTTTTCAGTTCTCTATTGAAACTTTGAGCTGACTGAAGGGAAAAGCAAATTCTAAAAATGTCAGAGTAAGATCCAAGTGACCTGAGCTTGAATGAAGTGATTAAGTCTATAAACACCCTCTCTAACATACAGCAACGTTTATGCAGATGTTCACACTTACTCTGTGCCAAGCAAATAAAATAGGGTTTAACCAGCATTTTTACATACGTTAATAATCACTCCTTTGTCCAGAAGACTCTGCTTTTTTGCTGTCATCACAAAATAATGCGTGCTGTCTTTATAGTAAACAATGTTCTCCAGGTCAATGCCTGAAAAGAGAGACACATTTGTCACCAAATGCAGTGCCCTGCCTATGTAATTTACTAACAGTGTGGGATTGATCCAGGCAGGTGCCTTTCCTTCTTGGGATGCATCCATTCTCCCAGCTAGGATGAAGGATTAGTGGGCCAAATGCTATGAAACAAAACAAGAGGGGAGAGTGGTCTCGCCCAACAGGAGTTCTTCTCAGCACAGCTGAAAGTTATTCAGCATTCTTTCAGGCAGCAGCTAGTTAACTACAGCATTAACAGTTCCTGAGGTAGAACTGGGTGCCAAGGGAGCAAAGTGTTTTTTGGGTTGCTAGGGCTCTGGCACTGGGTCTAACCAGGGGGTTTGGTTTCAATTATAATAGTAATTTTTTAAAAATCAGCTGTAAATCAAGAATAGAGTTGATTCATCTTCCTTTCCATTAAGATGTATTTCACAGTTCATATTTTTAGTATTTATGGCAGATTCTAGGACTTCTCAGTTTATCAGCTCCACACATCAAAAAGCAAGAATAAACTCCTCCCAAAAGGGCAGAGACCTTTTCAAAGGGTTTAAGGCTGTTCAGCATGTGAACAGATAGAAACAAAACAAATCCTGTCTTAAGGGAAATCATCTCTGGGCCCTGAAAATGCTCTTCCAAATTTGTTCAACGTAGCAGACATTTTTGCAGTTGAGAAAAATTTAAACACTAAAACAAGCCATGATGTGGCAACACCCAAGCTAAAAAAATATCCCACTGTACCATAAATGGACACCTCCATCTGCAAGCTTCTGACATCAACAATATTTTACCACTTGGATATTTTTTTACACAGATTATTCAAAACTGATGTTACCAGTAACACGAGGGTGGCCTGGCACATAGAGTTCCCCTGCTGCCTTCTTGAATTTGGTAGTGGAAAAAGTGAGGATGCACTCACCCGTTTCCTCTTTCAGGTCCTGGAAGAACTTCTGGTTGAAGATAAAAGCAACCCCACTAATTTCTTCTACCTTGGCTTCTGCAGTTGTATTTCTGTTTATAAAATTGGCAGTGATTGCTATAGCCAGCTTTCCACGAAATTCCTTCCTCCTGAAGCCTGGTGGGCAAAGGCAGGAATTAAAACCACTGCAAACTTCAGACTGGACTTGCAGGGAGGATCAGCTCAAGACAGCTCAGTATCTTTCCTACACTTCATCAAAAAACACACCATCAGTAGATTCCACCATGCCTCCAAAATTCCCTTGAATGTAAAGAGTCTTTTCTCCCCATTTTCAGCTGCAAAACTAGAGCTGCACTGCATTCAAGATAAAGTCTCATTGAAAAATGGTTGGGTGGGGAATTAAGAGAAGAAGTTAAGGAAAAACTATGACTAAAGAAAAACATGGATTTTTTTTTAACATATCTGGGAATAGAATAGGTCAATTTCAGTGGAGTGAGACATTTTTAACCTGCTAAATGGCACGTTAGGTGTTTGTTATATAGGTGGTAAACAGCTCTTGAAAAAGATGCAAGACATAAGCAGTCAAAAGCAGCAGAAAATAATGTGAAAAGTAGAAACCTTTGTAGCAGTGCTTAGGTGCACACACTACCAGCTAATGAGATTTTTCACGGGTATTTGGAATTGAAAAATATTCAGTGGATTAATTGTTATATTTCCAAGGTGAGACCAGCCAAGAAGCTCCTCACTTCATCTCTGCTTTCACTTTTCACTGAAAAAAAACCCTGAGCCACAATCTTGCAATCACACATTGAAGTTTTTCATCTTTATGTTCCCCTCATCTGTAATTAACTTATGAAGTAGGACAGAGGATCCTTAGTGTGTTCTGAGCCCACTGAATTTGACATCATATGAATTTGTTATATTATAACAAGAGATAAATTGGTTTTTTGGTTTTTTGTCTCTGTGCTTCTTGATATGCTCTCGTTATTTCACTGAGATAGATTTGATCTGACAACATATCTTCAGTGCACCAATCACTCCCCTAGATCCTGGTATGATGATAAACATTAACCTCTTGATAGAGTCTGCAGGTGAGGTAAGAATAATTAGGTTTTGCTGGTACCTGACTATTTAAACAGTCTTTTATGGGGGACAGCCAGACAACAATATAGTACAGCATCATAAGGAATTAACTGTAAGCACATTGTAGTTGGCAGATAAAATAAGCAGACAAACTATGAAGCTAATAAAAAAAAAAGGAAAAAGTGTACTTAGAGAATGGAAACTAGCATGGATATCATTAGAGTTAAAAGAGAAATATATAATTAAGCAAAAGGTTTGTTCCTGTGATGCAGGAGCAGCTTAGCCAGTGTCCCTCTAAGAAACACAGTTCAGGTGGTCTGAATTCTCAGCAGTGACTCAAGTTCAGGAAACATTTACACCCTCTACACCCACACACCTTAGAGCTATTTATTATCTTTTGCTATTGTTTCTAAAGGAACTGCTTCTGAAGTTCAGTCTCATTTACAAAGAAGCAAAGCCTCTGTTGCCTTCATTAAATACCTGACAGTCACCTTTTGGTCATGAGTTCAAACACACAGGGCAAATTCACAGCACAACAGCAAAGGCTATGCCATTCCTGACATCTTGTCAGCTTCCTTCAAGTTAAATCACCATATAATTACTTAACCTTGAAGCAAGCCCAGTAGCACCACAATGCATTCTGTAGGCAGTGCAAATAGACAGAGCTCAGAAGCAGTAATGATGTTAAATGTCTTTTATTTTGAGCTACAACTTAACAACAAAACCAAAAGGTACCACATCAAATAACAACTTTCACACAGACGTCTGTGGATTGAAAGGCAACCTGCTGCTTTGTGTTCTCCTCTGACTTTCAGATCTTTCGAGGTACCCTAAAGACCACTGATATGGCTAAAACCACACATTCACCCACCTTCTAACGTGTTCCTGCGGCCATCTGCACCAATGATAACGTCGAATTCATACTCTGACAAAGGGTGATCCATGGGGAGAAATTCAGCTCTCCAACCCATCTCTGAAAACACAAATCGTATTTATTAATGCTTCAGTATTACAACAGAGAAGTGATTTCAGAGCCTGAGCAAAGGGCAGTGAGATAAAGGGTGCACTTCTCATTCCCTGGATCACCTAATGCAGTAACTTCCTCTCAGAGCCACACCACAAGAAGATGCTCAAGCACTTGATTCTCACAGAAATACCTTACCAGGGCAGTACACACATGTGGTTACAGCAAGGAAGAGCTGGCTACTAAAAGAGGAAAAATAGCATTCTATCATCAATGCTTTTAATTGCCTTCTAAATGGAAATTAAATGGAAGCATTAAGCACAAAGCTGAATTTAGCATTTAACACAACGCTAAATTTAATCTTTTTACAAAGCTGATTATGTGAAAGTGTTTGTACTGTCCATGTTTTAAAATTATATATACTTTAACAACTTAAACTAATATACCTGTACTACTGTCACTATGTGACCCTTTGAAGAGATACCACAGTGTTTTAATTAAAATTTTAAAACTTTTTAGTGATACTACATCCTAAAAACAACTATTAAAAAATTAGAAAAATAGAAATTTTTTCTATTGTTTAAAAATCTTGAATAAGAATACTGATAAGACTGTGTGCCAGTGGGAGTTATATCAAATGTGAATGCAAAACTAGGCCCTGGGCACTTCATTCATCCTCAGTATTTATATTATCAATCAAAATCTGTTTTTACAAGAAGATCCCAAGAAGCCACACCAGACTCCCACTCCCACTCCCAGCCTCAAGCCCATGCCAGAAGGCATAGTGCAAAACTTCAGCTTCTCAGCCTGGGTTTTGTATTAAGACTTATCAGTGCTCTGTCACACTGACACTTATCACACCTGGAACTGCACAGAACAAAGCTGGCTGAATAAGAAGGGCAAAAAACTCTTTATTTCTTTAAACAGCACTTGACTGCCTTGTACGATTTCACATAACACCTGGCACAAAAAGAAGTTGCTGCAAACAGAACTGCATTATGATAAATAATACTTTGGTTTTCTTGATCTTCAGGAGGCTCCAGGACTTTCACAAATTCCAGGTTCACGTGAATTTCCACTCCAAGGATAAGTGCAACTTTGAAGAGGATGAGTTGAAGCTGTCTAATACCTGTGGTGAGCAAGTGACAAAGATGTGTTTGATAAGTAAGCAACCCCAGCTGCCACAGAACTGAAATTCATTGTTAACAAGTGTGTAGTATTTCTTTTTCCCATACTGTAATGAATGCAAACATAGCAACCACCAGAGGATGTTGTTCTCTTCCACCTCCTTTTCCTCTTGCAGCACAATCTTGTTGGCAAAACTAATTTCAGTTGAGTTTCTTAGAATGCTTTTGTAGAGGTTTGCCCCTTGATGACATTTAAAAGATCTGCTAACCAGCATGTTTTAGAATATAAAATTTTACAGCACATTTCCCTGTAAAATAGTTCACTCTATTATTTATGTCTACCTTCAACATACTGGAATAAATATCAATATTCTTCATACCTCATAATCAAAACCTGTTGTTTAACCATACCACACTAACAAAAAATCTGCTCCGTAAGTCTGTAACTTGTTCTATTTACACCTTACTTAAATGAGATAATTTTTTTTTTCCTCTGTGTGCATGCAGTGGCACATGGTTAAGGCAGATGAAATTTCTGCCAAACCAAGTATGTCTCCACCAATCCTGGTAACCTCTTATCTGAACAGTGCCCATGCCTTCAGATACTTACTGATGTGATCAATAGATCCTGCACAGAACTTTCCATAAAATTTCTTTGCTCCCAGTCCCCGAAGGTCGTGGATGGTAAAGGGCCAGAGATGCAGCACATTGTTCCTTGAGAAAGTGTCCCGCTTCTCCACGACGACCACCTTGGCTCCCAGGAAGGCAAGTTCAATGGCAGTCCGCAGGCCACAGGGGCCACCTCCAATAATTAAACACTGGCAGAGAAAAGGAGGAGTGTCACACGGGGTTTTGTATTACTTACACACAGTTTCCAACTTACTCCATTGGTATACGACTTGAAACACAACTGGACTTGCACTACTGAGAGCACAAACAAGTAATTCACCTAAATCAACGAAAAGGATTTTTTTTTTTTTGCATCTGGTGTTCAGCCTATTTAAAAAAGAGGATAAACTGTGCTTAATGCAGACACAAAAGCATCTGATGAAGAGAAGTAAGAGAAAAAACAGCAAAAAAACCAAACATTTTTGAGCATCTGCTTGCACATTTCTAATCCCCATTTATTATTTCTCAAGTGCTTGCAGCTGTTTCTCAACAGCATTACAGTTGTGTAAAAGGGAGGGGAAAGGAAATAAGTGGTCTTATTGTAGGCTTTTTTTATTTTAAAGAGGAAATGGGTGTACATTTACTAGATTTGTTGAACAAACCTACAATAAGCCAGTAGCTTTACTCTATTAGCTACTCTCTTTCAAACAAGGGTGGATGTAACAGCCTGGTTCACCTACTGATGTAAAAGCAGGACGTGCCAAGGAAACTCAGCAGACTTTTCCTCCTCTGCCAGGGCCAGGGAACTCATCCTGTCCTATTCCATTTCACACAGTGCTAAACATTCTCACTTTCAGGACAATCACACTTCTGAAGCTTAAATCTAAGTTGGGGCACCCTTGCAAGAATCTCTTCCAAAACAATTACAGAGGATTCCTGCCCAAATTTTAGTTGACAGCTGTAATTTTTCACTATGCAACAGGCAAAGGATTTCCAGAAAGCAAACTAATTAAACCCCAAGCATATCTAGTGCTTACATTTCCTGGAGTGATTACTAAAAACTGATTAGAAACAGTCTTATAGCTGGACAATGCTGTTGTTCCATACCTCCTACGAACCCCCTCCGCTCCTCCAAACCCCCCAGATTTCACAAAATCCATGCCATGAGTTCCAGCTCTGCCGTGGCTGGAGCAGGGAGAGCTAAGGTGGGTCTGGGAGGATGGGAGAGCTCCAGCACAGCCAAGCTGGAAATCCAAGACCGTTGTGTCAGAGGCCAGACACGCTCCTGTGCGTCCCACACACAGAGCCAGACGCTGACTGCAGTTTCAAAGCAAGCATGGGCTCTATCTGCAGGCTCGCTGGATTCCAGTCTGGTTCCCATTACATTGCAATTTCACAAAGTAAAGTCATTTATTTATTTTGGTTTGGTCGTCATTTGTTTTCAGATCTAACAAGTTGAGCAAAAAGTATCTGGCGCTGGCTTTTGTCCAACCCAATCCACAGAAGTGCAAAAATGTCTTTATTTTCAATTTAATAACTAATTCTAATAATTTCCCATTGAAAGAAAAATTCCTGTCAGGTGCTTTGGCTTCGCTTTAGGCAAGTGTTTTGTTAACCAGAGATATTAAAGTTAGGCTGTTGCCTTAGCCACTTGGCTTTGTTCCTCTTAAAAGAACATATTTAATTCACAATTTCAGAAGAACACTCCTCACTGAATGATGAATATTAAAAAAAAAAATCAACAGATGTAACAATATAAAGGAAGAAAATAGAAGGCACATGTAGCCCAGCTGAAGAGGATCACTGGTGGATCTGGGTCAGACTTTTTGCACATGCTTCCTGTGATTAACATGGGAACTCTGAGCTCAGACAAGTGAGTGACTCAATTGAGCCTTCACAGCTTCCAGTCATGTTGAGCAGGCAGTTAGAAACATTTTACAAATAAAGCCTGTACATGGTCTGATAAGGTGAGGCTGGTTTTTTCACTTACAAGCTGCATTATACATTAAAAAATGCAACTTTAAATAAAATTAAAAATAAAAAGAAACAGCAGTCTTTGGAGATTTAGTCACAGCAGATCCTGCCAAGTAACAAAACCCACACAGAAAACCCTTCGTTCCTCCTGGCACTTTGCTAACACTATGTTAGCATTTAAGGATTCTGCCTTCTCCTCTCCTTCTATCACATTGACAAAGTATCTTCATAATTGTGTAGGGACACGGTGAAAAATGGCTGTATGTTTGCCACCACCCATGGTTACCTCCAGAAACACATTTATCTCTACCACAGAGCTAGCTGTTCGGTGATTTATTGAGGACGCTTCCTGCTGGTGTAGAACTTACTCTTGGCACTTCTTCATCTAATTTTGAAACTTCCGGGGTCAAAACCAGCACAAAATCCTTGCAAAAGTAATTCTTACTACATTTGTGTTCCTATCTTTATTAAATAAGGGAAGGGCCCGTGCCACTCCACGGTGGTCTGCTTGCCAACAGAACCCCAGAAGAAACCTTCTGGCAGCCACACTAGAACAAACTTTGAATGGCATCCTATTTTCCCCTCCTGTTATCCCAGCCTCCTGGCTCATCAGGGACTGCTTTTGAAACTCATTTCTTGCAATTTAACACAGATCATGACAGCTGGCATCACATGAGGGAGTCTCAAACAATCAATCCTGAATAAACAAATGCCAACGGCTTCTTGACATCCCCATCACCATTCACACATCAACTGCCTTTTAACAGTGCCACATCATCCCCTACAAAGCTAAAGGGCAACTTGACTTTTCAAAGCCTCTCCTACAAATTATTCCAAGTAACACTTGCTGAAAAGCAGACAAAGAGCTTTTGCATATTTCTTGCTCAAGTTGGAAACGCAGGGAGAAAGTCTTGTTTAGTTTTACAGAGCAACTGATGAAAGAATAAGATCATGACCAGACTTCTATGACCTGCCTGAAGAATCAGTGTCATGTTGGATGTTACATCTTGTTTTACTACTGAGAGTATACCATGTTAGTGCAAGATAATAATTCCAAGAGAAGACATTTTTCCTGGTGAAAACCTCTTAGTGCAAATGGCTGATCTTCTACCTGCAGATGCATGTGAATATTTTGTGTCAAAAGAGAAGCTTCATTGAATTTAACAAGGAAAAAATTACAGAAATAATATAAGTTACAAAATTCCCATTGAATGAGACTAATGCAAGTTTCCAGGCCAATAATAGGTGCCTAGTGACTAACTTAGGGCTATTTCAGTTTAAATTCATACTTAATAAGTAAAGCATGGATATTTTTGCACTTCACAATAAAACATTAATAAGGCCATGCATATTTTATAAGTTTTTTATTCACGTTGCTGAGTAAATAGTCTATTTCTATGATACTGTTAAAAAGTATTGTCCTGTTCCCTAAAAGATTATTGTTTCTGTATAAACCTTGTCCCACACTACAACCAAGCACAGTACACAATACATTATTTATCTTCAGATGGAAATAGAACAGAACTTCACTGATTTCTTCCTTGTACAATTTAACTGTATCAGAAATTTTCACTTATATTTACTAATATAAACACACACAGCATTTGTTAAGTCTTATAAGCTTGATTCCACTCAAGGCTCAGTCTGACTGTAAGAGATGCTACTTTCTCTGAGTATGTTTAGGAATGGAAGTGCCTTGAAAATCTCCAGGAAATATTCCCAATGCCAAGTTAAATGGCAGCACAAGTCACCTCTATAATAGCAGAATAGCTTCTGTGCCAGGCACAGGATTTTGATATGATCTCCTGAATATAATGTACAAATATATGACTCAAAATAGGAGGGGAGGAAAGGGAGAGGGATACAGTGTAGAGCCTCTTGCAATCCCTCCTCTCCCCCACTACTAAATCAGCAGCCTGTGAATCCAGGCACCTGCATCCCATTCTGGAAAAATCATATGTGGTTTAACAGCTGAACATCACCACTGTGTTTATTGAAAAAAAAAACCTCAAACAAAAAAAAAAAAAAAAACCAAACAAAAAAACCTCAAACCAACAAACAAAAAATCCCCACAACACCAACAAAAACTACAAAAAAACCCCACCCTACCTCAAAATAACACTCCACTTAACAATCTAGTCACAAAAATCTCATCCACTATAACTGAAAGGCTGAATTGACCTTGAAAAAAAGTAAAAAAAAACATTAGCTCTAAGCATTTACATGCTCAAGGAATCTACCAGTTGGTAGTAGCATAGGGGTGAGGGATGCAACAAACAGCATCTCTTGGCATAGCTAAGAGCAGACAAATCCTGTTGCAGCCCACTGCACTATCCCACTGTTGTCATTCCACTCTAAACCCTTCACTCCTCTCCTGCCCAAGGTACCCAAATATTAAATTAATCTTGGAAAATAAAGGGGTGTTAAATGATGATCTGCTCCCTGTCCTTGGGATGAAGACAGAAGCTTCAGTCATTCCAGGAATTCAAGATTTCCTAATTTCTGCCTTTTAGTTGTTTTGGAGGTGAAAAACAAGGGATTATTTTTAGCCTCCAGCTCAACAACAGTTGGACAGACAGAGGCACACCCTTGGTTGTCCTATGGCATGTCAAGCCAGAAGCATCACTGCTACTCTTCAGTGGAAATGCACACACACACTGGTGAAAAACCAGCAAAACCCATCTGCCCAGGTTACTGAACTGCCTTTAGCCAAACCATCAACTGGAAGTCGACAGACAGGCACAGATCATGGTCCCAGAAAGGAGTAGAAAGGGGTAGCTTTCCCCACAAACCTCAAAGCCCCCTAATCCTCACAACCACAGGTGTCCTCAGCAGCTGTGGGCCTCCCCACCCAGTGACAGAAGGCTCTGCCTGTAGGACACAGAGGGACAGTGCTTTGCTTTTCCATGGCAAACATTCATTTCCAGAGTCAGCAGATCTGAGACTATGAGAGAACACAACTTTCACACCAGCCCAGGCCTTTGTGCAACACCCAAGAGTGCCAGGGGTGCACTAAGGACTAATTTGGCTGATTCCAGAGGGTTACATCTTACATGGATTTGGACAAGTGTTTATTGGTGAAAGGCTTTAATGTGCTGCAACACAAGAAACAACACATTTCCTGGAACAGCAGCAACCGTTTCCCTGGAAAGGCTCCAGAGAAAAATAGCTGCATAAGCAGCTAAGGCAGACAGCCACCAGGAGCTTTCTCCACCACGATGCTTTCCAGTCCATCCCCTTTACTAGATATGAAAATGCTTCTGGCAAAAATAGGACTGCTCAGCGGGACATTCCTGACTTACTGACTTACAGTTCATCTCCCATTTGCAGCCCCAGATTTTATCACATAAATCCACTGACAGCCACCGGATACAACACTGCAGCCAAATGCACCCTGAACCCACTGCACAATCAATTCAAAGTTTGAAACATCACCATGGAAGACACTGAAAAATGAAAATCTATATGCCACTTCAGACAACATTAAAAATGTCACAGGCTGAAGATTTATTTTTAATAAAAATATTAATTAATAAAAATATTCAATTCTTCCATCTTCTCCCCCAAGAAAGTGGGGGAGAAGGATGAGGAGCTAATTGAACTTGAGCACAAAGATTATGTAATATTTAAAAGGGTTGTTTTCCCTCTTTTGTACTGTTTTATGAGCTCCTTATAGAATTAGCAAGGTTAAAAAATGTGCCATTTGACAGAAATAATATTGACTTAGATGTATTTTAATGAGAAATCCTAACTCTCCAAAGGGTTATGTGGACACTTCTTAAATACACTACAGATAGGTCAAAAAATCTACCTTAAAATATTATTAAGACTAGCTGGATCTTGCTGAACAGGCATTTTTTGGAGAGTAAGCATTACAGAAATACCTGGGAACAGCGAGGCTCATACACCCCTAACTGCAACCAAACCCTGCATCAATGCATGAATTCAGTGCCTCACCACGAGTCCACTTCTGCTTTAAATCCCTCCAGTATTTTACCCTTTGTACTCCCACGTGAGCACCTCAGAAATGTGCAGTTTTGTCCTCTCCTAGAGCAGTGAGTGGCATAAATGGAGCCACAGCTTTTTTTTTTTTTCCCCTCTAAGACTGTACCATGGATCTGAGGCCACCTAACACGGGGTGACTTTGGTCACAGCTCTTTCCCCAGCCCCGTGCCCAGCAGCTGCTGCACTCGCAGCTGGACGCAGCACAATCCAGGGATCAGAGGATCTATCTTTACTGCCCTCCCGTTTTATTGAGTCAAAATGCCACAAGTGAAACATTAGTACATTTATTGCATTCATCTGGCTCATCTTTACTGGGATTTTTTTGGAAGATAAGCTTCTGCACGGAAAAAAGTACGTGCCTTCATTTTTCCTGGATGTATTTGGACACACTTGTCCATCCATCCTCTCTGTCACATGGATATATGTACTAATATTAGACCTGTGAATTAAAAAAAAAAAAAAAGCTCTTTCCATAGTTTGAAATTAAAACAATGGTATGAACGACGTCTGTAACTCATATTCTGCTATGCCACACATTAAAGAGGGGCTGTGTGCACTCAGGGTGTTAGAAAGTCAAGAGTGCCTTCCGTGATGCATCAGAGCTGTCAGGACTTTGAAACTTTTCTGAAGAACTCTCTCAGGTGCCATTTGCTGTATTTAAATCTGGTGACTTGATCCCAGATCTTTTAGAACAATTTGCAAAACTACTTCTGGAAAAAGTTGCAATTGACAGTCATAATGCAGCTAAGTATGCCTGGAAACTTTATGTTGCCCTGCACTAGTTACAGTTATCCAAAAAACCTAGACATTACTAACAAAAAAATGTTACACTCATTTCAGTAAACATATCCACTAGAAACCAGGCAAATGCTTTAATCAAAAAATCTCCTCAAATAAAGCACAAAATAAGCCCTCCAACATCCTTAGGAATTAAATGTGTTTGCTGTTTTCTTACCTGCTTTTCATTGTAACTAAAACACAGGGGGGAAAAAAAGAACAAGCCCACACCCAAAACCCAGAAGAGATTGCTTTCTTTTCTTTTTTTGGCCAGCTGCTTAAACAATCAAAACGAAAACAAGATAAACCTTGCAGAAAGAATGTTGCCTGACTATCCCAGCCATGAGCATGGTTGGCAGCATGTAACTAACTACCTGGCCAGTCACACTGAGATAGTGCTCTGAGGCTACAATTAAAAACTTAGCAAAAAGAGCCCAAAACAAAACCACAAAATAAAGAATTCAGCCAGAAACAAAGAACTGATGGAGAGAGATAAAGTAATAAAGGCATCAAGAACCTCACCTCTGAGCACAGCAGAGACCAAGCCATGAGCCTTGGGAGCTTTGTGAACAGTGATACAGAGAAAATGGTTAATGCTCTACATGGTTTCCAGGGGCAGGGGCTTTGCTGGGCAACCAGCAGAGAACTTGTCTGTGTACCCAGAGGAAAGGATTTCTCATGCTCTACAGCATCTAAAGCATGCAGGCAGGTTGGTCAACAACCATGGCTTTATTACAGCAAGAGCTTGGTAACTTTAAAAATATACCCCTGTTGCTCCAGTCTGGCCCATCTACAGAGCAACCTGGAACTTTTAACCAAACATCTCAAGAATCTAATAAACAAACTGAGCTTCCACGTGGAAATTGGCTTTTCAAATAAGTGGGGAGTTAACTTTTAAATTACGTTCTAAAATTCATTTTTCTATTAGGTCAATTGTTAAGCAACACTCATTAAAGACATGGCTTTTAGAAGCCAGTCCTGAGTAAATGAGCTCATATAGAAATAGACATCAGGTCTGAGTCAGAATCCAGATTTTTTAAATTTTATTTATTTATTTTTAAAGATTATAATAATTTAATCCCATCATTCCTAACTTTCCTAAGCAGTGTACATCAGCTACAGACAAACTCAAAATGCAATACAGTACCAAAAGGCAACAGTTCTGGGCTCTTGGAGTACTTTTTTTTTCTAGCTCAGCATGCAGCCTTCAAAGTCACTGAATTTCCACTGCTGGCACTGACAGACATTTAACTAGTAAATCTAAATACAGCTCCAAAAAGAGTGATAATCTGACTTTTTTCTAGTTTAACTGGTCGCTTGCACAAAGTAGTTTACCATAGGTAGACAATGCCTTTACTTTTGACAGTTTTTCTTACAATTTGAGAACACTAGGAATTACCAACCAGCTCTTCTTAGTAACACAGCATTCAAAAATGCCAGCAAGCAAAATGGACTTGAATTGTTCAAACAACCAGAATTAAATATATTTACCTTTAGCATATTTTTTAAGAAGGCTTCTGATAGTGGGGAAAGTTAACAGCAGTCACAGAACCTACAAACCAGGCTGCTGGCAGCACATCACACAGTGGAAGTTAAATTTCAGCATCTCTAGTTCTTATTTCCAAAACCTTTTTTGGCTGAAAACAAGGGTGGTACATAGTAACCCTTATTACTAAGGGAAAGAGTCTCAAAAAATAAATATAAAATAGTGTAAAAATATAAAAATAAGCATGCTTCAAAAAGAGAGGCAGAGAGCTGGAGACAAACTTCGGCAGCAAATTGCACATCATGAGGTGCAATAGTCTCTTTTACACCAATATCCGACACAACAGAAGGGAGATAAACATACACAGAAGACCAGTGTTTATTTACACGCATTAATGAGTCTGTTTTTGCATTCCAGGCAGGGTGAAATGCAGATGGAGGCAGCTGGCCACGCTTGTTCTGCCACTATCAGAGCTGAATCTGGGCTGGCAGGCAGTGAACTTCCTAGCCCAGGTGCCTCCAGGCAGGCAGGGTATGCAGAACCATGGCTGGCCAAGCAGGGACCAGACCCAGCAGCAGTCCCACCAGCCAGGAATGGCTTCCTACCCTATTCCATTGTTTTCCACCTTGCTAAAGCACAAGCAAGAGAAAACGCGGAGACGAGAAAATAAGAAACCTGAGAGAAATGTCTTTGCCTTCCACCAAGCCCTTGCTGATCTGCATAACTTGTAATTACTACTCTGGGTGTGTAGTCCTTGGCAGGAAGCTCACTGCCATCTCCTGCAATGTTTTCTGAGTCGCAATTTACCCCGGAGCAGTTATTTTATCTGAATTGTAAATCCTGCAAGAATGGCAGGCAGAGTGCAGGCAGGACAGGACTGGGAGGAAGGAACACTTGCTGTTGCACAGGTCCTTTCAGAGCTGCTCTCATAAACCTTCCAAAGGGGCAGGAGAAGGAAACAACACAAAGCTAACTCCCAGCGTGGCAGAACCACATGGTTTCTGCTCAGACAGTATCTCAGCCAGATGAACAAATCCAGAGAGTGCTGCAAGACAAGTCAGGCAGTGTCTCTTGGCTGCTTTGGCAATTAGAAACAGTGCGCCCTTGGAAAAACACGAGCTGCTCTTCAGGAGCAGGAAATATCCAGGGCAAAACACAAACTTTGAAAAGCTAATCAGAATTTGATCTATCAGCATCAGCAAGACGACAAGACACAGAAGGTGAAGTGCCACAGCAGCTCTGGTTGTGCTCCAAGCAACCCCGTGGTGCTCCCCACCATGGGAAGGCCCAACTTCCCTAGCACGGATTAGGTGAAGGTATTGAAGCCTCTCCTGCTGCTCCCATTCTGCAGAGCTCTGACCATTCCTGCTGCTCTGCTCTGGACTTGCTCCAGTTTATCTGCCAGAATATTTTAGCTGGGGTTTCATCCGCCCCAAGGAGGTGGCTGGATGTGTGGGTCCTCACAAGCACCAGATTATTTTCTGCACCATATTCCCATTTTTTCCTGAGTATTACACTCCTCTACTGGAAGGTTCATAATCTCCTTGTAGCTTCTAGCAACTTTACCCTGTTGATCTCAGGTTAAGACACAAATATCCTAGACACATGAGATGGCAAACAGTTTGCAGAAAGCTGGCTGTTTGTAGAAACGAATTATTTAAGTGCAGACTTGTTAGGGAATGTGGAAATTTCAAGAACTGTCTGACAAAAATAATCCCCCTTTAATCAGTGTAGCAGAGAAAATAAAGCAAAATAAACCAATTTCAAGGGCATTAAAAGGGAATTCCTAGCTTTTCTTTTCAACAGATACCAGCTAAACTTTTTTTCACCATGAATGCCAGCAATATTATGTCTTTTTAGAGAGAAGAAATAGAAATTTTCTTGATTGCTTATGAAAATAATCTTCTACTAATATATTTTACATTTTCTATTCTTATCCAGCATCTTAGAACTGTGGTATTTTCCATTCTAAGAAAAGAGTATTCAAAGCTATCTGCACTGAGGCCTTAACAGCAGATCATGCAGAATTTTGTTTGTCAGCAGAAAGAGAGCAACCACATCCCCAAAACCCTGTTCTCAGGGCAGACATGGGAACCTCAGGAAGGACCTCCGCTACAGGAGACAGGAAATTGCCTTATTGTCTGAAATCTGGGCTTTAGCAGCCAAGTGCTTAATCACTTCTTGGTAGCAAAAGTTATGTATTTCCTCACTTATCAGTACACAAACATTACCAGAGCGAAGCTGGAAGCACAGCTCATAACAAACCCCTAACGACCACATTTGGCACCATCCTTGTAACAACCACAAGGGTCTCTTGGAAGGCAGGAGAAAGACCTGACCCAAGCAAAGCATCCTGCCCTGGAGCATCCCTTGCCCCCCAGAGCAGCCTTCCTGGTGGATGGACACAGCCCAGCTGCTCCAAAGAACCAAACCCCAAAGCCCCACAGAGCCAGGGCCATGGGAACCCACCCTGTTGTAACCTTTGGTTTCATTCAGACCTAATTAAGCCACTTGCGGTGACAATAGTGGTGGTTTGTGTGAAAGCAACTGTGTGTCACTCCCTGTGGGAATCTTCATAAAATATCTAGGAAATCACGTCAGGGTGGGACAGTTCCCTTCTCTCGATTATTTGCAAAGCCATTAAGTGAGGGACAGAGAAACAGCAGAGGTCTGTTAAAATAAGATGTAAAGCTACTGCTACCTTCCAAGCCAAAAAATTAAAATTCCACATGCCTAAAAAGTCTTATCTAGCCTGTCTGATTGCTCTGTTTTGGCCAGGTTTCACTGCTTTTCATGACTGATAAAGCTGAAAAAACTGTGTTTGTGGAAGTGTCTCCAGGATAATGAAAATAAAGTGATTTCATTACCAAATCACATGCCAAACATTTGCTTTTGCTGATGTAATTTGGCCCAATCTCAGTTTAAAACACATCACAAAGAGTCAAATACTTTGTTTCAATTTCAAAGAACTGTCTGCTGTGTGTCCTGTCATCACCCCAGCTTCTCCCTATCCCCTCTCTAAAAATCCTTAGAGAAAAGAATGCGAATGCAGTGTTCAGCAACTGTGGTTTCACCACATGTTCATAGGTGATTTACTGCTTCTCCATGCATCTCAAGCAAACCTTTCTTGCCACTCATCCTCATTAGTCCCGTATTTTTTATAGCTTTGAAATAGAAGTTGCTTATTAAAATCCTTAAAAATAAATCTACAGTGGAAATCTGGTGCAAAGCTTTAGAATCCCTGTCCTAAAAGGCAAAAGCAAAGAAGCACCAATATCAAGATAAACAGCTTGTCTTTCAAGTATACCAAACACACATAGGTGCCACTTAAAATGTCAGTAGAACATGTGGCCTTCAATATTCCCCCAAACCTCGACAGCCTCTGGATTCCACTATCCAAGCACTGTTTGTTTGTTTGTTTAAAGGAAAAAAAAGCACACACATACAAAGCAGCTGAATGCCTCTTTGTAAAAAGCCACAACCTTTCATTCACTCAGCTTCCTAACTTGGCAGTCATCTTCTGGCTGACTAGTTCAAGTTTTGTGGACTTCACAGGAATGCCTTTTTATTAAAATAAGCAAGCTAGCAACACTATCTAATATATCTGCAACAAGTTTTGTGTGTTCGTTATAAACCCTAATTATCAGGTTTGGAAATCTCCCCATTCCAATAATTATTTTGAAGAATTAGAAAATCCAGCAAAAGGGATTGGTATTTACTCTTTATAAGAGTAAAGAGGTTAAAGTTTTCATTATAATATGGATATTTTTTTTCCGTTGGAGCATAACTGCCTTTGCCTTCTTTCATCTTACAATTCAGTTACTCAATTAAAAACCAAATGTTTGCCTTGAGGGATGCAATCAGTCAGGTCAGTCGAACATTCAAACTCACTGGCTCCTGTACTAGTTTGAAAGCCTGGCTGAAAATCCCTGTTGCCTCTGAAGGATCAAGAAATGCCAGCACTTAGGGAGGAAATTTGGCCACTTCACCTGCAGGTCCATACACGCTGGATGATTTGCTTAATTAATCGGCAAGTATCTGCTTAGCACCACAGGGGAAGGTGGGAAGAAGACATGTGGAACCCCACCTGCCTGATTTACCACGAGGGGCAAGGTTGAAGAATGGGATGTTTGTAAACAACTGGAAGGAAGGTACCTAACAACAAGCAGAGAGACCTGGCACCCTCTGCTCGTCCTGCTAGGGAACACGGCAGCACCCAGTGACACCTGGAGCTCCTTTCCCTTTCTCAGCTCTGTGGGAAGGACAGCACCAGCAAAGTAGGTTGGTTAACTCCCAAGGCATTCATTTGGCAGTCTTTAGAAATTGAGACAATGGGAAAAGGAGTGGAAGGGATTTGCAGATAAAGGCCATCCCCCATTTTATTGCTCATGGGTACACAGCAGTGTGGTTAGAATAGGGAGACACGGCTCGGGTTCAGTCAGAAATCCTCCAAGGCCAGTTGTGACCCAGGGCTCCTCCTCTGCTGACCCAGCTCCCCTGAAACCACAGGCTCCCTGTACTGCTGTGCTGGATAAAGCATCACCATGGACCCCACTCTGCACCAGGGACACTGCCACCGAGTCCCAGCCAGACTGACAGCACAGGACAGTACCAAAAGAGCCACTCCATCCCTATGTAAGTCCTGCAAACACACCTAAAAACAATTTTAGAGTCATTCTCTTGCCATAAGTCCCAACAGGAGGCTTTGGAAGGAAACCTCATCTATTGTAAAACAAGAGTTCAGGAATGAGTAGAAGAGAGGCATCTGAGAATCACGTTTAGTGGTGAACACAGTGGCACTGGATTAACGAGCTAGACTCAGTCTTAGAGGCCTTTTCCAACCTAAATATGATAGACTTCAAGATCATTGAATTTGTTTTTTAGGATTTTATACGATTCCATATACACATATACCTACAAATGCACATATGTATGGTTTTAATGCACAGCTTTCAAACCTTCTTGGCTTAATTTTATTTATCCTTGCTTTATGCTAATATTGTTCAGCCTCAAAACAGCAGCTCAGACTGTACAAGTCTCCCACCCAGTGGGAACTGTGCCCGAGGTGGGGTCCAAAATAGAGACAATGCCCAGAAGCCCAAAGCTGTGCCCAGGAATTTGTCCCTCCTCCACTGGGGGGGTTTTGTACCAAAACTGGAACATCCAGAGAGAAATGCCAGAGTCTACCAAAGCAGCTGATAATTACACGGTAGCACTTTAAGCAAAGTTTTCTCAGTTCTCAAGTGTAAGCATGTATTTTGCAAAAACAGCAAGCACCTTTGAAGAGGAAGGCAACACCACATTTGCATGCTTCAGAGAACCAACACCCCCTCTCAGAGTAAGCCTGGGATGTTTCCCTGTGCAGAAATCTCTGCTCCCCTGAAGCATGGGAGACCCTGAATTTCGGGTGCACAGCATGAGCCAGGTGCTACCCCCTGATACATATTCATACCTGCCTCAAATATCAGTGGGAGCCTCATTTATATGTGCATGCACATATTCATATGATTTACACAGGTAAAATGAAAGCAAATGTAAAACAAGTGCAAGTAATGAATCTGCTCCATACATAGAGGCAACATTCAGAGATATCTTAAAAAGGCTAATGAATATACTAACACTAGCTGTTACAGATATTCATTTATAACATCATTGCATGATGTTTTGCATGTTCAAAAATTTAGACTGATATTCAAACTGGTAACATAGGCAACGTGCATTAAACCTTTAATGTTCTTCAATTGTCCAGCTTCATTCCCCAAAGAAACAAATAATCACTTCAGAGTCCACCCATGCTCCTCTGCATTAATTAGTATAAGATGAAAACCAGAAAGAAATTTCATCAGCATGAAAAAATTGTGGTTTTTCTGCACATATTTGCAAAAAGAACAGTGTGATATCTACAGTTTTGCCTGGTTAGTACAGACTTGTGTTTCTCTCTAATGCTGGTGAACTAGGCATGTGCCAGCTCCAGAAACAAATTTTGAGCAGGATTCAATCCCAACTTAGAAGACCAAGACTGAAGGAAGTTTGTGTTTTGTGAAGATTTAACACTGATACAGGCAGACTCCTACAGTTCATTTCTGCCCCAGTTCTGTGCATGTCTTTCTACAGCACTCTGGTGTTATTTTGGGTTGGGTTGTTTTGGGGTTTGTTTTTTTGGTGTTTTTTTTTTTCCTATAAAGAATTTAGGGAAAATAATGCCCCAAATAAAACAACTCTGAAATAGCAGTAGGTTTGAACTTCTTGAAAATTGCTCAACCAGTTTTATTCATCCAGCTTGAAATTGTATCATTGTACAAACTTTGAAAGCCATATTTGGCAACGTTCTTCAAGAACAGTTAAGACACAGGATTATTGTTATTTAGCTGGAGTGGAATGTTCTGTATGTATAAAACTTGTGTATATTGCAATGAGTAACTTAAGTGTGGCTGAAGAGTTTAGAAGCATGAAAATCAAGTACAGCATTCAGCTCTTAAATATAATGTGAAAAAAAAAAACCAAAACAACAGTTTTGGGATGAGGCAGCAGATTTTCATTTTGTTAAAAAAAAAAACAAACCAAAAACCAACAACAAATAAAACAAACTAAAATAAAGCACAAAAAAACAACCCTCCCAACAAACTTCCTATGAGTCATGTAGAACCCAACTGCATCTTCTTTATCTCCTCCAAAGATTGGGAAGATTGCAAAGCTATATCTAAGAACCAGGAGCTGCAGGCTCAGCTACAGCATGCAAGGCCAGAACCTCATTTAAAGCCTTGAAGTCATATATTTTTTTTTTTTTTAATTATGCCTACTAGCAACCTTGGCTCTGTTTACAGAGCTGCAACTGCAAAAATCCACTTATCTCGTTGCTGAAGTTGTGATCCTGCTTTAACAAGTAGGGTTTTGACTTTGGGAAGATCTGCCCAAGCAGTCCCACGGAGGCGAGCGCTGGACCAGGATGCAGCTGTGAACTCCTGCCCCACCGCTGCAAGCAGCACTGGCACAGCACACAATAAAAAAGCTAAAATCACCATTTGGAGTGGAGGCAAAGGGTGCTGTGCATACTGTAGCCTAACCTCTGTGCACTGGCTGGGCTGCCAGCGTTTCTGAGAGCCCCTCACCTGCGAGCGGGGCTGTCGGAGCCCACCACCGCAATGGTTGGGCTCCACACTCCTCTCCCAGCACAGCAGCCTCGCTGCTGCAGGGACAGGCACAGATGGGCTCTGCAGCAGCAGCCTGTGATTCACACCCCAGGAATGTTTGGGAGATATCCCCACCGAGCCCGCTGACTGTGGCTGCTCATTCCCAGCAATCTGAAGATTCATGTTTCTCTCGTTAAATCGGCGATGACACACTGAAGGGCAGGGCTGGGCACGGGCCAGGTTCATGATGAACATCTCCAAGTATTTCACGGGATATCTATACCCACACTCTTCACATGCAGACATTCTATAGCCATTTGCAAGTTGGTCGTATGTGCATTACAGAAATGTCCATTAATTTCTGCAAATACTTACACCATGCCACTAAAAATAAATCTTTAATCTCAAGGGGCAATAATACCATACTTTCAACACTGTGGAAGGTGTTGATTAGCTTCCTCCTTGGCAACATTGTAAAGCATTGCACAGCCTATGTATTTTATATACCAACCCATTTCTACGAGTCTTCTCACAAAATAAAAATTAATCACTTTTCTTAGGAAGTTTACAGAACAAAGCCTTGGCTTTGTAATGTCACCATTTGAGAGAAGACTTAGTTTTTACATTTCATGTGGGTCTTAAAACTGCTTTTTTGTGTTGCAAACACTTCCTCAAACTTAGCACCACAGAAATCTGGACCTGGTATGACTATGGTGAGGTGCATATGGAATATTTCCTATGATTTGTTAATCATCAGACACTTTCTCATTCCTTCCCTTTCCTGTTTTCATCGCAAAGATGCTCCATGACTTATGTTCAAAGACTTTTCCAAAGAACAAAAAGGGAGGAAGGAAGCACAGGTCAAAAAGGGAAATGAAGGGAAAAAGGAGAGGAGAAAAACGGAGCCTGCCAGGAACACAGTGCAAATAGCTGCAATGACACTCCTTTACTAAATAAAACTATATTAAGGACCCTTATGACCTTAAAATACATTAATAATCAATGGGAGCTTATGAAAAGTGAATAAAATCAGAGGACTCTCTATGTACTGAAGGGAACTTGGTGCTCTTCTCACTCATGCTTTTGAGAAGTTTCAGTCAATGATGCAAACCAGAAGAAAGAGACTTTCAACACTGCCTATCTACTGAGTCCATGAAAGAACACTTCAGTAATAGTTTTAATTAAAAAGCCCCCCACATTTTGGTGGTTATACCCCAGTATGCCCCTCTTCTCTGTCCTACCTCTATACAGTCAAGTAGCTTCTTAAGAGTTACCCTTCTTGGGGCAACATTTAGCCATCACTTGCCAGTAAATGAATGACTTGCTCTCGGGACAAAGATAGTAGAAATATTCTGTGATAGCCAGGTGAAACAACTGGCAGGAACTAGAGTATTTTGTACAGTTTTGTCAGCAAGATTTACACGAGTGCTGAATGGTGCATTCTATCAAAATACGTACTGTGTGCTCTGTGAAAAGATAATTTCCTGTTCCCTCCACAACCAAGCAGACCTTCTCCCTCAGTAACTACCACAGAGCAATTACCCACATTCTGCTTGTGAAAAAGCACTACCAGGAAAGGGCTTCAATCCATACATTTAGCAGGATTGACTTTTGCTCTTGTACAGCAGCTGGAGCCAATGCCAGGTGACACAGACAGATCCCCAGATCTCCAAGCAGCACTTTCAGAGAGCAGCTTAGGAACTGCTGCTGAAACACATTTGGCTAGCCCTGGTCTCTCACAGCATGAACAAAGCTGAGGAGCCTGCTGAATATGTTACAGTTTGTACCTTGCAAACCCCTGTTTAATAAAGCAAGTAGTTTTTGAGAGTCTGTAATGAATGCAGCCTACTTCTTCAGAAGTTTGCATCTTACACGTGTTTGGTGATGAAGTATAAAAAGGACGGAAAGTCTGAGACAGACTGGAAAACAGGATGCTTTAAGGCTCACTCAGATATTGTGAGTTTCCACAGAACTTGCAGAAGAAAAACACCTTAAAATTTGTCCAAATCTGTTGATAACCAGTTTCAGCATATTAAAGGAAGGGTTACTGAACAGACACACTGTATGTGATGGTAGCAACCTTGCTTCTGCAGAAAACAAGTTTAAAAATTCCCAAGATATGAAATCCAAAACCGAATTCCACTTACCTTAGTGTTCATACAAGACTTTCCGCGTTTATACTCTTTGTGACTTGCTCTCTTATCAAGCTTGTTCCACAAAGCTTTGGCCTTCCATGTGGTCACTCTTGATTTCAGTTTGGTATAAAAGTTTCTATTGTCCAAAGGATCTAATTCAAGTTGGCGAGTGAGAATATTGAAGGCCTGAATGGTGCCTTTGCATGTTGATGCTTGTACAAAGTTTTCAAATATCTGGCCAGCTTGATTGTATTTTTCATCATCATTTTCCTCCATGTTCTGAGAGCAGAGCTTGAGAATGATTAAGCTGGAGCTCTTGTGTTGGGGTACAGGTGATCAACAATAGCAAGTACTTCTACACATGTTATTCCTAGAAAGGACAAACACAGGTCATATAAAAGCAGGCCCTGCATGATAAAATTAAATCCACAAACTGCACATGCAATATGAACATAAAGCCCCAGCATACAGTGACTAGACAAGCTGGCACAAAAAGTTTGTAGTGATACCCAAGAGTTACAAACTACAAACAAACATAACATTTGTGCTGTGATGTCTTGTACTCACAAAGACTGTTATAAAAACCCTGCTAACTCAAGCCTACTGCTACAAGAAGAACAAACTTCACTGAAAGCTTGAGGATTTAAATTTTTTTTGTTCAGTCCTAGATAACTAATGAGCAAACCCCAAAAATCTAGATTTTTTTTTTCCCCAAGTGGAATTTATGTAACAGGAAGTGACATTTTGGTCTTAAGAATTTATGGAAACCTGCAGCCAAAAGTCAACACGGTTTAATGGATTTTTTTTTTATGCTGTTGCACAAGTTAGGGCCGAGGGTGCAGCTCACCTAGAGCAATTTAGAATTGGCATAATCACTTGCCACAAACAAATACACAAAACAGGCTAAGCAGAAACATCATCACAAGTCAAACCAGAACTAAAGAAACCAGAAAACAAGTAATCACAAAGAGTCCCCCTTTTCTTAACACTCTTGCCAAAATGAGAAAGGCTTTAGTGCATAGAAAGGAATTTTATCTCCACGTCTCCACATGTTCAATGCTGAAGTTATGTGTTTGGAGTCTTACCTTGTCATGTGCTGATGATATAAAGTAATGATGCTTGGCCTGCTAAGCCTCATTGGCTCTTCCTAGTAACGTGATTACTGTCAAACTGTGCCTGATATTCCAGATTAAACACCCTCACATTCTGCAAGAGCAATGCTATTCTAAATTAACACATGTTTCAAAGAACTAAAACACTTTAATTGCGGCACTCCCTTATCCTTTAACCTTGTTCTTCATCTCTAATGGGGAGCATCTTAGAGTCAGCCAAGGTCCACAGAAAGTATCCAAGTGGCTTTCACATTTTCCAAGAATATTGTTACAGGTTATGTATAAACTTGTCCTCAGAAGAAGGTTTACCTGGACTCAAGTTCAGAAACTTAAGTCATGTATCCTTTTTCTTGCTATTGAAGAATTATCTACCAGTCCAAGAAACCAAAAACTAAATCAATGCTTGTCTAACTTCCCACATAATTAGTTATTTTACTTGGAATGTCATTTGTTGGCTGATGGTTTCAGAATAAATTGTTAGAAAGGCCTTTGAAGTCATGTGTCTCAGTTTAACACTGTTCACAAACTATTCATTCTCTGCTTGCATTTCCTTCAAAGAAGAAAAAAGAAAACATAACCAGCATATTTAAGTAGAGACCCACCATGTCTATCTTACCATCCTCTAATACAGAAAAATATTATGCAACTTATTAAAGAGATCCCAGAGGGAGATATAAGGAAGCATTTGGAATACTCACATTCCCTGTCTGTGCTCAAAATAAATAACCTTTGTATGCACATCATCAGTCTGTTGTGGGTTTGCGGGTAAAATAAATTGGCAATGTTGAGAGTTTGTACATTTTCTTAGACCAAATGTCGTGATTAAATGTTTGGTGCCAAGAACAAGTCAGGAAATTCTTGTTTTCCCCTCTGAATAGCTAATTTATAGTACACTTCATGCCCTCTTCTACAGAGCTTTGTGAGGTAAAAGCACAAACGTTTTACATGCCCCACCTTTCAGAAGATCTAATTTTTCAAGCAGCAGAGTGCCACGAACTCCCATTGACTCGGAAGGAGTTCAGGGCATGGTGCACTTCACCAGGTTGGAGCCCTCAATGATTAATGAGCAAAGTCCCCAAGAACTGTGTGCCAGCCTGGCTTTGCCAACCTGCTGCAGGTGCAGCATTCCCCTCCCTGGTGCTGGCTTTGGGAATGAAGAGCTTCATAACGGGTCTAGGTCAATCCAAAAAGGATCAACAGATCCAAAAGTTCCATGGAAAAGGCAGGGAACAACCATGCAACACAGTGCAAGGTGCTACCATGAGGCTTGAATAGCTTGGTATTCATGCACCTCAGGATCTGAGGCCCACTAAAAATAAAAATCAAGGCTAAACGCTTACTTTACCCAACTTTTATACTTGCCTGAGGTATTTCTATAACAGAAAAGTGTTCATTTTCCTTTTCTCTCAAAATAATTACGAGCAGCTTCTGAGGGAGTGGGGCAGCGTCAGTGAAATGTCCAGGGAGGGAGTGGCAGCCAGACACGCTTTGTCACCAGAAATCCACATTCTCCTGCCTCCCTCTCACCTACCAGAGACTTTGCTGACACCACAGCTATCAAACAGTGCTTCCCTTCCACTGTTTTATTAGCTCACCCCAAGATGGTTGTGTTCACAGAACACAAATAGCTTTAAAAGTTAACTCTTGGTGTAACTGATAAGCAAATGTGATCACAAGCTCTAACTCGGCGCCTTTTTCTGCTTACAGAGACTGGAGTTTTATGGCCTCAGCTGTTGCCATCCAGCAGGGAAGTGGGGGAAGAGCAGAGCAGTATCTGAACCAACCAAAGAAGAAAAGCAAGCGTGAGGGAGTGCTGGTAACAGCAGGGACAAGGCAGGGCCCACTGCAGGCAAAGGGAAGGGACAAAAACATTTTTAGCATGGAGTGGAAGTAGGTGTTACGCACACAAAAATATGGCCTAGCCATCCTCTGCCTTTCCACTGGGGAGAACAGGCAGAACACCTTCTCCAGCCATAAAACCTCCCTTCTCCAATACCACAAAGCCGAGACTGAGACTATTTTTTCTGGGCACAAAATCTTCTCCTCAGGAACTTCCAACACACTCCCATACTGAAAAACCGAGGAGTGGCATCTCAGTAGACATTTGCTCACTAGTGAAGCATTTCTCTTTGCTGTGTCAGAGGTCATATTGTCCAAAAAAGTAACATTTTGTGGTCAAAAAAGCAGGATGAGACAGGAGACTCTGGTTACTAAGGTTTCTGGATTGCTGGAAACACCACTTATTTTCTTTTTTTTTTTTTTTTTTGGCACGAACACTGTGTTGACAGATGACAGAGCTGAAGATGATGCTCTAAGTATATGCAGATGATGGAAAAGCATGCATTTCTTTCTGAGGAGTCACTGATATTTCACTGCGGTATTGTATATAACTCACTAGAAGCAATGCAATAAGGATAAGAAGTTCAACAGGGTCATTCTTGCCTATAATTAAAGCTTCCTGTTCTGTAACTGTTTCAAAGACTTAAGAGGCAATGCATTAACTGCTTACCTGTAGTAGAAAAATTAACAGTGTTTGGCAAAGTACTTGAGTTCTGACAGTATTATCATTTATCCTTCTACTTCCTTCATCGTATAGATCACTCTGGGGATGAAACACAGAGCCTAAAATCTCATCAAGGGGAGTATTGATGTTGAAACTGTAAACTATGCTTTTTAAAGTGACTTTTAAACTTCCTCTAGTAGCACAATCCAAAAATAAAATGCATTTTATTTTAAGCCTCGCTGAAGTGGTACAAAGTCCAGTAAAAATTTGGGTCAGTGAAAGGAAAAGAACGAGAGAGCAGGAAATAGCCTGGACAAACAGTTCTTTTAAGTCAGTACTGAAGCATCTGTGGGCTAGACACAAGAATTGCCATTTTAGGTCCTCTGCATGATGTATTAAGCACACACAACTTGGCCTTCCACATAGCTTCCCATGGCATTGCAGGAGTCTCTGGAGGACACAAAGTAGACTGGGAGGTAGAAGGGTTCCACTGTCAGAAGTTATCCCTGCCTCCTTTCTGCCTCCAGCCAGGGCCAACAGGAATGTCAGATAAGGAAAGCTGAGAGGTGCGTGCTCATGCCTGGTTGCTCAATAAGAAAGTGAAGATCTTGTTACAACTAAAAGGAAAGCAGTGCAAAAGAGGCAGAGAGAAAGCAGAAGTTAAAGCAATGGCACATGCACAGATGCATCCATAGGAAAGCTAATGTCTCCAGTCTTGGCTGATATTTCCTGTCAGCAAAACAAGCTCTGCTACTGCAGACAATCTTGAGAATACTGGAAAAAGCAGCTCCACTGTCAGGGCAATTCCACTAAGTATCTCTAGTCAGATGGATGTATGGAGCTGGTTCTCATCTGCACATGGAGTCTCTCAGCAGCAAGCTGAGCAAGCAATAAATTTGACATATATGAGTCATTACAGGAAAATAACATAACTTTTTGACAGCAGCACCATACAAATTGCTTGTCAGCAAGGTCACGAGGTACTACCCGCAAAAATTAGAACCCTCTTTTGGCTTATTTGTCCCACTGGAATGAGAACAACCCTAATCTAATTCAAAATTGAAGCACTTAAGTTCTTCCTTAGTCCCTTAATGCTCTGCTTCTAATACTTGACAACATGTTCCTTGGAGAAAACAGAAAAGGATTCAGTTCCTAGCATTTCAATACCACTAATCCTGATTCCACTTTCAATACAACCCTAATTCTGCCATGTTTACCAAGAATAAATTATTTTATCAGGACTCCAGTTTGGCATGGAGGATACGATACATTTATTGTTGGCTTAAGGCTAGAAACAACAACAGAAACAAAAGACTGCAGCAATTATAGCAGTCATCTACTCCAGCTCTTCCTCACCATCAGTTAAAAGTACAATATTTCTGCTGCCTCTTTCCCTGACTGAATGGTCTAAGAGATCAATACTATCACAAAAAGTGAGGCTTGCAAGTGAAACTGGCCACGTTACAGGACTTCCTGAGGTTTTTAGCTTAGTTTCTGCTGTGATGTACTTTGTTTTTGTGGAGACCATTTTAAATGTAAACATTTCTATCTGGAAGAAACACAGCTATTTGGTGGTTTGGTTTCTTTGCATGCTGTCCTAAAAATGACATAAAAGGAAAAAAGAACTCTGTGTAATTCTGGTAACAAGTGAAGCTCTCGTTTGTTTTGCTTATAAAACTAGTTAAAAGCATGTTGGCCTGAAATACTAGTTTTGTGCTGGCAACAAACAGACAACCCATTTCTGAAGATGCATAGTCCTACCAGAAACATCAGTGAAGGGAAGCTGCCTCTGAACAAAGTCTCACAAACTTCTCTGTAAACAGCCAGATTACTCTTCTGTACTTTTATAAAAAGCTGACTTCCACAGAACTCCTGCAAAATAACTTTTCGGGCCAAGTATGGAATTCAAAACAGCTCCTGCTGAGACACTGTGTGCCTGCGAACTTACAAGGTTACCGTACATGCTATCAGCTTGTTTGGCAGTGGTTATATGAGACATTTCAAACACAGGCCCTCCAACAAGTGCTGCTGTGCCCGTTTAACCTGCTGCAGCTGGAAGCATCCCCAATAAAACACAGCTGGAAACATGGGCACAAGTACACTAAGGCTTGGCACTGGATATTTTAGATAGGTTCACGGGAAGCGTAAAATAAAATGACCTATCTGTAGGATTTTATCTGCCACGCAGACCGAGTCACATTCCACACGTTTTAAAGCTGGAAGCTTTAAAAATAGTCCGGTTTGTTTCTTCATGTTACCGATCTGAGCTGTGCTGTGGGAATGCACTAAGACAGGGACATGTAAAATGAGATCAGCCCCGCAGGGCAGCAGCTTGCATGTGTCTCCATTCACAGAAACACACGGTGCTGGCAGCAGCAAGGCTGTGGGAGGGTTTGCACATGAGCCACATGTGCAACCCCAGGGATGGGGGCTCAGTCCTCTGCTGGACCCAGGGACACAGCATTTGCCAGCTTTCAGGTAAATCCCAACAGAGAACTGGCAGCCACAGGGCTCACACCGTTCTGCTGCCTGCACAAGGAATCCTGTCCTGTGAGCATCACTAAAATCCCCAGATGCTCATTTTGCAAAGCAAAGGCACAGGTTTTTTAAATGAACAACAGTACATCATTTTGTATGCAGCTTATACTCAAACTACTCATCTGCTTACCAGTAATACCATAACTTCTGAAGAATGAGTTCTAAAATAAAGAAATTCTCTTTTTAATTTTTATTTTAAAGCAATGCTGTTGCACACACCAGTGGAAATTTATAATTCTAAACCTTCAAGTCCAATGGTTTTAAGGAGAAATGCCTCTAACTCAATTCTTATTCTGTGCAAGTTACAGTAAGTACTTAAAAATTATTTTTTACAGGCCTGCTAAAAGCTCTGCTACTAAGTTTCCATATAGTCTGCATCTTCAAAGATAACTGTACATGATTATACCACAGTCATTTGGGGTTAATGCTATGCATAAACAAGATATTAAAACCTGACTCTTGTTTAGACTGGTTATGAGGAAGAACGTTTTTCAGCTCTGTTGTAATAGATGAGAAACACAATATAAATAACAGTAGAAAAGTTTATGCTGATGTTTTCCTAGGTTAGGATCACAAGAACAAAGGAAGCCAGTATACCAGAAGGGTAACATCAGCCTACAAGAAAGTATATTTCTTAAGAAATAGCACCTGTTATTTAAGCTAGAAAGATGTTATGGATGTAGTCTCAGTGAAAACAATTTAAAGGACATTATTTAAGCTCTTTGAAACTCCTTCCCTTCTTTTCCTATAGTGACACTTATAATTTCAAGCTCATAAGCTGGAACAGCATAGATAGTAATCACAGAATAGGCAGTGCTGGTTGTCCTTTGATCAGCACAAGATTTTCTACTTTCAATAGGATGTTTGGAGCACTGAGCCAGACTAACTTGGAGAGCAAGTAATAGCCTACTTTCCATTCCCAAAATCACAGCAGCAGGGAGATGGCAGGGCCAGACACACTGAGTAGGGATGGATGACACGAGAGGATGATGGAGAGGGAACTCTGGCACCAACTCCTGCCCAGTTGCCAGTGGGAACTTCAATATCCCACTTCTCTTACAGCCCTGCATCCTCCTCTCTGTTCCTTACCCTCAGGTCAGATGCAAAACTTTGATGGCACAACTTTGACCATGAAGAAGACAAATAAAAGCATACCCTGTAGCTGTCAGAGCTCTGTCAGCAAAATCCCTGGTATATATGAAGTTATGCCATCAAAACTGAGCCACACTCGGCAGCGGTTCCTCTAGTATAGCTTTCCCTTTGTATGCATGGGGACATAATTACAGAGGTAAATACATCATAAAAGAGGCAGTAAAAAGCAGACTCTTTTAGTCAGCAATCACAGAAATGATGCTGGTTTATGGCACTTTGAGAATAGGAGTAATGCAGAAGGATGGGGCAGCAAGATAGGCCATGAACTGACACAGCAACGTGGGACTGCCAGTGCCTCTGGCAGTGCCCAGGAGGGGCCACCTCATTGTCCCCAGCAGGGAGCAAGGGACAAAGAGTGCCACCAGTCTTGAATCCTTGAAGCCACACGATGCCCAGATACAGCCTGTCTGTCCCCTCACTGTGATCTCCCCAAACCCAGAAAGCAAAAAAGAGCAGCAATGCTGCTTCTCTGAGAGCTGCCCAAAAATATCTGCTGGAGACACCAGAAAGTGCCCTCGGAGAACACTGGATGCCAAAGCAAGGCTGTCTTTTGTTTCTTCTCACAACTTCTGTGAGAAAGGAAATTAATATTTATCCAGGTTTTTTTGAAGCAAAAGTATGAACTTGGCTGTGCTGAAGCAAACACTTCAGGTTATGTCTTGGGAGGGAAAAAGAACAGCACCACCATTAGTTTTAATAGATTTGTGCCAAAAGCTCTCAGGAGTGTTTCAGATCATCTTTCTAAGCACGGATCTGTAGATCTCTGCTCTCCAGTATGTGTCCCTCTGGTTACTGGGGCTGTGGCAATTACCCGAGAGGAATAAACAGCCAGCACTGGGTCTGCAACACCCCGAGGGCTCCAGTCCACAATAATTCATTCAGCAAAGCTGCCCTCATCTGTAGACATCAGACTTCCAGATCAGTAGAAAGGATTAATCCATTGAAAACACAGACTTGCTTTGCCAATAAAGAAATGAAACATTCTGGGCTGTATTTCATATGCATACACACACATTTTTAGGAATCAACACATTCCATTGCTGTAATTTTTTTTTCAACACAAAGTAGCATACAGTTCTTCCTGTGTTTTACTGGGCCATTAATGTTATCACACTAAAATCCACGGAAACCACAAAGTTAAAGAATCAAAGAAGCCCAGAAGCAGTTTTGAGTTGTAAATGATAGGTTCCTTGGGTGCAGCAGTGCCAATTCACCACCAAAAAACACCCACTGAATGGCAGTGGAGAACTGAGAAGCTGCACCCAGACAAGTCAGCCAGAGGGTGATGGGAAACCAGATTAGGTTAAACACTAAACTCTGCTCCAAGGACCATTTACATAAAAAGACAAAGAAAGAAAGCTACCATGTTAGTTTTGTATCTGTTTTATGTTTTTTGTCCCTGTAAACTGGACACAGTTACCAGAAGAGATTGGAAAAGACATAGTTTCTGAAAGTAGAAACAGTATTTTTGGAAGAAAATGTGCAGGACAAATTCTACCCTCCCTTTGCCCAGACTTCCCAAAAAATGAAGAAAAACAAAGTATAAAAAAACCCAAATAAAGATGCCAAAAGAGTTACAAAAACATAATCCATTTCTGCTGCAGAAAAATCCTCACTATCAAGCTAAAGAATACATCCTGAAATATTAGTTTTGGGATATCCACCAGAAAAAGGAAAAAAAAAAAATAAAAGACCCATGGGACCAATATGCTAGGCAACAGGAGGGATGACAAATGCATTGCTGTTTTCACAAGGCAAGCTGAGATATAGTCAGGATTAAATTATGGTTCATCTTCTCCAGCACAGCAAAGTTCACTAGAAACTGTGAAATACCATTTCTTAATTGTAATTGTTCATCACACAGCCTAAGGTTTTTCTCTATCTAAGTCCTATCAACAGTATTGAAGGTCAGAGGTGGTTGCACCTTCTCTATTGAAGTTTTTATGCAACAATGGCCATTTGCTTACAGTCATCTCCCAAAGTGAATGACCTATGCTGTAATATGTAGATGTTATCACCATGCTCTTCATTAGTCGTCCATTCATTTGGAAAACTTACTTGATCATGTACCTGAATTTCACTGCATGTAAGTGGGCAGGCACCAGACACTGTAGGAATGCAAGCACTTTTAAAGTGCCAAGGCAAAGGACAACGTTGATTTTTCCTAATTGGTTACTTTTCTCAATGTCATCTAGTCCTAACATTCCTTTTACTGTACAGAAGAGTCAGAACCTCTCAGTGAAAGCCTGCATCTGTGGCCAGCATCAACACACATACTCTACAGGCAACGTGAACAGGGCATTTAAAGAGTTGAGCCTGTGTAAGTGCAAAAACATCACAGGTATGTTACACAGACCCAGGAAGCTTTAAGGCAGTGCTGCTGCTTCATTCCCATATATTGACGGGAATGAGGTTACGTGGAGCAGCCACAGCTGACTGGGAATCCTGAAATGCTGCCAGGTGTGACTGCATGGTGCTCACTTGAGCGTGGTGTTTTCAGGGCAGAGGAGATATGAGGCATCACATTTCCTCCTACAGCTACAGGAAGACAGAACTAAAGCTGCTTTGGTGCCCCAACTCTCAAACAGACTGTAATTTTCAGAAAGGGAAGGTATTAACTGGTTTGGGCTTCAGAGAGTGCCTGGTACCCAAGGTGCTGATTAGAACTGGCTTTGTTAGAGAAAACAATAATTTAGGAAGGCAAGTGGTTTGCAGAAAACATCTTGGGTCAAGTTGGTTTTGCTTTAGCTGAGCCTGCACCGCTGATCCCCTGGGCATCACGTTCCTTCCTCACTGTGCCTGCTCTGCCAAGAGCAGGGGCTGGGGTATGGGAACAGTCAGAACATTGGAAGTTTTTATCCAGCTGCTGATCAGGAAACCCAGAATGCATTCCTTCAATGTACCTACACAAAGCAGACCAACTGAAGACACTGAAGATGTGTTTCCTTGTTACAGTTCCTTAATATATAGTTCAAAGAGCTTTAGTATTCCCCAGTTTATAGACACCAAGAAGGAGAACAGAGAACTGACCTTCAGCAAAAGGGTGGAGATAAAAATGTGTAAATCTAAAGTACTCACAAAAGAAATACTGTTTAGTTCTCCATTTTACAAATACGATTTTTTTAAAAAACATTTTGTTACTGAGCCCAAGACCTTATGTTGGCTTGAACTTCATTCTGTTTCTATATTAGTATAGATTTCTCCCTCTCTTCTGCATGCAGGTAAACAGTATTGCTTTCATTTCACTGAAATGTGTAACCAGATCTTTATCTATGCTCCAGTTATCAAGGTTTAGTTTACTAGGGGTAAGGAGTTGGCTAATGCCCTAATACTGTATTACCAGTGTGATTAAATACAACAACAACACAACCAGTGTCCCAAAAACCATATGCACAGAAAAGGCTTTGTTGCAGCATCTTTCAAAAGCAGGATATCCTTGGAGCTCACTATATGGGCTCTGAGGTCATCAACACATGAAAACATCACAGAAACTTAGCTTTTCTACCCAGACAGGCATTTTTAAAATATATTTTATCCCCACCTAACAATTGCTTGGAACTGCTACTTAGATTACCAAAGAGAACAAGCATACACTGCATAAAAGAGTTTGGGACAGCTGGCACACAAGGTCCAAAAGGATACAATTTACATGCTGCATCAAGGGGAAAAAAGAAAATTGAGTCACATAAAAACTAAATCTCAGGTGAAGATTAAAAGATATTTATATCAGCTCTGGAAGCAAAAATTTCAAGAAACAATGCTTTACTTTGTGTGCAAGTTATACGTGCTACTTATAAGAAACACACCAGTAACGAGAGTTAAAAAAAAAAAAGCTCATATGCCAGGCAATGCATTTCTAAATCAGAAAACCTTATGAAAGGAAGTCTGGAAATGACTGCAATAGTCACTGAGTCATCCATTTCCTTAAGGTACAACATGAAAGGTTTTACCCCTGCCCTCATTCCTGCCAGCACAGAGCACACTGAAGCACATTACGTTCAAATCCTCCAGCACCTCCTGTGTGCAGCACAGACTACCCCAGCACAGGCTGGGAACATCCCTGTCCCCTTGGTGCTGGTGCAGCTGGGCAGGGCTCTCAGACCTCGTGTTCCTACCAAAGCCAGACTGAGCACGACTTCTTCACTGATGCCATCAACTTCAGGCAATTCCTTTCAAACAGGGCCCATCAGACAGACCAGTCTGTGTCTGGGCAAAATGGGCTCCTCTCTAGGCAGATTAACCTGCTACCTCAAACTGTCCTGTTTAAAACCACACACACAGATCCAGGGAACATTACAGCGATTTGACTTGGCAGCATATATTCCAGCATTCCTGCTGCCACTAATGATGTGGAGCCTTCCACAGGAGAAACTTTTGCTGTACTTAATTTGATGGTTTATCTGTCCTCCATGATCAGAATTCTGCCTCCCTCCAGCACACACAGAAGGGGTTCTTCCACCTCTGCCCTTCCATGACTACGTGTCCTGCCAGAGAACACAACCAGTGCCCTGCCTGGGGGAGCAACACAAGATAAACACAGAGAAACACCTCAAAAGCCTAGGTAATGAAGGGTTTGCTTACCAGATGCCCTAATGCATAAGACAACAACATCCAGAATAGTTTATTCCTAGCTTTCTGTGATTGACGGGAGAAGCTAATAGTGCTAGAATCCTGTTTTCTTCACTGGAAAAAGATGCCATAGGTTTGCATAAAAGAAGACTAAAAAAAATGCCAAGAGGTACAAGTTACAGATGGTGAGCTGGCTGCTACAACCTCCTTATGTTGCCCATGAATATATAAAGGGAGTCTAAGGGAGATTGCTAGGAAAAAAGTACAGAAGGCAACACTTCACTGGATTCCTAATAACCAGCATATCAACTAATTATGAATCAACTTTTGCAGAGCCCATTTCCCCAAGGCATCTTGGCAGGTGGCAACACAAGAACAGTTCACCTCGGTATTTTCAGGTCAGTGCAGCACCAGGCAGAGAGCACCCTTGCTTTCCAAAAAGAGAAGCTGACAGCTTTGCACAGGCCCCTTTTAGCCCATCTTCTTGCTGCTGGGGCAGCTGCACTTAGGTGCTGCCTCCTTTACCTTTCCTGGCAGGGCCACTCTGGAGTCACCCCGTCTCGTCTGGCAGCTCTGAGGCTGAGCCCTGATCATCTCCAGCGGGTTAAAAGGTCAGCTGAGTAAATCTGCTCAAGGCAGAGCCCAGCAGGCAGGGGCAAGGATCACAAGGATGTCCAGCATAGCCACTGCTAATGTGGCTTCACCACTCCGGGTCTGCAAGCACTGGAGCGGGTGAGGAAACACCCTGGGCACAGCGGGAAGAGTGCAGCCAGCTCTGACAGACTGTGTGACTGCACAGGCACAGACACTTCTGGGGTTAAATACAATAAACACAACGTCCTTGCACTCCCAGACAGAAACCCCAGATTTTAGCAACAGCTACCTACACAATTACCAGGTGGTTTTCTCCCCTTTCTTGCCTATGCCCTTATTTTTCTGATCCCTGCAATGCTTTATTCACTGGTGCATCTCACAGCTCAAAGCAGACAACTTTACTGCTGGAAGTTTAGTCAACAGTAATAAGAACATAATCTAAAATACAAGCTTAGAGGAGAAAAGAAAGAGGTAAAGGCAAAGAAACTGTATGAGCAATTAAAGTACAATTTTGGTGGAAGAAAGAACCTTTGGCCCAAGTCTCTCTGCCCCTCTAACATTTTCTGACAGAAGTTCACAACAGCCTTGTAAGTGACACTGACCAAAACCTCCAAGTCACAGTATCTTTAGTGAAATTTTTAAACATTCTATACAAGCAAAAAGCCTAACTGTCTCCACCTCTCCTGAGCATTGGTGAGGTTATCATTACAGTGTCACTGCTGTAAAACAAACCCAGTCATCTACAATTGCAGCACGGAGAGGATGGCTCTGCTGAGAACAGGGGAGGGACTGCCCCTGCCAGGGTGTGCCAAGCGAAACTTGCCATCAGCACAGCACATGACTAAGCATGTATTGGCTATGCCAATCCCCAGCCACCCAGCTGAAATAAAGGTAATTTCTCCTTACCTCCCTCCTCCCATGGATCAGTGAATACAGGAAAGCCAGAGCATTGCAAATGATGTTTGAGAAACCTTATGAAGTAAAAAAGCCCAACATATCACAAGATGCAAAACAACTCTTCACATAGGACAGTGACTACAAATACTCTTTTTAAGATTAAACTTTATCAAGTAATAAATATCAAAAATGTGGATTCCATTGCCAAAAATAGAAAGGAAATGCAGATACACTTAACAGAGACTCTCCATGTGAATATAGGTCTGTTTGGTAATTAAACAATTAATGTAAATGTTGCCTTTTTTTGCTTCATTCTGATTGGGAGAGGTGACATTTACATTGCCAATACTAGTTTCTAGTGATGAGGTCCAAAATAATCTATGAGTGTTCATTTTAAATTCCCCAGACCTGGCAGAAAAGAGACAAGTGCTCAATCCTCTGGACAGTCTCCCAGAGAAATCAGAATCATCATTATACTCATAATGGAATAATCAGCCAAAAGGAAAAAAACAATGTTTGACTTCACTTCCTCCTCCAAAATTAAAAGAAACACTTATTTCAGACCTGTGACTGGCTAAATATCCCAGCTAAATATTATACAACATACAAAATCCAAAAGAAATGTAGAAAATTTGGATTCAAAACATGATGTGCTTCTTAGTATGTCAAAGGTGTATTTTTTTTTTCATTACAGGATATAGTCATTAAAACTAAATGTAGTGATGGCTTCCATGAACTCACCAGAGGCTCTGATCACAACCTTACAATGCCTCTTGAAATCTAGCAGGAAAGTTGGGCGAAGTCATGAACTACGTTGGCTTTGTAGAAGTCCCAGTAACTCTCTCGCCCACACTTTCAAAAAATTTTACATGTGGGTTGGCCTACTGGCTGCATAACAAATGATTAGGGAGAGAGGCAAGGAAAGCCCTGCCATCCTTTGCTACTTCAGTGGAGCAAATAAAACTGAAAACTAGTGCTTCACATTCTTTGTTCACTAGAACTATTAAAGCAAAACAAACCTCTGATATATCTGCATTAATATTTACCTCCAAATTGAATCTTGTGTGCAAATGTAAATCTGCTATACTATGTATGTCATTCCTGGATTAATCTCGGAAATTAATGAACTAAGAGAGACGCTCAGATAATTACATAGCTGGTTTTAGGAAGCCAATGGTCAGAATCCTCTTCTGGGCTTGAGATTTCAAACGAGCCAAACTGCATCACAAACATGTACCCTATCAAGTGCTGGGTCAGAATCCACAAAACTTTATGACAAAAGGCAGAATTTCATATTGACACTGTTTTGCAGAACCACCTGACTATCCTAAAGGATGCATACAGGTGCTGCCTTAGAAAAAGCTGAGTCAAGAAACTCTGTCAAACACAGCATTAAGTTCTTCATGTATTTTACTGAGTGTCAGCCAGAACCTTGGACTAACCTCTATAAGGGAAGAGTATTATGAACAACACACAAAAATATCTCACCTTGCTCTGAAACAGCCATATAGTTATTTTTGGTCTCTATTAATGCCTGATAAACAAAATAACTGGGAGACATGCTTTGATTTCATAACTGAGTTTGAAGATGCTGCTACACACAAGTTACTAATACCATCAATCATTACATCAGGTAGCAGCTGAAGAAGCAGCTATAGGTGTGGTGGTCTATAGCTAAATGCATAAATAGGGCCTTAAGATGTCAAGCTTCTGCAGTCATCATGAAATGACAACTAAGTGCATGCATTCAGCAATCCTGGAGCTCTCTGTGTGAATGTATTCAGCAAACAATCACAACTCTTTCCTCAGTCAACAAGAAAACACAGAGAGAGAAAATAACACTGCCCTTTGCATTTTTGCATAGGTAAGTGTGAGATAAAAACCTCATGACCCTCCTTTCCCAGATAAATACACAGAGGTGAACGCTCTACTGTGACCATTCATTCCCAGGTGGGAAGGAAACCGAGAGAAACCCTTCTCTCTGAATGAGGGTCCAGCACCCAGCTCTGCCAAGCTCCCTGACACTGCTCCTGGTGCCTGTGCCAGCACCTGCTGCACCACATCTCCCACAGCCACATCTCCCTGCCAGGGCTGCCAGCCCCAGGACACCCTAACTCTGCTCTGAAGTACAAACCTGCCCAAGGTCAGCATCCTGCTGAGCCCCCTCCAGGGCAGAACCAATGCTCCCACAGGAATAACGCTGTTCTCCTCTGTTCTGTTCCATCTTTAACCTGAAAACTGATATGTGAAGTAGCAATCAGAATTACTCCACAGGGGATACTAAAGGCAGCCTTTTCCTCACGATGTGCACAAAGCTGGCCTGCTGCGCATTAACCTATTTTCCTGTCTGCTTATCTAAGCATCCCAGCTACAAATAAGATGTGGCAGAGCTGGGGCACTCCGTGGTTGTGCCTCCCTGCAGCGTGCAGGGCAGCTGGGGAGTGCTGCATTACCCATCACCCCTGTGCTGCAGCTCAGACACCTACTGCCAGACACATCCCAGGGAGCCAGGACAAGTCCCAGCACATCAGTAAATATTTGCACATTGTCTCCAATTCCCTTTGCCACACAGGGTTATTTACACACCATGGCACTCTGCAACAGGGCAGCATCACACAGTGCTGTGTGCCAGCAGTGCAGGCAGCAGATTCAAACCAATCCCTGCTCCTTGACACTTTCATGAGGAAGCAAGTCACAGACAGAGTAATACCAGCTTTGTGCACTGAAAAATGTGTGCTGTTCACTTCCAGAAAATAAAGTTAACCACCCTAACCCTTCTTCCCTCTCATACACAGCCCCCCAACAGAACAACAGAGAGATGGTTCCTTTTGTCTGAACAGGTTCACTGCGATGTATTTAGCTCTTTACACAAGCTCTACTCTTCCTAATGCATTTTTGGGACACCTAATGTTGACTTGGTGCAACGGCAGAGTTTCTGAGAGTGAGTACAGAAAGAGGTATTTGATTACATTCAATAACTCAGTTTTTAAATGAACCAATAGTTCATATTTATGGAGCTTGTGTCCAAGCCTTAACCATGTGCATGTTTCTGACACTCAGTCAACCACATTAATGTTCTGAATGCAAATATTGTACACAGGGGTGTCAGCTGTTACTTTTAAAAATCCAGATAGAAATGGGAGGAACCTACACTCCGCATTCACGCTCCAAAATCCTAAAAATGGCTCCAAACTTCAATATTGTTCTGTCCTTATAGCCATGTCATTACTGAAACAATTTTCTGAACTGACAGAAACAGTTGGCTGCATAGGTGGCAACCATAGGAATTTGTAGCACTCAGTTGAAGGGGAAAATCAAATACCAAGCAGCAAGCCGGGAGATCAGATCTGAATGAGAACTCATTCACATAAATTATCCAAGCCCAAATATCACATTCCATCAGAAGTTCTTTGAGTTCACCTGGGATGGAAATGAGACCTGGAGAAGTAAGCTCTTATGTCAGGATGCTCACTCTTTTACTGCCTCTGAAAGGAGAAAAGCAGTGGCAATTCAAGTGCACAAGCAGATCCTGTGTCTGACCCACAGCTGGGGTGAATGGTGACATGGGGGTGATTAGCACTGACAGCATATTTACCACCATGAAGTCAAGCCCAACACAAGTCTGTTTTTTCTTCTAATCAGCTCAGTTTGCAATTTTAAATTATTCCCCAGATCAGCACAAGGCACCATAAGACAATCAGTAAAAAAAACAACCTGATTACAAGCATGTACAACAGGTGAACCTGCATGAAAGGAGGTCAAACTATAAATAAACAGAAACCAAAAAGTCCCCAGTATCTTGTAAAGTTCTTGTTTAACCAGAGGGCTTCCTCAGCTAGAAAGGGTGTCAGCAGAGAACACTGCATTCCGTTCTGAATTCCTCCCTTTGCTTTTAGCAACTGCTTTCAGAGCCTGCATTTGTTTCTGTAAATCCTTCTGTGCTGCTCCCTGCGTGCATGAGTTTAGAGGGCAAGGGTATTGCACATCCCTGACACCACTAACAGATGGGGCTCACCTCAGCCAATAACACAGATTATGGTCTTTGCAATGCACTCTTATCTGATTACAGGAAAAAAAGAATCCACTATCTGCCAAACACGAGCCTTCTCAAAGAGAGGGGAAAATTTGTCTTCTGCTCCACCTTCTGCTTTGCTTTTTATAAAACTGTTTTGTTTTTTTTGTTTGGGTTTTTTTTTCCCTAGATTCCATCATACATGATTTGCACATCATAGGTTAGGAAAAAAAAAATCCTGGAAGATTTAAAAGCCTTCCAGTTAGCTATGTGAGTCACTTATTCAGGTATGAAAATGACAAAATACATTACCAGAATCAGGTATTTTAATGTCCTTAGTCTTCTAAAAGTAACACAATATAATAAAAATATCATAGTTCCAGTGTCTCACCACCCCCACAGCAAAGAATTTCTTCCTGATAATCTAATCCTGCCCTCTTTCAGTGTAAAGCCATTACCCCTCGTCCTATCACTACCTGCCCCTGTAAAAGGTCCCTCTCCAGCTCTCTTGTAACCCCTTTTGGTACTGGAAGGGTGGTCTAAGCTCTGTTGAATTACCACAGGGCTATTTAAAGTCGATTACAAGGCATCCCTGCTTATTCCCAACAAAAATTTCACATGGCTTCGGAAATTCTATTTTGATGCTTGGCGATGGCAGCAATAGAGAACAATGAACTGCAGCACCCCTTTGGGCATGACTGAAGTCTAAACAGGCAATAAGCTGCGAGTTTAAAAGGACTGAGAAGGATTTATCGTGGACTAAGGTCCAAAGAAACTGCTTTTGAGGAAGCTAAAACTCCACAGCACAAAGTGCCAGGCACAGTCATTTTAAAAACTGAATTGGTAATGTCCCCTTGGTAGAATGCAACAGTTGGAGAAACTGCTGCCATTATTTCTCCAGAGCATGACAGAGGAGATGCCAGAGCCAAGAACAAAAGTTTAAATCTAATCCACATAATTCCATCACACAATTCCATAAACCACCTGCCTCACCAGGTTTTGCCATCACAACTCGAGGGGGCCAAAGGCAAGAAAAAACAAACCCAAGTTTTCTCCTAATTATCTCAGTGTTACTGGGACATTGAAATAAGAACAATCAGAATTTAACTAAATATAAGATATGGCAGTAGTGCCTTTCTAATTTGGGTTGTGGTATCACCTACATTTCCTAACACAGAATGGGGTTGCTCTTGTTCCTCTCCCACACAGTAAATTGCTCACAAAACTTTGGAGGAGATAAAAAAACCTCTGAAAACATAACTCCCACTGAACAGAGGGTTATCAACCCAGAGCAGAAAGAAGGCTTGATAGCACACAGAGGTCAGATTTAGGGACAAGTCTGAATTTTTTTCCTTTCATGGAACCAGGAGTCTAAAGATAATTTTGGGGAAGTTTTTACTTGCTTGTACATGTAACTATGCATACATGAAAGCATTAGTCATCTTCTGCAGGTCAAAAATAAACACAGCAATTTTCAGAATGTGTCACAATACAATATTAACTGTGTATCTGCACAGTGACTGAATCAGTGGACACTTAATAGTCTTAATTTAGAATATCTATATTTTCTGGAATCAGTCTAATGTACCCTAAATTAGTAATGCTACTTCTGAAAGAGGCAGTTTTCTGTACAAACACCGCTAAAACTGGTCCCAGTGATAAGAAACAAGCAGTGTGCCCTCCCTGCACAGCTGAGCTGCCAGACACAGAGTGGAGGCTGTGCTTTTTGAGTTCATGGGCTCCTCACAGAAAAAGAGTTTGAACAGCAAAGATGCAGGCAAGAATTTGCTCTCACTCAAAACGCACACACCAAATTCCTACTATACAGGTACACATCTATTATACAGATGCGTGCAAGCCAGGCTGCCAGCACAGGCACAGAAAGGATCCCTTCAGCCTTTCTGTAGCTCCTCGACTCTGGATCCAACACGTGAGCAAACTGAGAAAACAGAAGGACCACTGGGAGGCAGATCTCAGTTTCAGACACCTGAAATTGTCTTCATTTTAAGGGAATCAAAACACACCATGCCCTTAAAAAGCAAAGCCTCTTCCGCTAGGAAAGAGCTTTTCTGATGACATCAGGGGAATCAGAGTGAGGCAAAGAAACAGACACAAGTTACCAAGCATTCACAACAAATGGCACAGCCACATGGAAGAGTCCCAATGGGAAACGTATAGCATTTCAAAGTTTTCACTTTTCTTCTCTCTTTTCAAGATACTAGCTATAAAATACCACAGCAGTGAGACAGCTGGAGCAGATACAAGGTATGTGCTAAAAGAGGTGAAAGACTTAAAGCATACTCATGAAGAAACTCGAGAGCAATCACCTCTCCTGTTTTATGGTTTCTCACACTTAAAGAACATCTCCAGCCAAAACATAGGCTCTCTCACCTCCACAAGGAATGGGATATCAGCAGGAGACTAGAAAACCCTGCTTCGGCATATCTTAATAAAAACAAACCCTTTTCAGATCATCCATCTAGATTCTAGGCAAAACTGAAGGAAATTTGATCTCCCACAAACAGCACAACCCTGATGTCAGGGATCTGGTAATGCCATACAACTGCAGAGCAACATTGAGGCAATTAACTAAAATCAAACAAAAAAAGAAAATCAGAGTGAAACAGAGATGATTTCCCATTTTTATATGCTCTCCCTTATACTAATTTGTTAAGAATTCACCTGATTTTGCATAGAGGGCAAGAAAAGTCACATCACTTGCAGCAGACCACACGGCAAGAGGAAGTGGAATGAAGCACGCTTCAGTTTCCTTTCAGAACTTCATTTCTCCACCACACACTCTAAGATGCATCTGCAGTATTTTTTCCTGGCACCACGAAAAGAACAGCGCTAACAAACATCAAACAGCGTTTTAGAAAGTGTATTTGTCAGGTATCAACGCTGCAGGTCCATTTAGCAGTGGGGAAGGACAATACTGCAGCAACAATGCTGAAAAGGAGAAATGAATCAAACGTATGAGTCAGATGGAGTCACAAAGCAGCCTCCCAGCTCACAGACCCGCCGTACAGAGGAACCAAGATGTAGGGGAAGGACTGAGAATTCAGCAACCTCAAGTTTTAGGTGAAAAAGCCCACGGTGCCCACTCACATCAGCTGATTTATGAATACTGATGTCTTCTGGTGTGTGTTAATGGTGACCCCATCATCCCAGACCCTTGATACTGCCACTGCAGACTCTGCTATCTGCCCGAGGGAGAGGCAGCAGCGATAAGGAGGAGGTGGGGCAAGATTCAAGCCACAGGGAGTAAAGTGGCTAATTACTCCTTTGAGCAGCAAGTAAAACGATTTAAAAGATACATTTTCTATTCTAAAGCTTGTATTTTCAAGAAGAGAACTGTAAGCTTGTATGTTTTCTCTATTTCTAAAGAAGTAAAACATGACAAAAAACGGAGACTAAGGTAAAATTCAGGCAGAGTAAGATTTAAGATCAGGGACATGCTGAGAGTTGAGTCAACAGTTTTAATTCTTAAAACCTTTACTGACCTCATAATACACAAAGTGAAAACTGTGTAGTATCTCTAGAGTTATGAGCAAAAGCCTGTTGCTGCTTCAGCGCAATTTCTCAGATGTATCCTCCAGAAAGGATAAACCCCACCGTTTTTAGAGAAACACCCGGACACCTCAAACTGAGCGTAAGTGGGCATACACTCAGAGTGCTTCCAGTTCGGCTGTCAATCTGTTTGCCACCCATGTAATATAATTAGCACCCAAAATAAAGTGGTGAAATGAGGGAAGCAAGATGCCCTCTTTTCTCACAGATCAAGGCACTTCGTGAGCATCAATTAGATGTTAATGTCCCTGGGAGGCAAGCGTGGCAAGTCTTATTAAGCCATTTTAAAGATTAGAACACTGAGTCACAGAGAGATTAAGAACTTCCTCAAAACCAAAAGCAGAGTCAGCGAGGGGGCAGCTGGGACTGGCAGCAGAGGACTGCACTGCTCCACCTCACTGCAAGGTTTAGCGTCTCTAAAGAGAAAGGCAGAAAGAAAGGCAGGGATTAAAACAAAAATTTAAAAAAATCCACGCTCCCACGAAGTTTCTTGTCCTTGCCAACATGCCTCCGTTTTGACCTGCAAGGGACCATCTTTAGATACATAAATGCAGTCCCATTTCCACGCTCATATCTCATTTTGCCTCAAGGCAATAACGAGGTTGCCAATTGTAAACAGTTTTTTAAGTCGACAGAGACCTCCAGAACTTTTTCAGTAAGCTTCCGAGAGAACTTAAAACTTTTTGATACTGGCTCAACCTTAAACAGGCGTAGGGGCAAATAAACGTACAAACACCACTCCACGAGCCAGCTATCTGAATTCAAGTCACATGCTGAATTTACAACATGAGAAACGGAGCTAACACGACCCGACAATCACTATTAACAAACACTTGGAAGCTCAAAGAGAAACTCAGCAGATGCCATTCTCAATCAGCCCAAAAGGTGAGCAGAGAAGGATGTTACGCCGATTAACACATCCATTCGGACGCGTCCACACTAACAGCCCGCTCCAGCGCTGCAACACGCTTGGAAAGCGCTGCGCTGCCTTTAACCCTAATCGCGGAGCGAAAAGATTATTTTGACTTTTCCTGCCTGGCCGTCCGAGAGGGCTCCGGGAGGGCCGCACCAGGACGCGCCAGCGGGGCACGGATCGGCATGGCTCGGATCGGCATGGCACGGCATAGCCCGGCATGGCTCGGCTCGGCACGGCATAGCCCGGCATGGCTCGGCACGGCATAGCCCGGCATGGCTCGGCACGGCACGGCATAGCCCGGCTCGGCATGGCATAGCCCGGCACGGCTCGGCACGGCATAGCCCGGCACGGCTCGTCTCGGCACAGCCCGGCACGGCTCGGCTCGGCACGGCTCAGCA
>QUSF01000075.1:1284754-1393533 GCA_003676055.1 Chloebia gouldiae
GGCCCCCGCCCCGGCTTCTCCCCTCGGCCGCTCCGGGCGTTTCGGGCTCCGAGCGCGACCCAGCGCTGCGAGGGATCCCGCGGCGCGGGGCGCTTCCTCTGGGCTGCTGAAGTTCTGGTTTCGAGGAGGGTTATAAAGGTTGTCGCATATTGGTCAGGTTCAAGGTTTCGGTCAGCGGGCAAACAGAAAACCGCTGGGGAGAAAGGTCAAGATCAGCTAGCAGCGCTGGCGCTGTAAGTCCCCGACTCCCATCAACAGTAGCATCTTGCTGACGGCAGATGTGAAGTTGTATGGAAAAGGAACCAAGGAAAACAGTCAGGAATCACTTGAAGTGCTGCAGCAGAAAGGGCAAATGAGCTAAGGCCCGTATCTCCTATCCTGAAGCCCCAGCAGGCCATTTTACAGGTAACCTCAGCCACCATAAATATTTTGGCATGTGCCACACAGTCACTACACCTAAGTGGTGCTGCAGAAGGCTGTGGTGGAGCAGGGGAGCGGGACCCTTGGCCTGCCGTGACATGAGCTCTGACCCTTTTCACACTTGAGCCGAATTTGAAGTGGTTTTGGATAACATGGAGGGAAAACACGAGGCGTGAATGTGGCCCTTTTCATCCATGCACAGCTGAATGTAACATAATCTCTAATGACCCAAGTGGTTTAGCTAACTCTCAAAAAAAATTTTGTTGGTCTTAAGGCGAGAATTTTGTTGTAGAAAATACCTCTCATTCGGGTTGAAATTTGTCTTCTAGTTTTCTGCATTGTGCTTGGCTGAACCCAAGTTTTACTCAATTATTAACTTTGAATTGCAATATGTTTGTCTGCTGATTTAACTTCAGGAGATTAACTGTACTTTTTCCTCCAAGTGATAAAAGCAAGAATATAGAAAAAATGGTGCATAGCATTTCCCTCTTATCTAAAAGACTATCATCTTTAGCAGCCTTGGGGAAGGCAAGAACAAAGAATGAGAAAATCCTCTTGGCAAATTTCCAGGAAAAAAAGTGATCTCTAGTTAACAAAGGGGCATGGGTGTATGAAAGAAATCGTTTTTATATGATTTTTACAAAGTCTTGCTATTTTCAGTCTACCACTGAGAGTCAGAGAACCCAGAAAATATAAACTCTGAAAGACTTTAGCCCCTACTGGGAAATATTCCAAAACTTCTTTCTCTAGGATAGATGTTTCTTTTCGGTTAGGAAAGATGCTTACAGCACCAATCTCCCACATGTCTGTTCACCTTCACAACTGTCCTCTTCCCCTCCATGCCTCTCAGAAAAATAAAGAAGTCCATAAAAAAGATAACCCTTTCCTGCCAAATTTTTCCAAAATTTTTCTGCATCATCAGGGGCTGCATGAAGACCAGCAGGAACCTTGCTGTTTATTAACTATAATTAGTGTATTTACTCATTGTCCTTAGCGTTTTGATCTTTGAAAGTGGCTGAAAGATGACTGTATAATTCACACTAAACTATTATCACAACCATCTTTAAAAATTACATTTCATTAGATGTTACTTAACCCAAATTAAGAAAGTCTTTATTCACAGTCACACCTACCTCTCTCCAAAGGAAAACATAACTGAGATAATAACTGAGATACAGTCTAGTCACTCTGGGCTAAGATGATCACACATCAGTTAAAGATTAGATTAATAAGCGTTAATCAGGAGCCACCAATCTGGCATTACATGGGACTCTGTGGGATATCTTAGCCCAGCCTCCCTTCTTTGAGGTGTGGGAGACACAAGCATAAAAGGGAAAGAGTAACTTCCCTGGGTGCTGCACAGCCTTGCCTTCCTCAGACCAAGTTCCTAACGCTTTTTTTTAACATTGTAGGTGCTTTCTTCAATCCTAGCCTGTTCTCCTCCATTGAAAGGAGAGAGAAAAGGAATAAGAATGGTCCTTACAATAAACAATCCAGCTGTATTAACCGGTATAAAGCTGTGCCTGCCAACTCTCCTGTAGGATATTTTCTGTGGCTGGTGATGTGCAGCACTCCCTTTCCTGAAGTGCAGAAGTCTGTCTGTTCAAATTATTGTAAATAGATTCTTATCTACATATCCAGCACAATAAAAGCCCTTCTTGTGGCTTTTATTCAAACAACTTGTCTGATCCTTTCTGATGAACTGTGGGTATCTTCAAAATTAACTGAATTTTTCATACAAGAGGGATGGCCTGGTTGTGGCCTGGCTCTCAGGAGACCATGTTGAGACCACCCCTCATTGATAATTTATTTTCTTTATGACTTAGAGAATTCATCATGCATCAGTTTGTGATCTGTAGGGTGCAGGGAATAGGGCTTCCTCCCCTTATGGGGGTTATGAGGAATGAAACCCTCGTGTGAGGCTGATGTTCTGCTGCATCATGTGAAAGGCCACTATGGGTATTTTCCTGCTCTTGGTTTGAAGTTGCTCATCGTACACATCTCTGGTGACAATCAGTAGTTAAACACAAATTTTCACGTTCTCTTCCTTCATTAATGCTTTTTGGTTTATATCAACATAGAAAGCCATCAGGGTGGTTCTTTTAAAGGGATTTTGCTTTATAGAGTGAGGAAAAGAAAACAGATCTAAGGAAAGGAAGCTGGATTCTTTATGTGGGAGCATGTAATTTTCCTGAGGCCTGGAATAGCTGGATTTTCTTACCACATGTGCAGAAAATAGCCCTTCCTACCCAGTCCTGGGTGTATCAGATAGTACCCTTAGCATATAAAGGAACTATTCCAGTGTGAGACACCTCCTAAACAACATTTGTGTTCAAATTTCCAAGCACATTAACAGCTTTATACAGGTCTGTTGAGGCAGAGTTCAAAACACTTTGATTCATTAGAAAAAGCAGACAGAAGCATACGCAGCTAATTTTCTAGCCTTTTTCCCACAGGGCTCCAAGTTCATTTGCTAGGGAAGTTTGGGGATGGATCTTTCACCATCCTGCCTTCCTTCTGTGAGCAGTTTCTCACACACTCAGTGCTGCTGCTGCAGAAACAGGAGCAGGGCTCCCCTGGCTGCTAGGGTTTGCATTTGCCCTGGGTTGTCTCTGTCCTTTGGGAGTTCTGACAAGCCATCCCTCAGCACACCTGGTCAGTAACACACCCCCAGGCTGGCAGCATTAGTCCTTCTTCCCTCCCTGCAAATATTATTGTTTGGGTTTTGGGCACGTGTGGGGGTGGTTTTCGTTTTCCACTTGTATTTTCTCGGTTTTTTATAACAAACAGGAGTTACAGCTTGTTTGATGCATGTTACTGACACAAATCTAGGAAATTTCACTCTTTGGGTCACATGTCTTTGCTGGCTAAATCTCCTTGAGGCTTATGTGAGATGTCTAATAATACACCAAATATGGGCACAGGATGATCTCTTGCTCCTGGTATCATTCAACATTGATCAATTCATTTCCTAAGACACTTTGCTAAATGCAATTTCATGGAGAGACAGACCAGCTAGCCAGCACCAGCCTCTTCAAAATCTTCAGCTCACGAATAAAAAAAAATCTTTCTTTAAGGGCAGAAGAAATTAATCTTAGAATGTCTAGGATAACTTTAATTTTAGTAAACCATGAAATAATGGTCCTGTATTTATTCCTATAATGGAGTCATGTCTCCATTATAGTAAAATGACACAATGAAGTGTTATTTTACTTCATTAAGGGATAATGTCAGCTCTGGTGATCTTGTAATTACAAATCCTGGAAACGTTTTTTGGGTTCTGAAAATCAACCATCACAACCCTAAGACGTTTTAAACCTCTCATGGGGCACATATAATCTTGTAAGGTGTATTTGGATTTTGAGAAGATTTGACAGATAATCAAATAAGATGGACATTATGAGGGGTGGAATAAACCATCATTAAAAAGAGTTGCATCTTTTTCTTTCCTTCTTGTAGCCAGTGTTTTACTCTTAAAAGATTTAGTCTTTCATAAGGATATGTTTATATTATTACCCTTAAGAATACCACTAAAAGCCTTCATTTTATCAATGTTAAGTCCTCAGAGTTTATTCCCCAGATATTTTATATTTTCATTTCTGACACTTGGGTTTGTGTGCTCAAAAGAATAAAAAAAAGAAGCTTTTGATTCTGTTTTCATTTGCAGAAGTCAGTACTCAGAAATACATGAGAGACAAAGCCATGGAGCTGCTTCTGTTGAAATAAAAGTCAACATCTCACTGCCTTCAGAGAGAAAAGGATCAGGTAATTAAGTGTTGTTTTGCATGGATTCCAATGGGCTTTGGATCAGGCCTCGTTTCCCCAGCCAGAGCTTGCAGCATTGCTGCTTTGGATTGTGCTGACAAACGACTCTCTGTAAAACTAACCCACCGAGCTCAGCAAAGCTGATAAGATTTCCTTCCTGCACTGCTGTGCTAGCACCTTCCCCGAAAATGTGATCTGACTTTGGCCATACTTGATTTCAGATTGAGGCTTTGCAGAGAAAAATGAAACTTTGATAAAGTGATAAAGGAATTTAAGTTAATGTACACTCTTCCAAGCCAAGTGATGCCAGGCTATGTGCAGCTGGGAAATAGATTCTGCTTTGCTGGGGTGCTAAGACACCTGCATGAGCCAGTAACTGCCAGCTGCTCGAGGGATTGTCACATTGCAAAGCAGGCAGAGAGGGTTCAGATTGTATCAGGAGAAAAACGCAGTGCTCTGTGAGAGACAAGTCGGGGAAATTTTGTGAGAAAAGAAAAAAAAAAACCCAAACCCAAACAATAGAAACAACTCACACACCTGCATGGAAACAGTTCTTAGAATGTGGCTGTCAGTGAGAAAGGGGAATATTCTTTAAACATATTCTGAATACAAATTAACTTTTCTGTATGTGTTGTCAGCAAGAACCTAGATTATTTCTTGTCTGTGGGAAACCTTCTGTCAGAGACAAAGATCACTTTCCACATGCTTTGATCTTAGTATATTAAATCTTAGCAGAGACTTTATTTAATTAAATGTTATTTAAGTTTGTGGGTGCTACTGAACAAAGACTTCCCTGAGTGTGATTAATGGAAGAGTGACAGAGGGTTTGAACCAGGGAGGACCATCATGATAAGTCCAAATGCAGAGATATTTTAGGGAAATCAACATTTCTCAGGCAGCTGAACACTCAAACAAGCCTAAGTCAAGGATGAAACCACAACACTTCTCAGTGCCATGCTTCCAGTCTCACAGATTCTTGATTTTTAAGTTAAGCACATGATTAACTTGTTGATTTGTTCTTCTGAAATTGTTTCTTTAATTGCTGTGACTCCATACACATGAGTGAAGCCATGTTACAAGGTAGGTGCTAAATCTTGGGGAAGGAGATACTTTCTTTGGCAATGCCAGAGTTTACTTTGGGACATTCTGGTGACTGATCATTTACTGTGCTTTTACAGTGTACTGTGTTAGAGGAGAGGTGACCTCACTTCTCATGCTCAGCCAGGAAGGAATGGTCAGGAAGAAGATAATTTCTTTTTTTAAAATCATCTAACACAAATGTTTCTGACTTGCTCTATGGAGATAATAGAAAACAACCAGCAACTGCCGGGCACGAGTTTTGTCTGTTATACATTATTGTCTGTCTTGACAGCATAAAATTAATAAATTATATGTATTCAAACCCCCTTTGTTTAAAAAATAAGGTTGCTAAGACACAAGAGTTATGCACGTTTAATGCCATTTATGGTCAGAGGATCCTGTCAATAGGAGAGGAATAACTGAGGACCTATAGGTTCCACTTTAATTTTGCTCATAATAGTTGAATACTTCATACTTCAGCAAGAAGTGTTGATAATGATAAAAATTTGGTTTATCTATGGGTTTGCATTTCAGTATGATTTAAATATATTTATACAAATAATTGTATATGTAAACTTTTTTCAAAACTGATCAGTTGTCATGGTCCAGGAGGTAAGTGGGTATGCCCAGTAAAATGTGCATATTGATATTTTTCACTACTGTTCTTATTGTTAAGAGAGAAAATTCATCCAACCTCCTACATTTCACTGGAGTGAATGCTATGCTCATTTAAACCAGTAACCAAATTGTCTTCTGAACTTGCTCTCTGCCAAAAAAAAGAGAAAAAACCAAAGAAAGAAGAAAAAGAAAAAGAAAAAGAACAACAAATGGCAGCACAGTAACACAACTGCTGAACCTGAAGGTATTCCTGGCACTGCCAGGCTGCTCATAGTACAGACACAGAGGAGACATTTCCCCAAACCTGGTGTAATAAAACTGACAGCTGTAGGTCTTTAATTTACCTTAAACTTAGGAAAATTATCCTCAGAAGATTGCTCTTCTTGCTGGGTAAAAATACAACCGTGTTCTCAACCTGCTACTCAGGAATATGCTCTTCAAAGTTTAATTGCTTTTTAACTACTCACTGCAACTCCAGGCCTTTTTCTTTTTTAATTTTCTATCCAGCTACAGCAGCACTGAAGATTTCTCTTTCTTAACTGATCACAGGGAAAAAAAAATTAAAAAAACAAAAAAAAAAAGGCAGCTTATTCCTGCTTCCACCCTTTCATCCCTGATTTCTTAAATGGGGCCTAAAGCAATTTACCTGTTTAACCTTGTGGGATAATTAAGTTGTTCAAGCTTAGTCAACTTCAGTTTCCCAGTTCAACTGGCCCCCCGCCAGCACTGCCAGTTCTCCATGACCCTGTGGGGGAGGTTTACATCACATCTCTGCTGCCTTGGTGATGTGCACAGACACCAGAACCCCTCTGCCACTTTCAGAGGGGCTCAGGAGGGCACAATCCCCTTCAGCCTGTGCCACAGCCCCTGGCACAGCCAAACAAGGGTTTTAGGAAGCGTTTGACACGTGTGGAATAAGGCCATGGCCGCTCTGCTCCCCGCTGTGGTTTTGGGGATGCCGAGGATGCTGCGGCTGCTGCCTGCCCCAGGGGCGCCAGGATCTGCAGGACCACATCTCCTGCCACCACTTGGCCATTAGCTCAGTGCTTGGCAAAGCTGTGCCAGCCCACAAAGTGTCACCAGCTCCCAGGGTGACAGCAGGGCTTGTTGAACAGCCTCTTTTCCCTTCCCGGGCACACGATCGCGCTGGATCATGGCACAAGCAATATTGTTCCTGACAACCTGCAAAATATTTTTGTGAACTTCACCGTTTAGTGTTTAAACATGTTAGCAACTTCAAACAAACAAGCAGAGCTTACAGGGAGACCTTTTCAGACTTGCACCATCTGCCAGTAGCTTTGCTCTGTCAGTGCCAGCATTTTAAAAAAGAGTATTCTCTAATTAAAAAAAAAAAAGGTCCCGTGCATCTGCAAATTTGTCAGCAGGGCAGATGGCATCCCTTCCTGCTCCTCAACACCCAGAGTTTGAAATACCACCTCCCAGCTAGTGGAGGAAGGGCCTGAACACCCTGAGAGCAAAACCACTTAGAACTGCCTGGAATGGCACCAGCAGCACTTGGGGAGAGAAAAAAGCCTGGGCACAAGTGCATTTCCTCAGCAGCTGAAATGAAGGCTAACAAGGCCACATGCCATGGGGAAATCCGGTTCAGCAGAAACTCGGATTGTTCCTCGTTGCTCACAGAGCTGACATTTCTTTAAGTGCCCTTCTTCTGGGAGCATCACACGTGGGATGGACCTGTGAAAGTCAGCACAGCTCAAAAGCCTTCTTCTGCCCTTCAGCCTTCCTGATTTGCAAGCTCTTCTTTCTGCATAGGAGTGCTGCTTTTAGCTCCCTATGTTGCATCCTGGCAATTCCTTAATCAGCAGCAATTATGCTGCTCTTTCAAGATACGCATCTGCTGTCACCCATTCACCAACACACTGTTTAGCAATGTACAAGATAAAGACTAAAAGGCATTTTCAGAATTTAAAAAAAGTCAGTTTGAAATATCTCCACTGGATTCCAATGGTTTATTTACTTCCTGGTGATCAAGAGATCACTGGCCTTTTACGTTCACTCACAGAGACAAGTATTTGTTATCAGATGGTAAACAAAAGTTTATTAGTACATAGATAATTCATACTGAACTTCAATACAATATGAATGCTATCCAAGACTGTTTCAGATGATGGTTTATTGCAAAACTTCCCAGAGGAAACTTCCTTATTGAAAAAAAAATTCTGCATTTTGAGCAGGCTCCCATTTTAATGAATTGAGTTAAAGGGCTGCTTTCCTTCATGCCACTTCTCTTATAATTTACTCCAGGTAGTGACAGAGTAGGACATTTTTCTCGGTGCACAGTGTTGGGGTTTTTAGCAAGCATGTACATTTTGCTGGGTGCTCATGGAGAGAAAATTTATATTTTTGTATTTTTTATTTCGCAACATATCCAGACTTTGGAAACTTGCCAGGTCTTGCATTCAGTTTTGCTTAAAACATTAGTCTATGAAGCACAAATAAGCATCTTAAACTAAACTAATGTCTGCATGTCATTACTTATAAATGTGTAGGTGCTTGCCTGGAGGCAGAAGAGCCCATGATACTGCTACCAGTGACTGTTATTTATATGTAGCCTTTTCTGGTTTAGTGTTTCTGCTGTATTTTTTTGTTCCAGATTTTAATTTTGTCTGACCCTGATACTGCGTGCAGCTCCACTTTCACCCTAACAGCTCTGGCCAAAGGGGGTCAGCTGAGAACAAGGGCTTGGAACATCTCTCAGGGTTTGGCTGGGCTCTACTACCAGCACTTCTGAGCACAAATATGCAAAGTTTAATGAAGTCAGTGGAAAGACTCCTACTGGCTTTGGGTTAGCTTCAGGTCCAGCTGTAAATTATGGGAGTTTGATTTTATTTCTATTATTTGTACACAATATTTTCTGCCTGTGTTAACTACACAGCTCCTTTTTACATGTTCTGGGAATCAAAAAGCACAGGCCCTGAAAACAAAAGGACTGCTATCAAGACATTTTATTTTGAAGTTGTAAAGTGATTACTCTCCTTACACATTCATCTAAATAAAATAAAGATGTAAAGAAATAGTGTTAAGTAAAAAAAAAAAGGAAAATTTTCATTAAGAATGCCGGTGGTGTACAGCAGACAACATCTGTGCAGTCATGTCGCAACAGACTTTGGTCTCTGAGTAACAATTTTCCCTCAGAACATGTTCTATTTATAACCCCCCTAAGTCTTTTGCAGTATGTTTCCTGTTCAGACACCAGAAAATGACTCAGCCAATCAGTCCAGTCACTTCCCAAACATGGGATTCAAAACCAGGGAGAAAATTATGAGCATGCTCAAAACTTGACTGATGAGTCAAAATACTCTTTAAACTTACTCCTCTTTTTTTGTTTGTTTTTGTTTGGTTCTAAAGGTAATTGTTAGAAATTGTTCACCTTGTCATTGGGAGCACTTAGTTCTCCAAGAATGATAATATTTTGTTCATTCATTCACTGTGCAATGCCTTCTGTCTCTGTAATTACTCTACAACTATATTATATTTCAAAAGCAATGGCCAAAAACTGTAACATGGACAAGTCTCCTGCTGCTCTTCCTTGATCTGGGATGGGCATTATTATTAACAAGTACTTTATACTTATAGCTTGCATAAGTAACTATATTTGAGTTACAGACAACTGGTTAAAATTGTAATTTTCAGCTTACTTACTAACTCACTGCTAATTTTTCAGCTCTAGAATATGAGAGATGTTGCTACATTTTCTATGCACAAAAGCGAGCACTATATAAATAATCATCCATAAACCTCCTCCAGCACATTATTCTGCAAAAAAATCGGAGCAGGAACGGGCATACAGAGCAGAAGCATTCCCAATTCTCCTTTCAAGATCATTATCAAAATGCATTATCAAAACCTAAGGATGGAGAGCCATCCTAAAACAAGAACTGATATGTAACTGCAATTTGCATGATTCATCATGGCTACAACCACAGAAATTCTTCCACACTCCACAGCTGAAAAACAGAAGTATTTCCTTTTGTCCAGATGGAAAACCACCACATTTCTGGCATTTCAGCCATTTAGCTTAAAGAGAGCATCACCTGCAAATCTTGTCCTAATCTGTTTGCTCTAAAATACTCCAGAATATTCCTGACCCTTGGAATCTGAATAATGTCTTAGAGTTTATGAGACTATGGTCTATTAATCAGAAGAACATGCATGATCCACAGCTAGAAAATTACCTTCCTTTGATATCTACTTCAATTTATTTAGGTTTTTTTCAGAGAGACTAAACAGCCTTTCTCTAATGCCACTATCTTTTTTTTCAAGCAGATCCTTAAAACAGGTTGGAAGTGGCAGAGGAACGTGGTAAATAGCTACAAACGAGAGAGGGGTTTTGAAATTAAACTTTTCCCACATTAACTAAGTTCAATTCATATTGAGAGTCTTCACAGGCCATTTATGGGCATATGCCTGGCATGGCAATGGATGCCCCCATCCTGCACTGCCCTGATTTCGTGCCAGACGTGGTTGGAAAAATAAGGATATGGTGTCGCCTGCCCGGCAATGTCCCTGTGATAAACGGCCGAGGGCACATTCCAGCACTATCACTGCTGCTCTTTCATCTGCAGGAGCTGCTCTCACTGCCACAGCCAGCACCAGCAGGCCTCCAGAGCAGCTGGAAAGCGTGCAGGGATAACTACCATAGAAACAGCAGGGGGAAAATCAAAATAGCAGCAAGATTTCAGCTACAAGTGCAGTTTCTAATGTGTTAACACCTGTCTCTACTCCAAGCTTTGTCTCAAGTAGCAACCTTTCTACATCACTGCAGGCTCACTGCGGGTTCAGTATGGAAAACTGACAGATGTGAGCAATGAACTTGCTCTTCCAAAAGAGCAAGTGTGTGTCACACTTTACACACTGAAGTGTGTCTTCAGAATGCTGGGTCTTCTTCCATCTCTTCTTGGCATTTCAGCTTCCAGTTTTCTGCCTCAGATACCCAATGATATTTTTATGGTAATAATGAAACTGCTCATTAACTCTAGATATGCTTTGCTAAGTCTTTTAATCAAGAAAAAATATGTTTCTTAGGTAATATATACCTACTTCCCTCTCTTTCTGAGCCCAAGTTCTTTCAGCTGGTCCTATATGGGACAAGGTCACCTTGATTTCTTCTGAAAAATAATGTTTTCATAGCTTAATATTATGCATTCATTTACTGGGAGTGGACAGAGAGATGGGTCTGCAACATCATCACAAGTTTTGCTGCTGACCCAGGGCAAGCACACGTGACCCTCGCCCTATAGCTGCAAGAAGTTTTGATTTAAATTTTTGTTTTAAAATAGATTAGGACAGCTGCCTAAGTCTGAATGCCTGTGCTGCATTCTGAAACAGAGAGGAAAGAGGCAAAGAAGGTGGAAGGAGGGAAAGAGGGAGGAAATTGGATTAAAAGAAAACTCCCCGAGTAAACATAGGTGAAATAATTAAAGAGAGACCTTGGAAAATTCCATCTACTTTAAAATTCTTAGGAAATAAGGGTTTGGAAATACAAGCAAGTCAGCCAAAGTATAATTAAACAGATCAACAGTGTACCTTTTATTTAACAAAAAGTCATTATACAACTGCATTTTTTCAGATTAGATGGAGCAAAATAAGTTGCGTGCAGAACAAAAAGTAACACTGGGCATCACTGTTACTTTCCAAGGCCCCTGTTTGTCTTGTGTTGTTAAAAAGTCCTTCACTCTCTTCTGTTCAGGGTAACTTGTCTAGTTTCTCCTCTGCACTTTTCTCCAAGCCCTGATATGATGAGTTTGGATGTGGATGCAAAGAGCAAACCTGCTTGAGTTCAGCTTGGTCACATAACCCTCCACAGGTAATTCTGTGCACCTCTCCTGGGAGATCACAGTGGCAAACTTCACTGGGACAAGGCAAATTAAGATACACAACAAGCAGCTGTTGATATAAATATTTCCTGCCAGACAGAACAACTAAACCCCTCACCAAGGAGCAATACATCAGCTGGCCTTCGGTTAAGAATGGCTTAAGAAGCAAGGATCTCTCAATTATGCCAGAGATAGTTTCAAAATAAGCACAAACACCACGGGAGAAGAGGCATTTACTGAGGTAGTGACAAGTCAGATTAAAGCCTCGTGCCTAACTTGCCCTGAAAAATCCTCACTGTCCCCTAACCTGCAGGGATGCAGCTTGAGCACGTTTTTGCACACATGAAAAGTTCACTAAGACTAATTAACACCCATTTAGCCTCATCCCACTTCCACAGGCTTCACTGCTGCAGGATCAGCTCTGCTTCTGGGTGGTGAGAAAACGACTTATGTTCTGACAACAAATTATAACCATATTCTTCAGTTCCCTTTGGGGAACTGGTCTCATATGACAAGAAGGTGATACCGCAGATAGGACAGGCTAAATTATTTTTGAGCTCAGTGATGTCCTGTTGGCTGGGGGTTGCTGCTCCTGCAAAGCAAATGGATCATCTTAAGCCATGCTATTTACTGAAACTGGACATTAAAACACTCCAAGTAATGAATTGTTTTAAAACAATTCACTACTTTACCAGTCGTGATAAAATTCTGTGTGATTTTTTTTATGTCTGTGTGAAATAGCAAATAACAGGAATGGAGCCATGTCTTCTACCAGTTCAATAGAGGTTGAATATACCCCTGATAGCAGAGATTAGTGATAATCAGAAGGAAAATAGGACTCAAAGGAAGATACATACATAAATGAATACCTGAGGAAGTTTATCTTAATTTAATTTGAATTCCTAACACCAGCTGTTAATTTTTAACTGTGTACTTTCTGCATATAGATTATAGTACCCCCTTTTAGAAGTGTTTTGGCCTTAATTAAAAAGGCTGAACTATTAAAGATCTTCTGAATACCAAAGAAAATTGCACCAAGCACTGGCTTGCCTCAGAATAAATAAATAAATAAAAAAAAACTGCCGCTGCAGGTTATTTGTAGCTTGAACATATCTAATTCCTACTTCCAAATTTAGGGTGTTTCTTCTGCTTGATTATGGAGCTGAAAGTCATCTTTCCTTTGCTATCATTTAACCAGGTATTTAACATCGCATTTCTCTCTTCTTTTTTTTTTAATCAGAATGTCCTATGCTCTTAGGATAATTTAATCATATATTCAATCAACATAGGTGTGTTTATAAGCCACACTTACAAATACATGTTACATGTCCATTGAAAGCTCTATCATCCATAAATCTTTGTCAACTGATACTGTTTATGTTACCATCAAATATTTATTTTCCTTTTGCAAACCATCTTGATTTTGGTCTAATTTTGCCTCTGTCAGTCTTAAAGTAACTATTCTGAAGTTCATGATCCATACCTTTTCCCAGTTTAAATACTGATATATCATCTGGTTTTAGTCCATTTTATCCTACAATTCAGTAAAAATGCTAGCTGGTCAAAAAATTCTTTATTCATCCCAGCTATATCCCTGAAATACTGGAACTATGATCAAAGCTGAAAATATGTTTTTGTGTATAAAATGAATTAGAAGAGGGACATGTCACCACACAGTGCAAAGAATCAATAATAAAATGATTTGAAAATTAAAAAATACTATAAATTTCTGCTCTCACTTTGTTGACTGTAGTAAAACCTTCTAACAGCAGTGACTGAGCAGGAAGTCTGGCAGGGTTCACAGTAATCCAGCCTGAAGTAAATAAAGGTGTGGGCAAGTTTCAAAACATCTCGGGTGGCAACAGGGTCAAAGCCTAGGACTCTCCTACAAGTGGGGAAAAGAAAATGTTCAAATGCTTGAAATACTGTTCCTCAATGGGAAGATTAAAAAATAGCACAACAGCCTGGGTCCAATACAGTAGCTGAAAAGTAATTCCATATAAAAAAAAAATAAAATCAGTAAATTCAGCAAGTGGTTATATTTAGAAGGCCTCAGTACCAGATGGTTTTCTGGCAATGAATTGTTGCCAACCCTATTCCTTCTAAAGGTATGTAATATTGAAGAGGCAGCTTTTGGTCACCAGAAACAAACACAGGGGTGATCAAGGCTTTGCAGAAGCAGATAGTGAAAGGCTGCACTGCATTGCACACAGCAGCTATGCAGGGGTCAAAACTGATATTATGGATTTCTGTGGCAAAGTTACATCTATCAGAAGAAATAATTTCATTCACAGGGTTGACATTCCTGGTTCTCACACAGTAAGTCTACATTTACACTGGACCTAAGCCTATTCACCCTTGAACAAAAATGAGTACAACACTAATAATCAGGGCAAAATCAGCACACAGGTAATGACAAATAATGTTTGACTTTGAAAAGTCTCAGTGAGTATTTTATGTTTTATAAAGAATTTAAATCTTCCAGTAACTTGCAGTTCATATTCTGAAACCTTTTCTGAGTTAAGCTCTGTTCTTGTCCCATTGATAGATTTTGTTTCTATAATTTACACAGAATGATTGAGTGGATTAGGAGCCACTGGTTATCCATATAGGAGAAGATTCTTCATCTAGTTAAGATTTATGCTTGTTCCAAACACTGCTGATATGCTGAACTGGTAATGCATATTGAACAAACTCCAGCTTGTGAAGAAAGCTGTTTGTGGGACAAGCAAACAGGACAGCTGTGGTAACACACGTGACACGACGGAATTATGTCTCTGCACAGCAACAGAACTGTGTCAGCTGGAGATCCTAAATTTAAACCCAGCAGCATCAGGTTTCAGATATGCACCAAAACCACCTACATGTCAATATTTATTTGGTCTTTTGGATCTGTAGATACGTTTGAAAGGAAGAAAAATGCTCAAGTACAGCAGATGCACCGAGTTCTAATCCCAGTTCCTGTCTGAGTAAACTTGGCTTCTCCTCTCATCTTCTACAGGATGTAAAAGTATTTAGAAATGTTTCTTCTCTGTGAGGAAGACTTTACTCATGTGATTAGTGGGTTAAGAAGTAAAGATTAATGATTGTAAAGTGCTTTGAAATCCAAGATGAAAGGTGAAGGTATTATGCAAGAATGATTATTTTACACCAGTTAATATCATTTGTTCCTTATGATGTAACATAAAGAGAAAGGAAGTATTCTTAAACTAGACACTGAGGTCTGGAAAGAGAACTTGGATTCTGCTGCCACAAAGTTTTCATGCCCATATGCTACACAGCTACATCACAGACCCTGACCACAAAAGAGAAGTGATAAAAGAGGTTTTTTTTTCCCTCAGTGTTCTTAGCAGAACTAATGTGTGTTTGTGATGGGTGTGAAAGTGATTGGATACACATGCACACCATATAATATATCATAACAGGGCTATCATCATATCAGACAAGACAACATCTTTTCTGTAGGTCTGAAATAAGTGGCAAATTGCATTACTTTTTCTTCTGCACATGAAGTCAGTCTAGCACGTTGCTTTCCTTTTCTGGGCCTCCAGCCTTTCTGGTGCAATAGCAGATTTACAACACACACAAAAAAAAAAAGGACTCACCACGAGAAAAAGAGATTTGGGAGGGTTTTTTGCCTAGCCTTCAATCAGCTGGTTCTTGGACATTCAGGGCATCCCTCTCCCACTCTTGGCTGTATCTCCTGCCATCAGGTGAAAGAAAAAAAAGAGCCAAATCGCTCCCTGTGTAATTTTCTCAGTTCTGCTTGCCACACCTGTGAAGCAAAGGGGAGTTTCTCCTGACACGGGGAAAGCAGCAAGGTAAAGTGAAAGGCTGCAGGTGGATGGAGGTGGTGTCCTCCCTGTCACTGCAGCAGGTGACCCACTTGTGTCACACAGGCTCTGACAAACCCCTGACACCTCTCCAAGACATGGCCTCACACACTGTGTAAGTAAATCCATATCTCTGCGTGCAGCCACACAGAGGAAATATTTACACTGCTAAGCATTTGGATGATGAAAGCATAAACAAAAGGAAAGCTACTGGAGCCACTGTAACCCATCAGAGGGGTGCCAGCCCAAGCAGGGTGAGCTGCTCCACGTAATGTGCCCTGGATCTGTCAGACACTGGACTGTGCTTTTAGGCAAACCATACCTTCGGTAAGCACTGGCAGCATTTTAATCCCCTTAGTATGGCTCTGATACACTGATCACCAAAATCTAGGGCAGGCCTCTGGAGTAGCTGGATCAGGCTCTAATACTCCTTTAGATCATAATCCTGCAAAGATTTAACGTTTGCAAATAATTTTATCATGTGAGTGGCTAAATGGGATGTTGGAGGACCTGGGTCAGAACTGGAAAATTCAACAAATTCCAACTTTGGTTATCTCTATCAGGGGTACAGAGGAAACAAGGAAAAAGTCAGGGTGGCTGCTGAGAGAACCTATTAGGAATATGCAGCATTTCAGGCCTTAGATATCAGCTTAAATTCACCCACAAGTATTCATTCCTATCAGCCTCAAAGCATTTTAATCAGCACGCAAAGCCAAGTAAATCTGCAAAAGACAAGGACTGGGCTATAGCAGTCTTTCTTCTGACACAAATATTCTGCACTCTGCCCTGACCCAATGCCTCTTTTAGTGTTTTACCACTTTTGCTTTTAAGCTTCTTTTTTTTTAACCTTCACCCTACAAACTGGACACCTCAGCATGCAAATGCTTTGAGGCTTTTACCTGCAACAACCATCAAGATAATGCTGGAAATAAGAGAGGTGAAAGAGAGAAGCTGCTCTTTAATTTAAAAGCTGAGCAATGAGTGTTTGCAGCCCTCAGCTGAGCTGGGCTACCCTGCCCTTGCCACCTGAAAAATTCTGGCTGTGGATGTGGCCTTTTGCCTTCTGGAAGTTTAATTTAAGGGAAAATTGCATTTCTTGAAAAGTTCTGTGTGGTTATTGAGGGGGGAGAGGGGGAGGAGGAGGGAGGAGGAAACTGAGCAGAAAAAGGTGTCCAAACAAAGTATATTCTAAAAACTTTGGCAGATTATAGATGTGTCAGGTGGGAAGTATTTTTGGTCACTGCTAGGTTTGATATTGGATAATTGAGAAGGTTATTTAATTTTCCATGGGTATTTCTGCCTGGGGATGTGCTACAGCCCTGCTGTGTTTAGGCATGTGTTTGCCATTAGAAAGCCTCTGCCCTGTTCCTTACACATCTTCTCTCACAGGGAGAATAAACACTCACGGAAAAATTAAAAGTATTGTCAAAATAAAAGAGGAAGAAAACAAGCGCTTGGATCTGGAATCTGGATTATTCAATTTATACATGAAGGATGAATGCCAGTTATTACAAATTTTTTTTTTTTTACTTTTTCGCTGCAATTAAAATGAGATCAGGGGGAAAAAAACCAACAGTAATTAATGCCAGTTTTGTAGTGTGCAATTAAAATTCAGATACTGGAGGAAGAAAAACTGGGCAAGGCCAGAGTATGAATAATAAGTTCATAAATTCCAGCCTGTCTGAAAACTATGTGTAGTTGTTCAAGTACTGAACAGTGCAGTATAAAGGAACAAGTAATGTAATTAAGAACAAGCATGTAATTAAGAATCTAACTTTGTTCAGACTCTGTCCTTTATTTATCAAATCAATCCATCTATTTTATAAATACAAGTCAAACATATTTGCCCTGGTGAGGGCAACATTTGGGGCGGATGTTTCTTCAGAAGACATCACTTCCTTCTTAGCTCATTTCCAGTCGTTGTGTAACATTCAACTCTTCTTTTACAGGCTGCAGAGACACAGGATTTGTAAAACTGAGCTCATGGAATCAAAACTGTTTTACAGCAGCGTGTCCCTGCTCCCACAGCAGATTCACAGCTAAATGTGTCATCTCTGCTTGCTTGTTTATTGATTTCTGATAAATAAAATTCCCCCTCTCTCATGACAGGAGGTTTGGTGCAAAACTCAAGGTTTTGAACAAACATTCACATGAAAATATCTTATTAAAAGCTTCAATCCTAAGGTCTTGAAAAGCTTCATAAGTCAGAAAATATGGGAGCAGAGGCTCAAAGATGTCATAATGTAATAAAATAAATGACCTTGCTGAACTACATCTTAGAGTCCATCGAGATCCCATATGTACTTAATTCCTTGCAGACTGAAGGTCTAGAGTAACACTTCTCCAATATGTGAAAAAAGTTTCTAAAATTTAGTTTAGACAAATGAAAAATCAAGGCACTAATTGAAGTATCTTTCTATACGTTCTGTCTGAAGAGAAGATGTTATGGTTATTTACTGCACAGAATTCTGTGTTAACTAGCTTAGAACTGAAAACCTGAGGGCAAGGTTATTTGTTCAAAATAAAGGTGCCAGGGTATAAAAATAGGTTGCTGTTTTCAATTCACACAGCAGCTTGGAATAAAAAATTAAAATACTCATCCAAGCAAAACCTTGAATGTTGAGGGTGTTTTTTTTTAGTTTTTGGTTGTTTTTTTTTTACAATTCTATATCTAATTAAAAAATTACTTTTAAAAAGCTATACAAAGCCTATTTTTTCCAGTCATTCTTTAAAAAACAGTGTTCATTGCAGCTGTTTCCCTGTAACTAAAGGCCACACTCATTAAGTCGCTCTGATATTCCTGGTTTAGAAAAACTCATAAGCAGGAGATCATCTGACCAGCCCATAAACACATTTAATTTTTATAGTAATTGGCTAAATTATTAGTCACATTTCCAGATATGTTGAAAATTACCATGTGCCTAAGACAGCACAGGCAGTAAACACAGTCAGTCTAAACAGTCATTAAATTCCTAATCCAAAATGTTTCAGTAATCTTATTTTGTTGCTTGCCTGCTAACAAACAACAAGAAACTGTGCATGAAATATCATTGATCCCAAGCATTTTATAATCATGGCCCTAGTCTGAAGCTTTCTCACAATAAATATGCCTGTAATTTGCTTTTCACATAAAACTGGGCAGGTTATTAAGTGCTTTTCAGCAACCACAACTTAATAGGTAAGGTATTTTCATATTTATTTTTAGGTAGAGAATCCAGAAGCTGGAGCTCAATTAAAAAAAACCCACCAAAAATCATGACACTCCCATGATATTGTGAAAATCCATTGATGAGACATATAGAAAAATGAACTGATGCAAGGTGTTTTTAAAAAGCTGCTTATTTATTTTCATCCTGGCATGGCAAATAAACCTATCCAACAATTTCAGCAGGCATGATGAAAGGCTCTTTTATCAAAAGGAATTAAGGAAAGGCAGGCAGGCTATAAAACAGAGCCTTGAGACATCAAAAGGAAAAAGGAAACTATTTGCTGGCCTGCAGGAAAAGGAAAACCTCATTTAACTGAGCACCCGTGAGAAAAGGCAGCGTGAAGTTCCACCCGTGGTACATTTATCCTCTTGATTTCATCCAGAGGTGTCTGACTGGACATGGCATGAGGACAGGCAGCCGCCCTGTGCTCCTGCTGCAGTCAGGCAGCCTGGGCTGAGCAGCTGAAGCAGAGGCACAGCTGGAGCAGGCACTGCTGCCTTTCCTCCCTGTGGATGTGGGTGGGAGAGCCAGCAGTGCTCGTCCTGCCTTGTTTCCTTGCTGCCAGGCAGATTCAAGGCTCCGTGGAGAGAAGAACAGGTGATTCTGTGGGGATTTAAATGACCTCCCCAATTCCCTGAAGAGCTGCTGTAAAGGTGAGCTGTGAGTGCTCATCCAGCTGTGCTCATCCAGCTGTGCTCCAGCCCCATCCTCACACGTTCACCACACCTGGATTTCACAAAAGCCTCCAGGGCAGAGTGCAGCGCTGGGTTTCAAAACCCTGGCAGAATGTTTGGGCCTAATTCTTTGAGGAGGATTTAATTTTCTTAATGAGTCTGAGTAAAATCATTAGCTCTCAGAGTGGCACAGGGAATACTTTGGGAGATTTTATGAGGCATTCTTCAGCACAGCACAACAACACAAAGTCACTCTTGTTGGACATGTGATCTCAGAGCAGAGCGAGCTGTTTTTCTAATATCTCTACTGCACAGAGTATTTAAAAATCCTGAGCAAACCAATCACACAAATCTATTTTACTGCACCAGAAATTATACACAAATTTTTTCTTTGCAATATAATTGATATTCCTTTTCATGTCATGATTTTGCCGTAAACACCCATACTGAAGTGCCTTCATCCCTGGAATCAAGTAAGGAATTGCTTTGGAAAGTGGAACAGTGGGAATCTTACGCCTTTTTGGAGCCAGGTCCTTCTCAGTGTTCAGTTTATTCCTGTGGCAGGGAGCCACAGGAAAGGTAGCACTTCAGGCTAACGCTCCCTTCCCCCTGCTCTAACCCTTCTAATCAAATATCAAAAAGAATGAAAACAAACCGTGGCTGCAGCCAAGGGTGCATTACATTTTCTGCTCTCACCAGCACATTGGATAGGTCAGTGTTTGGCCAATGAAACATAACTCGGTGTTCCTTCACCACTTCCCCCTTGAACCTCTTAAATTTGAAAACAGGTATCTTCTTCCAAGCTAAATACTTTTAACTACTGAACTTCACAGAAAAAGAAGGTCACAAGCTGACTCATCAGCAGGCTGGACTCTTAAAGGGCCTGGACAGGACACCAGGCACGTAAGTTATAAATGCCAGGTACAGAGATACCACCCAGGGAAACAGGTGTGTGTGTTCTTAAGGTTTCCTGTGATTTATGAAGTAATAAACATATTATGCCAGGCCAAAATGTCCTGGGCCTGATCTTCCACTGCTTATGATCATGTACATGTGTATACATCTTCTACAGCCCATGCACGGAGTGAGCTTTCAAATAAATCAGAGTAGAAGGGATCATCTCCCTTGGTGTGAGGCATAAACACACAACAGTTGATTTTTAGAAGCTGACCTGCTAAATTAACTGTGAGTGAGACAGACAGTTGTTAAAAAGAGTCCAAGATTTTATCCAAACTGTTTGTATTCAAAGCATTCAAAATACAGGGAAAAAAAAAAAATCTCCATTGCAGTTACTATTTGGCACCACCAGCTGGATGCTCTAAGGAACTAAAATTGAGATTTTTTTTTTTTTTTTTACTGCTTAAAACTGGAAATACCAGCACCGTGATCCTGTGGTTTATAGTTCTGTACTTTATTTTGCCTTGCTGGTAATGTATAAATTATTATTTTAATATAATTTATTAATATAAATCTTCTGCACGAGAAGGGGACTTTGCGAGAAACAGAGGAAAAAATTCTGTTCAGGCCCTGCAACAGAGGAAAAATGTTAGAAATCAACGTATCAGCTCACAGGATTTTTTACAAAGGACAAATTTATATTTTTTTACTGCTACAAGTACTTGGCATATTTCATTTTTTCGGTGTAATAGATAAGGTGAGCTAAGTAGAAGCAAAACACATATTTCTTTTTTTTTTTTCTGTAACAGGATGTACTAGAAGTGTGTGAGCTGATGGATGCACAACCTCAATGAAGCGCAGTACATCACGTGTTCATCATCATCATCATCATGTGCTCATCAGTCACCCAGCGGTGTTATCCCTCTGCCAGGGGTGATAAATGCCATGAAAGGAAATTAAAGTGACCTCCTGGATATTCAGAACAGGAGAATTGTATCTCTACTCCCAGTGCTGGAGGCACACAAAAGTCCATTTTGTCTGGAACTGGGTCCTCCTCTCTGCTTTGAAAGGTGAAGTGCTGCAAGCACAGCAAGAGAGGGGTGAGCAGCTGCATGAGATACCCAGTTTTATGTCCAGGGAGCTCAACATCACCATCCCTCCTCCCAGCAAATTTTGGTGTGAACCTGAAGTTTTCAGAATGATTTCCCCTCCTCGGGCACACACCAAAGAGGGCAGCCCTGAGGAAGGAGATCAAGTGGCACCGTGACAAGGACTGGGGATGGCAAAGGATTAGAGAGGCTGACTCAGTCATCCAAAGCAATGATTAACTTCGGGGTTCTCTGCTTTTGGCATTCAGATCATTTAGAATCATGGGATTAGTGCAGTGCCAGCCAGCCTCGTGTCTGAGCCCTTCCCTTCATAGCAGGCACCCAAAGAGGAGACCAATCCAGCCAGCAGAGGAAAAGGTGAAAGCTGAAAATGCACAAAAAGTATTCACAATAACTTCTACCCCACTGTAAGCACTGCTGTAGCTATAAACAAATAAACTATAAAACTTGGCACAAGAGGGGCCCAGGACTGGAATAGCAGGAATGCTGCAGATGAAGATTAATGTGCACTGGCAGAGCCACCCAGAGAAACACGCATGGCACCTGTCCCCATGGTGCCTGCCTTGAGCTAGGGACACTCATCCCCTGCTTTCCCAGCCACACAGTTCAAACCTGCAGTTTAAAACAACACCCTGGGCATTGGAAAGTGACAAAAAAGATAAGGACTTTTTACAATTCCAGCCACCTGAGGTGCTACGTGGTTCATTCCAGAAAACCATCTCAATTTCTACCTGGATTTAGGGCAGAAATACCTAGCCTGGATGGGATGATGGAGGACCTGAAGCCTTGCTGACAAATATCAGCAATAGGCATCTGATTAGTTAGACGCCATTATTCAACCATTCTTAAATAACTATTACACCACTAATCCTTTCTGAGAAAGACAAGTAAGAAAGCATTAATTGGGTGACTATTGCATGAGGGCTATGCTTTCTTTGGGACTGAATGTACTGCCATTTTTGTCATGCTCTTTTCCTTCCTGAAATATTCCTCACTATGTCCTAACTCCATCAATGTCAAAACACCTTCTAATTTTAGTGGGTCTAGGAAAAAAAACTTTTTTTCCCCCATCAGTTCGGAACAACTCCCTCAAAAATAGGGGAGGGAGTAGATACAAGATTTTGTAGCTATGTTTCACATTAGGATAATACTGTATTTTCATCTTTTCACATTAATTTGTCCTGAACACAGTCAGAAGTAAATACAAACATAGCAGCTCTCAAACCCTAATAAACTCTTTTTTCTTATGTAAAATATATTCTAAGAAAAGCATTCATTTTGGGGAGAGTATGTCAAGCCTGAAAACTTTTCAGTGTTTTTCGTTTCTTTTAAAACTGATTCAGAAAATTTCTGGGCAAACCATCAGAGATATTTTGGTGGGTTTTTAGGGATAATGGACTTTGCAGTGACAGAAGCAGAGCGGACTACAATGGAAAGTCCATACTAACTACTGTATGTGGTTTTGGAATGCCCATGTAAAATTGGAAATAGTGTTACAGACAGTAGCAGGTTCCTAATTTCGTTTCCCTTGAGGAAAATAATGGACATGCAACTGCTGTTGAAAGAGTGGGCAGGCAGTGTCCTGCTGTCTCCTCAGCCAGGGGACCCCCACTAGATGGGGATATTTCCATAGGACACTCCCTGTTCCCAGCAGGGCTCAGAGTGCCACGCTCATTCACCTTTTAGATCCTCCACTTTTGGACAGCATCAGCGTTAATTTGTTATAAGTACTAATTCAGGGCAGTAACTAATTCAGTTTGGGGCAGGCTTTCTGTTTAAAGAGCAGCCAATCCAAGTTTTGTTTTTGTTTTTTGTTTTACATGAGACCAGATGAGCATGTGCCTGTGCACACACATATTTGCACATGTAGATACATTCAAGAGCCTAAATGGAGTGAAAATCCCACTGCTCCTTAGTTTGAGTAAGATCTATACCCTTTGAAAGTCAGGCAACTCAGACATGTGAAGCTTTGGGCACAGACTAGTTTTTCAATGCCCCTCTGGTTTTTGTTAAAACAAGATTTAAACTCAGTTATACATTTCAGAAGTATTTGCAGAATACTTCTGAAAGGTTTGCTTGAAAATCAGAAACTTTCATTTTGTGTATGTGGAAAATCCTTTTTTGCAGCCCAGTATTTTCCAGTCTGTAAGATTCTGGTCTCTATGCAATGGGAACAAGGCCTACATGGGGTAGTCACTTATTCTAATATTAAGAACCTACAGAAATTTTGAGTTTTATGAGTCTTTTTCCTCCACCCTATGTTGCACAGAATTGGGGATCTGCTAGAGATCACTTTCCTCTCCTCCTATCACTCATTGCCTGTGAGGAGAGGCTGATCCCCACCTGGCTACAGCCTCCTTTCAGGCAGTTCTTGAGAGTTATAAGGTCTCCTCTCAGCCCCTTTCCCTCCAGACTGAACACATATAATCATGATTTTAAAAGATTTCTGTCTTCTTTTACCAGTATTTTATCCATGCTCTCTCTGTGTTCCTGATGTGTCATACCCAAAACAACTGAAGAATGAATTATTTGCTATTTCCTGAAATCACTTTCCATTTAAATGGTCTTTCTGTGAGCCTCAGGGAAACCAGGGCGTACATGAGCTCCACTGGTCCTGCATGAACTTCACTACACTCCACAGCACAAACCAGGTTCCAGAGACCTAGGAAGGCATCACAAATGCCACTGAGCTGAAACACTGCAGAAATGTTATCTTTGTTAACTATTTATTCCCTAATTGTTATCTTTGTTAGCTATTTATTATTCCCTCACACCTACAAACTGGATAAGAGCACAGGAACTCACACCTCACTATCAACAGGGACACACAGGTTTGTTGGTTTTTTTTTTGTCTCACCTCTTTTCCATCACACTGATAACAGTGGATTTTTGCCAGCTGCAAGTAGTTCTTGGCTGGCATTTGAGAAATAATTCAGCTGGTGACTGGGAAAACTATATAGGGATGATCCATCAGAACAAATTAACTCATTGGTCTCTGCTTTATTTCTGTGACACAATTAGCTTTTCTTTTAGTATCAGGTGCAATTCAGATTTGTTTATTCAGAAGTATCTCAAATGGCAAATTGGAGGCATGTTTTATGGTAGAATACATATAAAACCTCCCAGTTTACAACCTCATCTCCTTGTTTGTACACAGCACAAGTAATAAAACTGACAATGTACACACAGCCTGCAGTTTTCCTGAAGTAAACCATCAATGCAAGTTTAATTCTGGACAACTTTCCAATATCAGTGATATAACCCAGTGGAACTGGCAGAAATCATTGTCCAAGACAACCTAAATACAATTTTTATTTTAAAGCAAGCTGCTCTTTGTATCACATTTTCAGTGAAGTGTTTGCCCGGTCTCTTTTTGTTTTTATTAGCAAATTGCTACTTTTTCAAACTGTAGCACTCCATTAACTTAAAATAATTAACTTAAAATAGCAAGTGCTGTGGGAAGCATCTAATGTCTCACTTTGACTATCCACTGTTTTCCAGCCCTGCAGAGCTGGAAAGAGAGTGGCACACAGCAGCTGAGAACTAGCCCAAAGCAGCACATGAATTATAGACAAGAGTAAAGACAATCATTTATAATGAGTCATTTTTAACACTGGCATTTACAAAAAAAAAATATTACTCACTAGAAAATGCTTTTGTTACAGCTTTGTTGTGTTCCACACTGCAAGTATGACCTTCTCTTATCTTTTTTATGAAAATGCTACCAGTATCACGGTTTGTGCTGTTCAACAGCAAGTCTCATTCTCATAGCTCCTTATTACACATCTTTATCCTTCTACATCATTCCCACCATGGGAGAGAGGGAAACAGTTTTAATCAAGCTTCTCAGAGCCTACAACTGTTTTGAATGTCATTTAAAAGCAATTCTCAGCAGCTGAATAGCTGTAGAGATACCAGCAACCTCAGACCAAGCAGAAGGAGTTCTGAGCAGGCTTAGGCCCAGCAATGAGCTCGGTGTGTGGCATGGATCAGCCTTCAGCCCAATCCTCCCACCCTAATTTCAATTGTCCCCGAAGAAACCAGGGAGAGGCTATGACTGAAATGGGAAAAAAATCAGAATGGATTCAATATTACAGTGCTGCAAGAGTAGATAACTTAGGGTGAACCCCTTTTTCTTCCATGGCTAGCCCAGTCCATGCAGCAAATACAGACAAACCCACCCACTTCCGTGAATTAAGCTGGAAAGAAACGTGTATTTTAAAATTCCACAGGAAAACCTGTCCTTTGAATAGCATATTATTTTCCTAATAAAACTTTGAGAGAGAAGGCTTATTAAGCAATCTTTTAGTTTATTAAGCTATCTTTATTGCCCTAAATCATGGCAATATTGTAGCCTTCTGGGAAATGAGACACAAGTCTCATTGCTGTTGTGTCTGTCCCTTGCTATTTCTGTACCACACGTACATCCCAGAAGGATGAAGGGTCAGAAATTGGGCTTTTGCAGGACTTGAGAGATCAGTGATAGTGAAAGTGTCTGACTGGAGGCTTGGGAGTGGTCAGTCAGAGATAGAAGCAAGGCTGCAGCCTTGTGAAATGGAGAAGCTGAAGTGTTGAATGTTTTATTCCAGCTCAGTGACAGTGACATGTCCCCAGTCAGCTCCTGGCCACAGGGCTGCCTCCCTGAGGCTGTGTCAGACTAGGACAAAACTAAAGACTCAACTCACAAATCATGAGCGTTGAAATATGGAAGTGTATAAAAACCAAAGATTCCTTGCATGCCTAGAGTACTTTTTGCTCTGATAAGGAGAAAACAGAAACTTCTAGCTGCAGCATTTTCTTTATTACTCATTTATTTCTGCAGCAAGATGGCACAGATACAACAGAATTGTCAGGTGATACACCCCCATATAAAGATTACCAAAACCCCAATAAATGAAACCTCTTTTTATTTCCTTCCCAGATTTTGTTCCAGAGTACAGATGATAGGGAAAAAAAAAAAAAAAAAAAAGACTTAACACAAAATTACAAAATTGAATTAAGTTTCTACAATGTTTTGCACTTATGGTTTCTTACTGCACTGCAGGAATTGTTTCTTGCCACGACCACCTTACAGGTCAGACAGCTCTTAGGGGTCTGTGGTGCTGTCAGCTCCTTTGCTGGTGCCAAACTCCTTGTTGTGTCAGGACAGGCTCTGCATAATCAATATTCCATGCTGCAGCTGGAGGGGCAACTAAAACATGCAGCATTCACTGCAGCAAGCACCAAACCTCGTGGTGAATGCCAAGGTTTCACACAAGTGCAGGAAATGCTTCCATCAGCACATGGAGCTGATACACTCCACAAGGGGCAAGGGCACAACCTGTAATCTGTTGATGCTCAGAAGCCCAGAAAGATGCTCAAAGATGCTGAAATAAAAAGTAGGCTCTTGAAAGACTAACACACCTCCAAAGGCCAGGGAGGTCACACTACTCAAAACCAGAAAGGCTTCATAGGTGAAAAGAATGTACTTTGTGTCACTGGCCCAGAAAATTTCTCAGTCACCTTGGGCAAACCCTCAGTGACATGAATCCTTCCTTGTACTGTCTCTGAGTTGTCTCACACCTGCTCTGCACCCCGATCTCATCTCCAGCAATTTGCCATGATTGATTTTGCTGCAGGCTGACAACTGCACTGATTCATTGGTTTATTTTGAAGCATGACTGTGTTTGAATCAGTCACTGATTACCTGACTGTGTCAGACACATCATATTCCCTCCGTTTCCCCAGATTCTCTCTCTTTTGAAAAAATGGTGATTTCTTTTCCCCCCATAGTCATTTTGGGCAAAACCTGGGTGTTTCTCCCTCTCTTGAATATGCCCATAATAAAGTGGCCATTATTAATGCTTTTGAGGTATTCTTGATGAATTTTCTTCTCTGATTAATTGCCTTCTCTCCACAATTTGTACTTTTCCTCCCAGTTATTCCCTACACCTAATGAACATTCTGCTTTTCAGCAGGCATTGTGATTCTATTGCCTTTTCTTTGTTTAAAGCCTAGTCCCATCACCAGCCTTTCTTTTATTCTTTCCGACAGCCTTTTTCTAATGACAAATCCCGTGTTATGAAGCAAACTCTTTCTAACCATCCTTCCCCTTCCTCTGCTTGCACAAGTGTAAGATCAGCACCAGGAATACACCTCCAGGGCTTGCAGCTCCCTGTCTTTGGGCTGAATGCTTGTCAATAAGACCACGCAGCAGCTGCTGCCGTGCAGCCACACAAGTTCTGATAACATTTATGGCAAATCCCTCCTGGCCTGCCCAGGTCACTGCTGCCTCTCCCTCCAGCTGCAGAGCTGCACCATCTGCTGCTGCTAAACCCTCTCCTGTTAGTGCTTGTTTGCAGTTCCTGATGATCATTTCTAGCAGCGTTTCAGGGTCAGTGGCAACCTGCATGTTCCAGGAGCTTTGGCCAGATGGCTTTCATGCTATCACTTGTTTATTTTCACAGTTCTTGCAGCAGTTCTTGTTGCCGTTGCCACCCATATGCCATCCCTCCAGCACATTTGATCCAGCACATTTTATCTCTCCTTTGTGCCATTTGTGAAGTCAGTGTCACCTAGGAGTTCTTTTGCATGGGGTTGGCAGGCACTGTTCCTTTACTGTGACCACAAAAATTCACTCCACAGTAACACTTTGGCCCACTTGTATCCAAGCATTTCAAAATAACTTGTTTTAATTTTCACAGTTTTGTCCTTGCCTCTGCCCCAGATCCTTCCTGATTCTTAAACACAGGACTCAGGCCTCCATCAAAAGTGGAATCCTTCCTTGTATTGAACTACACAGAAGTATTTTATTTTTTTAAAAATCAGGATGCCTATGAAAACCTTTCCCTGTAAATGACTCAACCTCAATTCTGTTATCTCAGTAGATTTATGGGATTTTCTACATAAACAATAAAAATGTCATGTCAAAAACTACAAAAGATACCACAGTCCATTACTTTCAATTTTTAAAAATTCTGAATTTAAAAGAAAATTGCTTTAAAATGGTTTTTCTGCATAATTAACTTGTGTTAAAGAAGAAGAACAGTTCCAATAGGCTGCAGATAATGTGCACTTACAGAGGGATGAGCTTCAGGGTTTGGTTTGGTTTGGTTTTTTTTTTTGCAGATGGTATTCCATATAGATTATGAATTTAGCCCTCCATATTTCAATAGGAACTTATGTAAACATCTTGCCAGGAAAATATTGGGGGAAAAAAAAGCTGGGAAAAGGAAGCCAAATTCACAGGGAAGTGCTAAAGTAACAGAACATACTAAAGCAAGAGATAGATTGTATAATGATTCACAAACTCAAGAAAGTCAAGCTGGAGGGGGCACCTAGATTTCCTTAATGAAATGCATTTCTTTGTTCTGAACCACTGCGTGGCTTTTTCTTGTGTACTTTGACAAAGACCATGTGCAAGTTAAATATCAGTATGGCAGTGACTTTGCACTGGCTCTTGCAGCTCTGAAGGTACACAGTCAGCTGAGAACACTGGCTGGCCCTGCCTTGAGCAAAGGGATTAGAGCATCTTTGATTTACGGATTTTAAAAGTCAGATCTTTCCAAATGAAGGATTCATGTGTTTTTGTAGCCTCAGGGAAGCAGCCAGCTGTGAATGGCTGACCTTTATTGTGGGATTTCTGTTCTTTTTCATGTAAGACACAAACTTATTCACCATAACAACCACTAAAAACTGTGCAGTATGAAAGAGTAAAAATAAAAAAGGCAGTAATACCCATCTTTGAAGGATATTAATTCAAGCTAGCTTCAATTCCATAATGGAAAGATGTAAATCATAATGGCAGGCAATTTTAAACTGGAAATTTTGGAGCTGTTCCTCTTACATGGACATAAATAATGGCAAATCTGCTAAAATCTGTGAAAGTACAATGCCTAATTTTGGCTTGGATTCTGTTCTGACTCCTGTGAAAGGAACAATGTGATGTTAGATACACACAGGTGAAATATGTTCAAAACATTTCAAACAGAAAATGGGAAATCAGAGTGTATGAATTATTTTTTGCAAGGTTTTATCACTTTGTTTGCAGTTTTCTTTATTTTGAAATGACAATGATATTAAACTAAATTTTGACTATGTAATAAACAAGAAAATTTGAATAATAACACTCACAATGTATTCATTAGAAAGACCTATTTTTTTAGGTCTTATGTATTAAAACTTATGTTTTTGGTTAATTAATATATAATTTTGTATTTCTCCTAACTTCATAAATGTTTATGATATTGCTAAACATTGGGAGGTACAGCTTCTGTATTCCACTCCCAGTTTTCTTAACCACAAAGTGTTAAGAGCATGAAACACTACCACAGTCCTCACGAGGGTGTTTGTAGCTGTGGATTGTCAGTTGACACTCTCCCCCCTCTCCAGGAAAAACACGTGCACACTTGTGTAAAAAGAATTAACATTTTCATTCATCAGACAATATTGTACTTCCTGGGAAGCTGGAAAAAAAATGGCATGCAGTTTTAAAGTGTCAGCTGATTGTATAGAATCAGAGAGTCATTGGTAAGGGAAGAGATCCTTACAGTCACTTAGAGACCTTAAAATTGTTAACCTAACACCACCAAACCCACCACTAAATCACGTCCCTACGTGTGTCCCTAAGTTCACATCCCCATCTGCACATCTGAATGCACATGGACAATACATTTGAGAAGCAAAAAGATTCCCATCCCTTGCCATGGACTTATGCATTACAAGTAAAAATAAATAAATACTTCCTTAAAACTTTCAGAGTCTTTGTGCCACACAACATTATTTTTAAATGAAGGCAAATTCTTGGAGAGGCATTTGAAGTGTCTAGGTACTACATTAGTGCCTGTATCCATGATCTGCTCTTGTGACAGCAGAAGAGAGTCCTTACCAGGCTGTGCAGTCTGTGTAAGTCAGAGCAAATTCAACATGCTGCATTTCTGTGGGCTGGAAAGCAGATCCAGGTTAGAGGTTTCATCTGGTCTCCCGTTGTCACAGCTCTGATAAGGTCAGGTAGGTGACTCACTGCTCCACCTGCTCTGGTCATGAGCAACCAACACAGTGCAAGGCACACTAAGGAAAAAGCACGGAGGATTGGTCAGGTCTTCCTGAGTGTATTCACCTGGAGTGCCTTAAAAAGAAAATGCAGTTCACAAAGCAATAAAAATGAGGTCGAAGTATGTTCATATTTCAGATATATAGATGCTACCTTCCTAAATAAGAAGACACTAAAAGCTAACAATATTTGTATTTGCGTAATTCTATATTCCTGAGTAAAGCACAGCTGCCACATGAGGGCTGTGTTTGAGGAAACTGTCAAGGGCATTACAATAATCCATAATTATAATAATTACAACAATTTACAATAATCCAGTAACTTAAAGTTCTTGTCCCAATACTTACAAGTTTTCATACTTCCAAAACCTCATATGGGTGGAAAAACATTCTTACAACATCTTGATATTCCTTTTTTCTGCAGCTGACCAATTGATAGATTGTCCACAGTATAATTGTTGGAGAGGCAGGAGAACTATTAAGTGAAACAGTAAATGGACATGCAAAAACCCAGATGTTTGAAACATGGAAAGCAGAATATAATATACTGTGTCTAAATGAATAAACAATGTGTGGGAAAAAAAATAAATCAAAGATGTACGACTCCCTACCCTGCTGCTTTCAGGAATGTGATCTTTTGTCTGCAAGCTCATCCAAGCAGAAAGTGATTTCTATTCTCCAGAATCACTGATTCAGATGATGCCTTTGACAAGAGTGCATTCCCCATGACAAGGGGCTGGTTTTGCCTCAAATCCACCTCAAGGGGCTTGTATTGACACTGATCTAAGCCTTACAAATTCTTTTCATGTAATAGCTCTGAAATGTATTTTTTCTAACTACGTGTGTATATATTCTAAGATTATTGTGGCTCATTACGTTCTTTTTAAGTTAATAAATTAAGGCATAAGAATAAATAATACCACAGTAAAAAGATCATATGTATTTTTGTGTGATGTATGTTTTTTGTGCTATATATGAGATGCTTTTTAGCTGTGTTTTTTTTTGTCTCAGAAAAAGTTTAGCTCTCTGGGCTGCACCTTACCTATAAAAATTTGTTATAGTCCGAAACATATTCTCAAGCATGCATTACCTAACATCATTTTGGACAAGACGTTGTTCCAGTCCAACAGAAGAACCTACTATTCATTGTTTGCTTTTCTACAGAAGCAGTATTTTCAATAGACATTACTTTTTTCCCACTGTAAAAAAACAGTAGTGAGAGCCTCATTATAAGGGTTCCTTTATATTAAATAGAGATGAGTAGAGGTTGTCTCTGTTGCTTTAATCATACAAAACAAAAACAGTAGAACAAATTACCAGAAGAAGTGATCTTTACTACAAACTCCTTCTGATCCTCAGTTATTCTGTTTAGAGTGTACACTCTGTTTAGAGTGTAAGTCCCTCTGGAATTTATGGGAATTTGGTTTGAGGTCCAAATCCACAAAGATATTTTCAAGAAGTATCTAGCTTCTAGTCTATTTCCTTGGAGTCTGATGACCTTTGGGAATGTGGGCCTGAGGCATTTTTTTTTTAATATCTTCATTGTACCTAATCTAACATTCAGTTGCTGCTCAAAGCCGAGTTAAAATTCTAGATGTTACCTAAGTGCCACCTGTACATTGCCAATATTATTAAGCTGATTTGAGGCAGTGGATGAACTGGAAACCTAACTACAAAGGCAGAGGTGGAAAAGAGGAATACCTGTCTAAGTATTTCTCTGCCGACACAGTTTCATATGCCATACTTCCTGCGATGTGATGGAACAGAGTTGAACTCTTGATTCCTGATAACTGCTAACATTCTTCATTCTTTACATTGTGCAGTCCAAGAGGTTTGCATCGAAAAAAAAAAAAAGTCCAACTATTGTACCAGTAAGCTAAGATTCATGGTGTGTCCAGAACAAGACATACAAGTTCTGTGGCACTGAACAGAAGCATGATGTGTGGTAGCTGGGAGACGGGGCTGGAGGTTTCCCTGTGGGGACACAGGGACATCCCCAGCTCTGCCAGTGTTCAGAGCTGCCTGAAGCTGCCCTAGCCTGCCAGGAGCACTGGATTTATAGTGGTGATTATTCTAATAATGCACTTGCAGGAAATTTTCAGGACTTTAATAGTTTACTCAACATTACCATTACCCAGTCTCCAAAATAAGATGAGACTTATAGAACAGTTCTATCCTGGCACAACAGTGTTGTCCTGGAGCTGTGAGCTGACTGCAGCAAAAAACGTCCGTGGAATGCTCGGAGGTACATCACAAGGAGGAAAACCGATGTGGAAACCGGGGAAGACACACACAGATACAAAAGGATGATGTTGCCTGAGTATTTTTTTAGAAAAAAAATGAAGGGAATTGTGGCAAGCACATTTCTCTCACTCTTAGGATTTTTCCTAGAGGTGCACAGAGAGAAATGGAAGAGAAAACAATTTCTATTTCTGCTCCTTGTTTTTCCCATGTGGAATGTGTTTGGAGAATTGTTTACCTGGAGTGAGTGCTTGATTGGATTCTGGTGAGGATTGTTTGAGCCTGATGGCCAATCCAACCCACCTGGGGCTTGACTCTCACAAGCAGGGTCAGGAGTTAGTGAGTTTAGAGATAGAGTAGGAGAAAGTAGTATGTAGTTTTAGTATCCTCCTTTTATATAGTATAGTAATGTATTTTAACATAATTATAATAAAGAAATAATTCAGCCTTCTGAACTGAGTTAAACATCGTCACTTCTTCCCACTGGGTTCGCCTACATCCACAACAGGGAATCAGGCAGAGTGGGGTGCTGCCCAGCCACACGCAGGTCGTGTCACCGTCTGAGCCGAGAGCATCTCCTGAGAACCTTCGCCGGAAAGCCAAGCTACACGATGGAGGCGCCACGCAGCTCCCTTCCAAAAAATCACCGAGAGAACGAGGGCGCCGGGAGCGAAGGGGAAACTCGCGCCGGTCCTCTCCCTCCGCATCCCCCCCCGGCTCTCCGCATCCTCGCCGCCAGCGGGGCGGGGGCTGCGGCTCCGCCCGCTCCGGGGAGGGACCGGCGGGGCGGCGGCGGGACCTGCGGCGGAGCCGAGGGCCGGCGGGGCGGCAGCGGGGCTATCGGGGCAGCCGGGGGCCGGCGGGGCTATCGGGGCAGCCGGGGGCCGGCGGGGCTATCGGGGCAGCCGAGGGCCGGCGGGATGCGGCGCTGGGCGCTGCTGGCCGCGCTGGTGGCCGCGCTGAGCGCGCCCGCGGCGGGCGGCGGGCGGCGGCGGGCGGCCAGCCTGGGCGAGATGCTGCGGGAGGTGGAGGCGCTGATGGAGGACACGCAGCACAAGCTGCGCAACGCCGTGCAGGAGGTGAGCGGGCCAGCCGGGGCTGCTCTCTCCTGCCGGGGCTGCTCTCTCCTGCCGGCCCTGCCCTCGGCGCTCCGCAGCCCCGCCGGGCTCGCAGCGCAGCCCGGGATGCGCCGGGCAGAGCTGCGGATGCAGCCCCGAGTGGGGAAAGGCGCCGTGGCCGGGCGAGGAGAATTACGGGATCGGCTTTGGTGCGGCGGGAGCACAAGGGTATCCTAAGCCAGGATTCGGGGCTGTGAGGGTCCTGAAAATGTGTGGCGAAGCAGCTTGCTTGCGGTGTAATTGCATGTCTTGATCTCGAATTGCCGGCCCAGAATTGCCCAGGACCCATTTCAAAGCCAGAAACTGAGAGCAGACCCTAAGCCTGACCCATGTTGTCGCATATGGCTGTCAATACACCTTGTCCCTCCATCCCCTTTCCTGTGTGCTTTTCTTTCCCCTACCTGTTAAGAATCTTCCTTTCAAGTTCTCTTTTCCTCTCATTCAAAAATAGCCTACAAAAACCTGTAACTCACAACTTGCTGCAGAAACAGACCTTGGTTTACTGTAATTAAATGATTTCTGATCTTTTGCTGTTCTCTGGATGGTTTCTGAAATCTGCTGCTCTTATCCACATTCATTGAGACAAACCATTCTTTACAATGCTGCAAAGATGCTTAAGGGTGTAATCAGAATTTTTGCCTGTTTTTCTGTAGTCACTTCTGGATTGCTGCCTGTGTGCAATGCAAAGCGTGAATTGTTTGAGCAGAGTCTTACAGGATAAACAGTTTGCACTTAGAAAGATTAGCAGCTGTTATTTAAAATAAACAGACACACCAAAAGGAGAGATTTTGTCTCGGGAAAAATCCTGTTGTTCATCCTGGTTGAACTGTTGGCCTCCTAGCTCTGTTACAATGGTTGCAAATAAAAGGACAAGATTTATTCTTGCGCATTTACAAGATTCACACCCTTCTTCATCCCACAAAGACAGTAGGAACTGAAATAGAGAATTAAATTCTGGCTGTGTGCATCCTCATTTATAGGGTGGCCTCTGTTGACTTCAAGGGGCTTGTGTTTCTCTCTCCTGCCAGGATATTTTCTCTTCTCTGTCAGAATGGAAAGTCTGCCTGAAGTTTTCAGTGGCTTTCTGTGAAGAGCAGGGAGCTGGGCTCCCCACTGACCCCAGCCTGTGCAGATACCAAATTGCCCGTGGCCTGCACGCTTTTTTCCCTCACTGGGACTGACTTTGGCTTCACCAGCCCAGAGCTCAAGGGTTTAGCTCAGCCCTGTTTTTGTGGCCCATGAAAAGAGCAGCTGCAGGCAGAGTCTGGAGCAGGTAGTGTCTGTCACTGGGGCTTGCACGCACAGGAAGCGTGGCTTCGTCTCTTCTGTGACATTTTTGCTAATTTTCAGCTGTTTTGGTATTTTTTTTTTATTTTGGCAGATGGAAGCTGAAGAGGAAGGGGCAAAAAAGCTGTTAGAAGTCAGCTTTGAGGACTTACCTCCCAACTACCATAACGAGTCCAACACGGAAACCAGAGTGGGCAACAGAACCGTTCAGACTCACCAAGAAATTGATAAGGTATGAGAAAACTTGTGTGTGGTGAGCTCTCCATTCTGAAACATATTTTCTTCAAACCTCCCCCTGCCCCACCCAGTTTTACATGTTTATTCACAAAACAATTTGGAGGGTAAATTTTCCTGATGATAATTACTTTGGGGGTTGATTGTATCCTCTGTGCTTGACTAGTCACGGTGTTAAGGAGACCTGTCATGAAAAGTTAGTGTGAAATAAGAATATAACAATTCCTTTTGAAAAAGGGCCTGCTAAAAATAGGACACAGCTACAGCTATTACCTGGGAATGAAAACCCAACCATGTCCTGCTCAGTTGGCTTCTTTACAGTGTCATTTTAAATAAACAAGGAAGTAGCTCTACTTTCCCCCTCGGATTATGGTTTGTTAAGAGTGACAGCAAAATGGGAAAGAAAGAGGGGGTGGGAGTGGGTTAATTTTTGCAGGATGTAGGACTGAGAGTAAAAAAGGACTAATAAAAGCTGTATTTCGTTCCTTTCCGGTGTCAGGTTACAGATAACAAAACCGGATCAACAGTTTTTTCTGAGACAGTTGTTACATCCATCAGAGACGGAGAAAACAAAAGGAATCATGTAAGTGAGCACATTTCTTTCCTTTTGAAAAGCAAACAAAAACTTTAGGTTCCTTGTTTAGAAGACTGTGACAGAATTCACCTAACAAAATTTTGGAGTGTTTTGAAAGACACAAAACTATTGGGGTAAGCAGTCAAAAATGTTTGTGTTTTTTAATGAGTTTAACTTAGGAATATTATGACTTGGAAACAGAGTTCCAGTCTTATGCTTAATAGACATGTTTGACTATTCAATTTGTCTGTCAAGTGTAAATGTAAAATAGCAAAGATAGTTACACAGCCCTTTCCAGTGAGTGTGAATAAATTCTTAGTATCAGTGATCTTGTCTTCCATTAAAAAATCACTTTATAGATTTTAACAGTTGAAAATAACCCCAAATCATTTACTTATGAGGAATCTTTGGAACAACATATGGCTCTATTTGCTTTTCAAGCCCAACACAGTGATGGACAGCTGGTTATGAAATGCCACTTTGAGGAGAAGGGAGAGAAATGGGACAATAAATCCCCCTCCCCTCAAAATATGGTTGTTTAAGGACTCTCAAAGGAGTATAAAAGATCAAGATATTCTTTACATGAGTCTTGCAAGCACAAATACATTTGTTAAATATCAGTAGTCACATGAGAAATTCAGTACATACCACTACTTTATAGAATTAGGTTTGCTTTGGTTATGGTCTTACCAAAATAGATTCTTTTTTGTGCTCTTACTAAGCCTGGGCTTGCCAGGTTTCCTCTGATAGCTGGCTTCATCTGACTAATAGTTTGTGATTTTATTTACTTCAACATTCCCTGGCTTTTTTTAGAGTAACTTACCTCCAGTTCTTTCACAGAAGCAGCTCTGTAACTATTTCAGAACTGTAATTATGGAAATTATTTTATAAATGTAATTATGGAAAATTTGTGTCAGTAGCTCTGATTTTTAGTGGATACAGAACCTGAAATTAGTGCCTCTTTTCTAAAGGTTTTCCTCTTGCAAGCTCATGTTTTTTATGCTGCTATTTAAGCTTGAAAATGGCAAGTAGCAAAATGCAGCACACACAAGCAACTTTACTTTTTTTCTTTTTACTATTTTGCAAAACTTGCAGCTTAAGTGAAAACTCAAGGTATAAAATAAATTGTAACTATCCTAAACTACAGCTGATTTTATACAAAGTGTGAACATCCTACACAGTACTTTTTAATAGTGAGATTATGTGTGATGAAGACAATCCCAAATGGTTTTTTTCCCTAGCAAACGTGATCATCATCTTCAAACCCACTGTACAGAGGCAAACTTTTAAACCTTTTTAGCACTGCAACACAACTCTGGTGATGGTCACTCTCACAGCTGTAAAAATTATTTCTAAATTAACTTTCTCCAGGTTTCATACCAAGTTCATATATCAAGCTTCATATATCAAGGTACAGCTGCATTTTCCATCTGGGAAGTTTGCCTCACTGACCAAGCCAGTGCTGCTGCTCAGAGCTTTCACACTGTTCTCAAAGCTCCAGCTGAAGGATGTGAGGGCTGAATGCAGATTTTTGTCTGATTTCATGGTGGCAGCCTTGGCTGAAGCGAGAGCAGCCAGAGCTGGTCCTGCCAGCTCCTCCTCACTTACATCCTGCACCCCTTGTTCCCCCCTGCAGGGCTGCTGGGACACAGCTGTGGTTTGTAATGCTTATTCCCCCCCACACACTCATTCTGAACTTTCAGTATGCCCACGGTACAAACACCTTATTTAGAGGTTGCCAGCTTAGGGGAAAAGCAGCCTCCAGATGTACTTGGTCCTTATTTAAGGAGAGTGTGAAATTAATGTGACTAAGAGATGCCATACAGGAGTAAATCTGAAAATGCTTGCAAACTTTAAACATGAAGGAGGACTATGCATCACTTTTGCTATTACAAGGGCAAAGAAATATTATTGGAGTAATGCAGTTAAGGATTGGAAGATTTGGGTTGCAGCAAGGAAAGAAGTGGTGCTGTGGAGAGATCTGTGAAGTAGAAGAAAAATTTTGTCCAAATTAAACGGTGCTGCTGCTTAGATCTGTAAACTTAAGGTAGAAGTGTTGGGAAATGAGTTGCAGAAAACTTTGCAGTGGGCCCTTAGGTCGCTTTTATGTACACAAATTTTCATACCTGAAGTTTTGTGTGGCACTGTGACCTGTCCTGGTCACAGACTTCACAGACCACAGGTGGTGGAAGAGTGATTCCACTGGTTTCATAGGCTCAGTTAATAGGCTTAACTTACAAAAGTTAAGGATTCCCACAACTCCTGTCCTTTACAAATTTGGTTGGTAGAAAGAAGAATTTTCCAAGCACTGTCACAAAGCATGTGCTCTGAAATTTCAACTCTGTGTAATTTATTGCTGCGGTAAATTGTGATAACTGGAACCCTACTCCTCCTCAGTTTACATTTATTTTCTGTGCTGAGTTATAAGCCTCTGAAATCACTGAAGGTTTTTCGTTTCTGGGCTTTGAGAGATGACACTAGAGCCTCCCAAGAGGGCAAAGAAGTGTCTGCATTGCAAGAATCAATCCACTTATTGGCTAGAACGAGAAATCCAGCACCAGAGAAGCAGCTTTGTGGAAAAGAGGTTGTCCCTGCATTTTAAATCACAGTGCTTGTCCTCCTGAAGCTGGTACCAGTACACACACACAGAGTGCATGTAAATAAATACACACGAGCATGTATCCATACATAAAGTGCAGCTATTACAGAAACACGAGGGAGAATCCTCCACACCCAGACTTTTCCTTTCAGCCTGTTTCTTCCTGGCTCTGCATCACAGCAGCTTTCTCAGACTTCTCTTTGTTCGTGATGGCTCCTTTGACAGTGCTCTTGTGGCTGTGGGTGTTTTGGTCTGCAGAAGTGGGGTTGGGCTCGCTGCCATTTCTGGCAATGCAGAGCAGTTCCTCGGAGGCACAGCATTACTGGGAGGCCCTGTGTACATTCCCAGACTCATATTCACTTTCTCAGATGTCACTGAGGGCTGGCAAGTCCCCCCTGTAGATGTCAGGCTTCAATCCAGCAGCCTTCTGTCTTTATAGAGGCCAAACACAGGCAAGAGGTAGCTGGATGGGCATAAAGTCTGTGGAGGGCTTGACATCCATTTGTTCTTGGATTTAAGGCTCAAGAACTCTGTAATTTGCTTCTTCAGGGAGCATTGGGTAGCTTGCAAATTAATAAAGTATTTTTAAGTCAAAAGTTCAAGCACAGAGCACAGCAAAAATAAGAGCATTTCTCATGATCCTGTGAAAATCAAAATATTTTCCAGCTTGTTGGCTAGGCCTCTTTCAGTTGTGACATATTAGCCTAACCAAGGGAAAGCAAGGATAAAAAATAAAAGGAAGCAAAATTGGTATTGGTAAGGTTTGCTACAGAAAAACTAGTTGCATTTCTTCTTACTGCTATTCAGAGCAGTGTTTTACTCTCTCTTCTATTATAAGCTCTCTCTTCTAATTCAAATCTAGTGTACCTGAGCTTTTTTCTTGTCTCTAGTAATATGATAAATTACAAAAAAAAAAAAAGCAATACCTCTTTTGAGCTAGGTTGTTTTTTTGTGGGATTTTTTTTCAAGTTTTAATAGAAGTGTATCTTAGCTTTCAATTCTCTTTTCTAAAAGAGATTTTTAATGATGCTTGTTTCTAGGGAGAGTGAACCAGGGGGCTGGAAGAACAGAATGCATTTCTCATTTCACTTTGCCCCTGGTGGCAGAGGCTGTTGAGGGCAGGGTTGTGCCTCCTCCTTGGTGACACAGCACAGGTCAAAGTTTCTTTGTGGGAGGGTGAGGAGAGGGGCTCTGGGTGTGTTTGCTGTTCCTCCACCAGGCTGGGAGTGCCTGTGTGCACGCTTCTACTGGGGCCACACCTTCTGCCAACACAGCAGCTGCTCTCTCAGGGATTTCCAACACCAGCACATCCTTAGGAGGAGACCCTGCCATGCCCATTCCTTCATTTCCACGATGCAGGCTGCTGTTTGCACCCTTGGAGCTCTGGGCAGGGAGGCATCACTGTGAAACAGCTTTTACAAGCTGACCTGGCTCATCTGTACAGACCTCATCCCTTTTTTTAACAGCCTCATGTAAACCTTTTGTCAGCCTGTATTTTTACTCCAGCAGGAAAGCACTGAAAAGAAAGAAAACAGCTCAGTTTCCCACTTTTCTAGAGAAAAAGAGTGGTTTAAATGGTTGAGCTGCAGCTCTTCAAGCTCCCATGTCGCTGCTGATAGCCAGAACTGCCAATGTAACCACTTGGTTCCTCTTTGGCAGCTTGTGTATGATTTCACCATCTTCTCAGCCACATGTACTGGAGCTGCTCTCTCTGAGGCTCATACTGCTCCAGGGAAAGGAGTTCCTAGCAGTGCTCTGTAGAAAGGAAGCTTTGGAAGTTGAGAAGGAAGAATCAGTGGAATGGAAATTGCAGTTTTTCCATCCGCAGCACTGCAGGAGAGGAGTCAGTGGCAGAAATTTGAAAATGCAGCACCTTGGTGTTGACTTCTGCTCCCTAATATCTCAGGGAGCACACTTGTTTTGGGCAGTCTTATATTTGGGTCCAGGTTTTTTTTTGTTTTTTTTTTTTTTTTTCACAGACCTTTTAGTCCCTGGCAACTTGCACTGAGCTATCAATAGACACAGTAAGTGCATTCCTGGGTTGAAATCCAGGTCTCTGTCTAGCCAAAAATCACATAATATCTAAATCTGGTAGGTTTTGTATATTTAATAATTTAATTCCCTTTTCTGTTAGCTGTCCAGCCTGCTCTGCTCCATTAATCATTGGGCCAGTGCATTCTGTTCTGCACAGCACCCACCCTTTAGGGAATCCTTGGTGGAGAAGCACATAAGGCAAATTGTACTTGTTTTAGAGAGCCTTGACTCCTCAGACAGGCATGGTTAGACACCCTTAACCAATTCTTAATGTTTTACTGAACCTCCTTTTTTGGTTCCCTTTTCAGTTTTGGTCTCAGCAATGTAGAATATGAAGCTTTGGGGCAAGTGTGAATAGTTCATGGGGACAAGTAGCCTGTGTTTGTTAGCTAGAAAATGATGTGGAGAAGGGTGCAAAGGGAAAGAGGAATATAGCTAAAGATGAGAAGAATTGTTCAATTAACATTCTGAGTTGCTCTTATGAATCTGGAGTGTTTTCAGGCTGTGAATGTTGTAGAGAGGGACTTAATTCTTGTATGGAAGGAGTAATGGGCTGTGTGCATATCTCTGAGACTTCACAGGTAACTCCATAAGCAGCAACTGCTCCTTAGTGATACAAAGCTATTAAGAGATTTAATTTAGGTCAGGGATGAGAGTCACTGGGCTACGGCCAAAAAAAAAAAAAAAATCTGAATATCAGCCTCAGTGAATGGAAACACCTGCTGGAAGGAGTTTGAAGTACAAGTGTCAAGTCTGATTCTGTACAAAGAAACTTCTCTGAGGAGGAGGAGGAGGAAGAGGGTGGGAAATCCCTGTAATTGCCAGCTGCCTGCCGCACTCCTCAGCATCCCCATTTTTGTTTGCCAGGCTTGGTGCACACTCAGCTGGTTTCCTCCCTGAGCAGGCTGTGGGTGCAGCCAGAGCAGCAGGAGTGGGCAGTGTGCACTCAGGGGCTTGTGTCACCCTGCAGGGTGAGCAGTGAGCCTCAGCCCCCAGAGCAAACAAGCAGTGCCAGCAGCTGCCAGACCTCACCAGGGGCAGGAGAAACAAGGTGCCTTTTGCTGAGAGGTGAGGCAAGCCAGGCAGGTGTTCTGGCTGAAAACAGAGAACACAGATCAGTATAACTTAACTTTTTTTTTTTTTTTTTTCCCCTCTTGAATGGTGGCTTAGATTTCCAGGCAAGCAAACTGATGGAACACCAAAAGGATTACTCCTTATTAAATATATCAAATCCTGCTCTTGTTTGTATCAGTGGGAGTCTGAAGTAGTTTAGAAAACTTTAGTAAATTTACTTGGTTAGTAATGAAAAAAAAAATACTAGAAGAGTGATGAGGATTCCTCTTATATTTCCTGTTAGTCTAGTTTAGTTTAAGTTGGTTTGTTTTCTGTCGAGTTAGGGAAACAAAACTATGTAGTACTAATAGATACTCCAAAAGTCTTCATTAGCAATTCCAGTCTATGCCTGTATTTAGAATTGTTAAGAAGTTTGCCAGATCTTCATGTGCTGTAATGTGGTGCTTCTCTTCCAGCTGAACCCCAAAGAAAAGGAATATTTTTAACAAGTTGGCTGAAGAGTCACCTCACAGTTTTTCTCTCCCTGGACTACCCTTTGAGTAGCTAAATGCTGGAGAGAGAAAGCTCTTCTTGTGATAAATTTTTCCTCATCAAAATTCACCTGTAATACATTGACAGTGCCTAGAGCTGATTCAGTGTTCTGGGCATGGTTAATGAGAGAAGATTGGTAAACCGGTGAGCTCTCCTGAAGGGTACAAAACTCTCTCTTCCAGCCAGTGTCCATGCACCACTTCTAAAGCTCTCAGCATTCTTGTGGGAATAAATCCAGCCTTGTCTGAAGCTTTCCATGCACAGGGAGGGATGAGGCTCCGTGCTTCTCCCTTGTTGGCACGCTGGTTGCCACCACTCCTCTGCCAGCAGTGCATGGTAAGGGAGCAGTGCAAGTCAAAGGGAGGCTGTTTGCCTTTTCCCTGGGCTTGGTTCAGTTTGCCCACTCACCACACGCTGAGTTTGGGGATCCAAGGCTGTGCAATTGTGTTTTATAGATCATGTCCAAGTTGTAGGGAGATATCAAAACAAATCTCCGTGAATGATTTGACTTTCTGCCTCTCCTAGATCAACCTGTTTATTCTAAGAGAAGTGTTTGGGGTTTTCTTCTCTTTATGGTGACATCCATTCAGAAGAGTGACTCTTCTATGTGGGCTGATGGCAATTTCATGATCTAGTGACATCTGTTAAAAGATCATAGCATGGATTTTCTTTATTGAAGGTTCAGCAGCAGTGTTCCTTTCCTCTTGCCATACACATGCAGCAAATTAATCATGAGAGGAAAAGCTTTCAGGCAAATGAGAAATTTTTTTTCCACTGGTTTTGATTACGTGACTTAATCCATTGGCTTCATCAGCTGCTTATTTGAGATTTTAGCTGAAACCATGTTATCTAATTAAGCAGCAAGCCTTAGCTGGAAGCTTACAACAGTAGCTAAGGCTTTAGGAAATACAGGCTACAGCACTGGATCTATTGCAGAGGTGATTTCTTTTTAATCTTTTATTTGCATCTGTTATAATCTTGGAATGGTTGAGATAGATACAGAGGATGTAGATAAAAGCTGGTTACATCTGTGTTGTCATAGGTAAGGTGGCAGAATTTGCTGTGGCTGGAAGGTTGGCCCAATAACACATTGTTCAATATATGATGAGCCTAAGTCTTATGTAATCTTTGCCTGGACTTGAGGAGGGTTAGATTCTACAAAATCTGTAGAATGGTACTGGTTTTATACCAGTGAGTAGGAGGAGAGGGAATGAATGTGATTGGTGATTGCTCAGCCTTCTGTGCATTTGTGCAGAGTCAGGAAGAGGTGTGAGATGCTACCAGTCCAGCTTGATGGTGTTTTGCACTATGATTTAGCAAGCTAAACCATGGAAATTGAAGGAAGGCAGTGAATTGAAGTTGTTTCTATTTAGTTCTATTTAGTGTGGCAAATGTAAGAAAGAAAGAATAAAAGCTCTGTAGAATGGTGGTTTGAAAGGCAACCCCTTGAGAAATGTCACCTGAGTCTCAACTTTGTCCTTCCCCCCATGTGAATCACAAAGAGCATTTTGGCTTCTTTTGTGGAGTGAGTGTCTGCCTGGCCTGTGAGGGGCTGAGTTACTGATAGCACTGAGGGATGCCACACTGGTGCAGCCACCTCGTGGTTCTTCACCTCTGCAGCTTGCACAGAGAGCCCCCCTCACCTATCCTACCTGTCCTGATCCTCACCTTCATAACAAGTCCCCTTGTCCCTTCCAGTCATATATATATATATTGTAATGCAGCATGATTGCACTAAAGGTACACAGGGTCTGTTCTGGGTGAATTCTGGGTCTCTTTACTTGTTATCCTGTATGGAAATGACTCAGACCCTGCTCGTGAATCTTATGAGGAATCCCTCAGACTTCTTCCCTTAGAAAGTCCAGGGGGAGAAGCAGCATCTTAGGACATGTGGAGAGTTGGACATTGTGGTGTCAGGCAAAGGGGAGCCTTAGTGGTTTTTCCTGGGTCCAAGATATCTCACATCCATCAGCAAGGGAAAGTTTTGGGCCCCTGGTGGGTGTTTTGGATGTCATACATGGTGGAAATCTGCAATACATTCATATTCTTATGTTCCTTCCTGAGAGAAGGGCAAAAAGAGTATGCTGAAGACTCTTTTTCATTTCTTTCTCATTTGTGTTTGTTTAGGAAATGGGATGAATATTCATGAACAGTCATCATCTCATGTTATCGATATCCTCTAGGTACATGATTTCAGATGGAAAATTAAATTAAGGGAATAATAAATTAAAAGAGGCTCTTTTGTAATCCCAACAAATGCCCCAAAGAGGAGGTCTTGACAAAGCTTCAAAGAGTCAACACCTATGACCCAAATGCCTATTCCATGGATCTCATGTTCCCAAAATCCTCATGTGCTGGAGATGATTTACTTCAATGCTATTGCTGTAATTCAAACCTTTTCTTCTTCCATCTACAGCTCATGGAAAATAAACTATTCCATTTCTTCTATAGTAAGAGCAATCTTCTACACTGTCAACTCTGCCATGGGCAAAATCCATTGAAGGCAGATCCCTACCAATGTACTTCTGTTTCAGCATTATTATCTTTGGCTGGCACCTTAAACAGAATCAATAAGTCTGTTGAAACCATGGACTACCAAAAAAAATTATATTATAAAGGAGCAAAGGCTATAAGATACAGGATTTGAAATCAGTTTAGTGAGGGATGGGGCGCAAGTCAACATCTTATTCTCAGAGTGCTACTCTTAATTTAGTGATGAAGATTAGCCAGCAGCTATTAAGTACAGAAATCTTGTTTTCCAAGGCTTTTCTTTTCACCAGCTGTTTCACATCCTCGCTGTGTACAGCTAGTCTCCGTCGTTTTGCTTTTACAGATTTGCAAAGCTGACATAGTTCAGTAGTGAATCACAGAAACTTTTTAGCTGCCAATTGCAGAGACGAGAGCAGCCTGCAATCAAACTTGGCTCCTGGGGAGCATCACTGCCTCAGAGCTGTGTCTCTGTGTGATCGCTGCTGCTCACAAATAATGGCACTTCAGAGCTTTGTGGCACAGCCCTACAGGGGTTTCACAACTGCTGCTGGAGCTCAGGACATTTGGGAATAAAACCCAGGGTCTGTCAGACCACGAGTGCTTAGACACATCTCCTGGTTATCAAAGAGTTGTTCTCCCATCAACAGATTCACAGGCAGATGCTTTTCTCAGTTAGGACCATTAATTGCAAACTCATTTGGAAAACTTTATTTATAAACGTGCATCAGTATTTTGACCTCAGATATACATAAATACATATATATGCACACACACATAGACACATTCCTTTTCTCCTTTCCTAGTTGATAGCTCTTAGTTTCCAGACTAAGTTAATTACCTGACAGATATATAATTTATGAGGGTTTTCTACTAAATTAGAATAGTTCTCATGTGCCCTCTTTGATAACATTGCAAAACAGATTGAAATGAGTGCTTGGCACTGTGTTTCCTGCACGGGAGCATTTGCAGAAGCTGTAGTCCTGCCAAGATCAGGTTATTATAACTGAGAAAAAAAAAAAGGTGAGGGAAGGAAATGAAGTGGCTGCTTCTGCAGAGTGACCTGATATTAAATTATTACAAGGCATACAGAGAGATTTTGACCAAGAGTGAACAGAGGATGATCTGAGAGAGTTCCTAGGCACCACTTTTCTCACTATTAAAAGGCATTTGCCAGGAATATTTTTGGTTTTGTTTCTTTGGGTTTTTAGGGGTGTACTTTCCTCTTTCATTGGAGTTCCTTGAAGCTGTGGATAAGATTATATTTTATTTATTTCCTCTTTAGACATTGAGCATTAACTGCATAAGGATCTGATCAGTGACAAGATCAGTGTTAGTGTGGTGGGAATAAGCAGGTGGTGGAGAAAGGGACTTATTTTCTGTTGGACTTTATGGACTTGTTTTCTGTTGTTTATTGGTTTTGAGCTAAACAGTGACATTCCTGTTGAACTGCCACCCACAGAGGTGGCTTTCCCCACAGCACTGACCCCCAACACAGCTTGCAGCTCATGTCTGCTCTTCTTAGGATGTCTTTTTTTAACAGAAGTTCCTAATTTTATGAGTGTTGTGTGCTTGGCAGGACAGAGATTTGTACTGCTGGAAAGTATTACAGAGGTTTTGAGCTATTTCAAGGCAAATTAAGCCATATCTCATTAAAGACAAATGCATTACATGCCCTCTCTAGACAACTGAGAGATTAGGAACTAGAATGCTACTGCATTTCAAATTTAGGTAATAGTTTCCATAAAACAATATTCCAATCTATGTAATTCTGCCTTTTTTTTTTTTTTGTTAAATACATGTAGGATATAAAACAGGTTTTATGCTTCTTTTTTTTTTCCTTACTACTCAGCAGTTTTTGCCATCTGCTGCAGTAATGGAGAGCAGCCCTGCGTGAAGCAGCTTGCAGAAATTGAAACAAAACCTGGAAGGGGATTTGTAAACACAGAAATGTTAACTCTTGGAAGGACTCATTGCTGAGAGTTGTCTGTTCCAATGTGAACATGGCACTGCAGCCACAGCTGGAATTGTTGTTGTCTCACGGATGCAGTTGGGTGAGCTCTGGCACTGCTTGGGAAGGATCTCTAGCTGTGCCTTATGGAGGCTAACACTGAGTTTTACCCAAGTTACAGGTTTTTGAAAAGGGAATTGCTTTGTATGAGGAGTTTTTAATAAACATGTAAAGGGGCTTTTGTTCAGAGAAACATTTGAAAGACATTTGTCCCAAAATACAGGGAGAGGTGCTCCCATGCATTTTCAAGGTTATTACTAAAACTCATTTTCTAATTGTCACACCAGTTGCTCTAGTAGCATTGTTTCCTGTGCTGTGTTTCTGCTGGCAGAACTTCCTCCCTTCTCCAAAATCATTGATTTTTGCCTCTATACTTCATGGCTCAGGAACCTGAAATGCATAGAGGGTTAGGCATGAACGCTTTGGAAGGGCTGGTTTGTCTTGCCAGCTGTGCAGAAAACAATCCTGCCTCTCCCCTCAGCACCTGCAGAAGTTTATAGGCACAAACTTTACCTGGATCACAATAAGCCAGCAAACTGGGCAATGTAGATTTCCCAGGGAGGGGAAAAGGGGTTTTCTTGCTTGAATCTCACTGCCGAAGAACCCATGCCAAAGAACCACAGAAATGTTGTATATTAAGTCATGGCTGTTCCTTCCTCTGCTTCCTTGGGTTCTAAACTAAGGAGTAAAGATCCCAGGAGAGAGAGTCTCACTCAAGACAGTCCCTGACAAATATTTGCTGAAGATATGAATAGTGAAGAGTTTTTATTAAAGTTATCTTTGAAGAAGAACTTTCTGAGAACGTGGAGGCGGGGTGAGGGTGAGTGGGGAGAGGGAATGGATAAATCAAATGCCAGTTGTGAATTTAAAATCAATGAGTCCATTTTGAAGGTTAGACATCATCAGAATATTTTTTAGTCTAGGTTTTAATTAAGGATTAGGGGAGAAAAGATCAAAGCAAAACGAGTGTTATTTCAGTACATACTGTATGACCAGCAAAACAGCATTAAAAGTACTGCCACAGCGAGGTACAGAAACCAGATGAGCACTGCCAAAGACAGTGGGTTTCTGTATGAAAGCTGCTTAATTCTGGCCTTGTTGTTCTGCTTTCATAACTTGAAGTGAGAAATTCTTGGCTTGTCCCTGTTTGTCCTCCTGGGAGCAGGAGATCCTGCGGAACCGCCTGCAGCACCTTCCAGCGGGCTGCAGGCTGGCACAGCACACACCAAGACAGCTCCTTCCTTTTGTGCCTTTCCAAGTGTGTGCCTGAGGGGTTGCTCCTGTCAAAGCTTGTCCCACCAGCTCTGACCTGCACAGTCCTGCCCCAGCTGTTTTCAGTGTCAGGGAGCTGCCACCTTCAGCTGTCACCAGCATCGCTCACTGCTTTATTTTCAAATAAAATGGAGGCTAACCATTCTTTAGGAAAGTAATAATCTTTGACATAATCTACCAAAGACAAGAAACCTCATGTTTCTTTCAGCAGCAGTTGTTTCAGCAGACTTAGGAACCTTTTCCATGATTTTCATTTTTTTTTTGTTGGGTGTTTTTTTGGTTGTTTTTTTTTTTTTTTATCCCTGTTGCTTTTGGAACAGATCCTAATGCCCAAATAGCTTCCAGGTGCTGCAGGATATTCACTGCAGAGCACAGTATTATAATAAGAGTCCATAGGATGCTCAGTGTGTCCTTACAGGTACATGGCATGGGATGCTCCATCCTGGCCTCTGTTGTTGATGGGTTCCAGTACACCCATTAATAAATAGGCAATGCTGCTTTCACTCTGTATTACTCCCAAACCTATTCCTTTGCCACAGCATTAACTGTTATTACATCAAAATGGATTTCAGAGAGATGTACATCATTATCAGTGTGGCTAATTCTGTCTGTGAGTTATCTGCCCAACTCGTATGTTCTGCTGCACATCAGAAGCCAGCACCCCCTCTCCACACTTTACCCAGTTGCTCCTGCAATGCCAAAATATTCTGAGAGATAATTTAGTTTGCACAATTCCAGGAAAAAAAATGGATTGTTCAGAATCTGCTGCAGCTGCATACCTTCAGATTTATTCCTTGTCCAGCAACTATTCTATCTAAAGGTAACTGGATTAGAAAAAGTCTGTTGCCTGATTAAATAAGGAAAAATAAATAATTAAAAATATATTGTTACACATCTGCATGTAAGCACAACTGAGTTCTACATTAACTATGGGGGTCTGGATGAGGTAAATTGGTGTGGAGTGTGGCACACAATTTCACAGAGCACATATGAAGGGAAGCCTTTGCCATGCCAGGAAAGAAAACCACAAAGGGATTTTTTCCCTGACTGGAAACTCTCATAAAACTGAATGTCTGAACTGGTGGGACACAATTCAGTAAGAGGAAAAAATTTTTTGGTGTGGGACTCATTAATTCAGGAGAAAGCAGCAACTGGAAAATTGCAGCTTTGGTGTTAGGTGGTTTTAGAGTTAGAGTTATTCCATGAGCTTAAAGCAATCATGGCAAGATTTCTCCTTTGTGGAGAAGAACAGTTGGAAAACTTGACTACACCGAGACCTGGCTGTTTTCCTGAAAAGGGATGGAAAAGGGGTGGAACAGTATAGTTTGTTCTGGGTATGGTTTATACAGGCATTCATAAAAGCAGCTGACAAAGCCACAAACAAAAAGTTGGCCTAGAAGAGCGTGGCTGCTGAAGAGAAGAGGCTGGCTGCTCACTTGGAGCCACAAAACCCCCAGCATACTGCATAACATTTGGATTTTGATCCATCTGATTGTGTAGCAACAGAAAACAAAAGAAAAAAAAATGCAGAACACACCCAGTACTGGGATAATGAAGTTGAAAAACATTCCAATAATTTATAGCAGCCTAGGCCTGGTTATACTAATTTCTTAAAACAGCTAAAATGACTTCTTCTGAATTACAAACACATAGCCTGAATGTTGAGTTGTGGACTGGAAAAGAGTCAGGTCCCAGACTGTGTTTAGCTTCTGTTCTGTCTTCTGAGTAATCAAACAGTCTCAAGCTGTGTCAAGGGAAATATAAGTTGGATATTAGGAAAAAGTTTTTCACAGAAAAAGTGATAAAGTTCTGGAATGGCTGCCCAGGGAGGTGGTGGAGTCACCATCCCTGGATGTGTTTAAAAGCAGACTGGATGTGGCACTCGATGCCAGGGTTTAATTGAGGTATTGGGGCATGGGTTGAACTCGATGATCTTGAAGGTCTCTTCCAGCCTGGTCATACTGTGAATTTGCACATAAATGCATAGTAAACTGTTGGAAAACATCTGAGTTGGCCAGAATTCCTGCAGAGCATCCTTGCCTCACACAGGGCAAGAACCCTCCAAAAGGCTGAATGTGGAAGAGATCTGAAGAAAACAAGAAGCTTAGTGGGACCTTTCAGTAGAGAAAGATGCACAGATGATTTGCTCCAGCAAGTGAGATTAGTGTCTGCCAAAGAGCAGGCAAGTGCTTACTTCAGAGAATTCAGGGATTTTTGTGTAATCCCTTTTCCTTTTTTTCCTTTTTCCTTTCCACTAAAAATGGTAAAAACCAGTGCTGGACAGGTCACAAACAGGTGACTCAGAACAGTGCTATGAGTTATTCTTCTGTTGACTAAATTGTTTCCAGCCTGGAGAAAAGAAAAAAAAAAAATTAGAGAAGCGGGTTAATCACACAGTTTTTGAGAGGTAATCATTAGATGGGAAAACACCCCAGACATGGGTGTTTTCATATCACTCTCACTCTCTGTGTTCTCCTCACTACCACGGGCTCAGGAAGTGAAGCCACCCTGCAGTTTGGGCCAGAGGATTTAGATAAGCCAGGGAGAGGACACTGATTATTGTTATTAGACACAAAATGAGTACACAAGCTTGGTGAGTTCACGAGAGAAAAAAAGAGCCAATTTGATTTCTGACCTGGCAATATATAGAATTGTAAAAGTGGCAGTGGATTGGAGGATGAAATTGTCACTTCTCCAACCACATTGGTCAAACCAACAGTCTATCAGTTCTCTCTTCTCACAAAGAAGAATGCAAAATAATCATTATTTACATGCACAGTGCGTGAGAACTCCAGTAGAGATATGCAAACATTATCAGAAGGTTAAAGAAGTTTTATGAGAACTTTAAAACTTTCAAAAGAACTATAAAAGAAAACTGAACACTTTTAAAAATCAGGACAACACTGGTCTGTAACAGAACTGTGATTGAGTGAAGAACCCCAGCAGGTTTTTTGTCTTGCTTCCCAAATAAGAAATATAATCAATGAAGAGCTTCTGGTATTTCAAGAGAGGCATGAATTTTGGTAAATCATGCTTTTATTCTTTCCTCCAGGAGTGTATCATTGACGAAGACTGTGAACCAGGGAAATATTGCCAGTTCTCCACCTTTGAATACAAATGTCAGCTCTGCAAGCCCCAGCACACTGTAAGTCCTGAATGAAATGGGATTTCATGTGATCTTTAGAAATTCTGTAAGTCCACGTAGTGACAGGATAAGGGGGAATGGCTTTAAGTTGAAAGAGAGTAGGGTTAGATGGGATATTGGGAAGGAATTGTTCCCTGGGAGGGTGGGCAGGCCCTGGCACAGGTGCCCAGAGCAGCTGTGGCTGCCCCTGGATCCCTGGCAGTGCCCAAGGCTGGCTTGGATGGAGAGCTGGCCCTTTGCTGTGCAGGTTCCTGTCTGGCAATAGTTCCATGTGTGCTTCAACTGAAAACTTCAGCAGTTCTACTTAAACAGTGGGAATATGACATATATTTATATATCAATATGCCATAGATCAATATGACAACGAAGTACACGTTGTTGTCTTCAGGCCCAGGGCCCAATTGTGAGTGTAGCTGTGTGTGCTAACATGTGCTGAGTGCTGAGGTGCCAGTTTTGTGCCGTGCCTTTGCCCTTGGCAGCCCTGCTCACGGGATGTGGAGTGCTGTGGGGAGCAGCTCTGCGTGTGGGGCCAGTGCAGGAGATCCACTTCCAGAGGGGAGAACGGCACCATCTGTGAGAGCCAGCACGACTGCAACCCTGGGACGTGCTGTGCTTTCCACAAAGGTACACGGGGCTCTAGCCTATTCATCAGCAGGGAGGAGCATTGCTATTTGGCTCTTTTTAGCCCAGGGACGTGGTTAAATCTCTACAGAAGGTTGTTCTCTCGTGGCCTGTGGAATGCACTGGGTTAAAACTTTGGTAGAATTAGGAGTGAGAAACAGTCTGCTGGGGGTACATGCTGGTGAAAGCAAAGCCTGCTGCACACTAGAGATGAGACCAGCAGCAGAAGCACAAAAATGTGCATTTCTAAAGGAGAGTTCTCTGTCAAATTTACGCACAATAGAGCAAAAATGATAGAATTACAAATGTGCAGAAGAAATTAATGAGCTGGCTGAATGTGGCCTCTCCTTCCTCTCAGCAAGCAGCCCGTCAGAATCTGGCTGCAGATAGATTTTATACTCCGAGTTTCCTGTGAGCCTTCCAGGGCATCACACCATGCAGTGGTGACCAGGCAGCCAAGGCACACAGAGGAATGATGTCCCAGATTATGCTGTCAGTCCACATGGGAATGTGAAAGTTGATTTGCAGAGTGAAGAGGAGCTGCTCAGCTTCCACGTGTTGAAGCTGAGCATTACAGTGTGGATCTTCAATGCTATGTAAGTGTGGTTAGGAAGGAACAAGATATATAGTTATTGAGAAAATTTTATATATAAGTGTATATATATATATATATATACACACAAATCTATATAAAATCATATCTATTTTTTACATTTTTTTTAATAGGTAAGAACATTGTTGAATATTGGTAGAATACTCTTGTTAGAACATAAAATAGTGCTATTGATTAACAGCAATGAATTTTTATTCTCTGTGGCTGTCTGCTTTAGCAGGGCTTTAGGGTTTTTCAGGTTAGGGCTTTCTCCATCACTAGAGTATTGCAAATGATTGTCCTAATAAAGATGTGTATTTTTATATAAAACTATAGTAAACTGTGGAGTGTTTGCTCTTCAGTATATAATGGTTTGAAACTAGGAACTGATAGGTCATGTACATTAAAGCACATGTGTCTGTGCATGCACACACATATATGTGGTTTTTTTACCAAGTCTGATTTAAAAACGTAAAGAGTTTGAATTTTTCTCATATTTCATCCTGCCATATGAGGTGACTGAAGACAAGAGGAAGAGGGTGGGTTTTCTAGGAATATCTGGAAAAGCTGAATTCCAGACTTGAGACTGGGAGTCACTGACATGAGGAAACCCAAAGGACACAGCCTTCTTAAATAATTTCTTACATGGGCTGTGTAGCAACAAGGGTGCCAAGCCCCAGATGCCACCAGACAGCTTTGCCCACAGCAGAATTAATAAAATAAATTAAATGTCTGAGTTGTAGTTCTTGTAACCTCATTAGTTTCTGAACAATTGCTCTGTATTTGCAGCCTCTGCCAAGAAATAGAAAAAAATAACAGAGTTTAAGATACAGAGGTATGTCTCTGTTCAGATTTCAAACCATTAATGCTACTCATTGCAAAGGATTGCCTGCAATGTTAGTATACCTGGGATTAGAAGAGTTTACAGTCTCCAAGGGATGGAGGTGTGCTGTACTGCCTTGACAGCAGTCTCTGAGTCAAGCTGATTTTGCTCATTAAGGATGAACTTCAAATGTCTTACTCCCACCTACTGGAAAAAACAGGGTTATGGCTCCCTATCACGTCAGGGAATTTAAACAGAGATCAAGCCTGTCTTTTTATATCTTGCATACAGAATTAAACATGGGACCACCCCAGTTTAGCAGACAGCTAAGGACTTCTCCTAAAATGCCTTTCCCTTGGCCTGCAGAGCTTCTGTTTCCTGTGTGCACGCCCTTACCTGAGGAAGGTGAGCCCTGCCATGATCCTTCAAACAGACTTCTCAACCTCATCACCTGGGACATGGAGCCTGATGGAGTCCTGGAGCAGTGCCCCTGTGCAAGTGGCTTGAGCTGCCAGCCTCAGAGGTAAGGACCAAAGCTGGGCAGACAAGGTGCTTGGAACTTTTGAGGGGTCCGTTTATGTGGTAAATAGAACTTGCAGATTCTGCCTCACTAGAAAAGGTTTTGACAGTTTTTCTCATCAGTAGCATTGAAACCTTGTCCCACACAGATGTGCCTAATTGAGTTTGGCAACACATTGATCCAGTGTGAGTTAAGTGTGTGAATTAACGAGGCTGGTACTGCTTTTTCATCACTTAGTGCTACCAGCTGTTGAAATGCATCCTTCCAATTCCATTCACTGCGTACAGTCCCTGTCCACCAACTCTGTATGTGATACTGGGCTTCTGTCAGCTTTTTGCTTGTTTTAGAATGTAAGGTATGTTAAAGGAATTTTAATACAAACTTTTCATAGGCCATGCCTTTAATATGTCTTTAAAATTAGTTATTTGTATCATCAGCAATTTCACTGGCAGAAAGTGAGATCATTTCAGCTTTGCTAAAAGCATTTTTAGAAAACTAACGTTTTCTATGACATAAACTCTCCAAGTTTTCTCCTACACTTCCAGCATCATATTAACTTCCAACAAGACATCATAGCTGGGATGGAGATGTAGATTAATACTTCCCTCTTCTGTGTCCAACTCTTTCTAAGTTTTTTCATGCTTGAAAAGGAACTGGTTAACACTTTGTTTCATAAATGCCACCTAAGGAAGCAAGCAGAGCTGATCCCATCCTATCAGCACCAAAATTTTTGTTAATGTGCCATTAAGCTCAGGGAAGGTCTGTCAGCAAATGTCAGGTCTGGTAAGAACAACGATGAGGATGAGGATACAGAAACACAGAAATTAATTGGGCTGTAAATATAGCTGAACTGTCCAGGAGTTTCTATCTGAATTTGAAGATTCAAGTAACTTTTTTTGTTACCTGCTTATTTTGAGGGCCAGGATCAAACATTTTGTGCTGTATGTGGAAATCATATTTGTAAATCACCAGCTGTCAAGCATGTAAGAATCAGGTGGTTGTGAAGTCAGCTAGGGTAGCTCCATTGTGCATTTAACACGTTTTCCCATGGGGAGGGAATGGAGAATTTCACAGACCGGCAGAGGAGCACACAACGATGTCCTGTGTGACCAGCTGTGCCTTTTCCCAACAGCCACAGGACTACGCCTGTGTGTCAGCTGTCTGCCAATGAAACGCAGCACAGTGACAAAGAAGATGCCCTGATGATGGAGGAGATGCCCTTTCTCAGCTTGCTCCCTCAAGATCTCCTCTCCGATTACGAGGAGAGCAGCGTCATCCAGGAAGTGCGTAGAGAATTAGAAAGCCTGGAGGCCCAAGCAGGTTTGAAGCCTGAGCCCGAGGCAGCTCAGGAGCTGGTTTTGGGAGATGAAATCTAAAGCCCAAAGCACCAGTTTAGTTAGTTATTTTTAGATTTTTTTTTTGTTTAGTGTCTTGCTTGTATGAACCCCGAACCCACACTACTGGATAGAAGTGCAATAAACAAGACCTTCAAGGAGCATCCTTCTCTGTGCACCAAACCTGCATGTCCCTGTGGAATTCATGCTACTGTGGAATTCATTAAGTCCCTATCTTCACACCTTCTGCCAAATGGGAACCTTAGAAGTGCTCTTCTGGATTTGTATTTTCCTCTTGTATGTCAGAAATAAACTTCTTAGTACTTGTACTCATTAAAGAATACACACAAGCATAAATCATTTTAAGTTACTAGAAACTATATAAGTGATCTTTGAGTACGGATGTTCAGAGTTGCTTTATTTCTCTAAGGAAAGAACCATTTACTCTGACACTGTTGCAGTCATAAATTTTAAGGAATTTTTAAAGGAATTTAATTTATTTTCTTTAGAATTATTTTGTTTTTAATACACCTCATAGGCATAAATATGTGCATGCTACAAGATGTGATTATTTTTACCATCCTAAAAGGTCATTGATTTAAAAAATCAATAGCAAGCTAGGAGTAAAATCTGACCCCCACCCCCCAAACTCCCCAGGTACCAGTTTGCTACCATGGCTCCTCCACTATTAATGGCTTTCTGATAGATTTTACCATCTGTTGTTGCACATGGTGAAATAAGATGTGAGGTTCCAGCCAAGTAATTTTTCATGGTGCTTCTTCCCAAATAATCCCTATTGCTCATGTCCAGTTTGGAACAGCAGAGCACCAATAACAAGAGCAGGTGTAAGACTGTGCCAGCAATCTGCACATCTTTCCCCACTTCTGGTGTAAGTCTTTTCAATAAATTCCTTGGGTACCAGAATTAATAATTAATAGCCATTATCATTATAAATAGGGAGGATAATATTCCATTTTAACTGTCTTAGTTTTGGTTTAGGGATTCTACCCATTCTCACACCAACACACACACACACAGACATCATCTCTGAGAGTTCAGAGCCTACCCTCTCTTTATATCCCTAATAAAATTATTGTGCTTTAGACAGCCCCATCTATACAAAGAGAAGGAATTAAATGCCACTCTTATTTTCCTGTTTGAAAACACATCTATGAGAGCAGTAACTCTCTGTAAATACTGCCCTCTTAAGGACATTATTCTCCTTTCAAGTTCTTGGTGCTGCCACTCCCACATTTAATATCTACATTTTTGCCTTTACAAATATCAAGAGTCTGAGGAAAATTCATGATCCATTTCTCTCTTTGAAAAGCTCTAAGGATGCTTTAGCAGTCTCTATCTGTGGTAAATGGTATTACCCTACCCAGGAGATGGTATTTCCCTCCCTGCTCCCTTTGCCCCCACTTCCAACCTCACAAACGTTGGCCAAGAGGCAGCATAGGACAGTCCAAAGAGGAATAATGAGGGAATGCCTCTGTGCAATGCCTGCTTCCTCAGAATTTTAGGTTGCTGTGGGCCAGCATGCAAGAAGAACTGAAGGTTCTGTTATTGAACACCCCTTTCCCTCTGGAGCAGAATTTAGCTGCCAATCATACTTGGAACTTGGAGGTTTCACTGGTGAGAAATTCAGTTCTGGAGAAGGAAACTCACAGCTGAAGAAAAATTTGGCATGAATGTAAAGAGGAGCAGCAACCAGACTATAAAGCAGTTCCTGTAACACTCTGTACATGGAGGGGGATGTGCACATACACACAAACACACAACCATGCAATTCCAGCACTGCCTTGGGGAAGTCTGTATTTCTATGAAACAATTCCATAACGTTTTAAATAAAAATCACAGCATTTAATGATTAAAATAACACAACAGAATGAACAAATGTTTTATTGGCATGTTCATTGTTGTAAACAGCATCTGGCATGAAAAAGTTTACCAAAATCTTTTGATTGTTATAAATTAGGTGGCTTTTCCAAAAACTATGGAGAATTGTTCTCTATTGATCGTTATGGACCAAAGCAAAAAATTGCTGTTCCTAGGCTTTGCAATGAAATCATGTTGACTGCATCAGTCTCTGCACCACAGCCTGAACTACTGAATTCATACATTGAGGTCGCCCCAATATTTGACTACATATAGCTATGGAATCAACTCTGGGAAAAAATAAACTGACTTTCAGCAAGTGGAGAAGATGCAAACTTGCAATAGTCTTAAAAACAAAATGTACAAAAAGTAGCAGAACAAAACAAAAACTTCATTAACCCTAAAGTACCCAGCATCCTCAAACATAAAATGAATACAAATTTAAATAGGCAACTATACTTGCAAATGTACACAATGAATGTTGATATGTGTAAAGAATAGCATGGTAAGTAGCTGAACTGCAGTTCCAGTAAATGGATAGGGCAGATTTTTATTTACACATTGAACGCAATACACTAGAGCTGCTCATTGGTAACCTATTAAAAACCACTTTACCTTACAACAGCACTTCTGCAAACAAACAACGCCTGCCAGCAGCTTCCTGCAGACATCTCTCAGACCCCCTGTTTTATGGAAGAATATTCTAAAACCTGACACTTGCAGCATTCCCGTGCCCGGTCCTTCCCTGCTGCTTTCCTAGAACCAATGTGTTAACATTTACTCCAGAGTCTCTGATGAGGTAATGCGTGTATCAGTGAAACAAACAGAGAAAAGGATTCTTTCATGGCCTTTGCACAGCTTTATTATTAAGCTATGAGTATCCTGTTGGAGGCTAGTTTCACTAGCTACTATGTGCACACTGTCCTCAACAATTTCCACTCGTTTCCCTCCCCGCCCACTTTTGAGTTCTAATCTTTTATTTGCACATCCCTTTTAGCTTTACAGTACATTTGACTATAGTGCACAACATGATTCCAAGTCCCACAGTGCCCAGCGGGGCCTGCCTGCGGCCGGCACCGCCCGGCTGTGCTGGTGTCAGCGCTTTACACCTAATGAATGTCCTGCCGTAATGGCACTACACAGTAGTAGTGAACCTTTTGATTGGAAACAAAAAAAATTCCCCAGGGAAAATGCTATAGCAAGTATCAGTCTTGAGTCAAATCTTTATTTGGTGCTCCATCCAGATAAATTTTTAGTGCTTTTTCTTTACGGGGAGAGTAGGTTACCCGGTGTCCAGTTTTCTGGAGTCTGCTGCTTTCTTTTTTCATCAGTTCATTTCTTTGCTCATCTGTTAATTCCATTAATTCTTCAGCTTTATCCCTGAAATGTAAACATATATTCAAATTCAGATTAATACAGTAACCACAAGCAGACTTCTGGGTTTTTTTTGGGTTTTTTTTTGGAGCAACTTAGTAAAAACCACAACTAAGCATAATACTTTTCAGGGATTGCTTTATTCTGCAGGAACAGGCAATGTGTCTAAACCTGCTTTTCCAGCAGAAACATTCAGTGTTCTGCCTGACTACAAACCAGGGCAAGACACAAGCCCATATGCCTCCCTCTCTGTTCCTCCTGTTCTTCACAGACAACCACAGCTCTGCTCTGCTTTTGGTCTCAGTGGCGATAGCTGAAAGCAGTGTGTCAGCCAGTCCTTACCAGATGTTCTCCCAAGTAATTTTCATCAGGACCAGCAGATTATTAACCAGCTGTTTTTCCCCAGCTCACACGCAATTATGCAAAATGCCACAGCATTGTGTCCATGAGATTGCTCCACCCACCAAGTTAAGGAGGAATGACAATATTTAAGCTCTCAGTTCTCAACTCCTGCCCCAGGCTACTGCCACCAGCTCATCAACATTTTTCACATTAACAGAATTTTTAGCATAACAGGATACTCAAAGAAATAAAAGAAATAAACTCAGACAATAAAATCCTTGCTCTCCAAAACCTACAGCAAGACTCTCGCCAACTCCACATGGGATATGGTTCTGTTTTCAGAAATTAAATCCAGATACACACTCAAGCATAGTAAAAAGAGTAAAAAGATACAGTATTTGTTTTCTTAACCTTAATTAATATCCAGGCTTTTAGGAAGCTGAGGAGCTTCCTCGGCTTTTAGGAACAAGTATTTCAGCTGAATGTTTCAAACCTTTTCTTTAAGGTAACAAAGAGTATTTTATGTTCCTGTCCATTACATCACGCCACAGATGTGAACCACAGGGGTTTTTTTTGTATTGTCATTATACTGTAATGAAATACATACCTATAAAATATTACTGCACCATCATCACAAATGTACAGGGGCCAGACATTCAACGTGGACACTTTTGGATTCCAGTCCAAGTCCTGATGAATCTCTAGTATGGAAATGTCGCAGGGAAAGGTTCCTCTACCCTGAAAAAAGCAATTACTCAGTGAATACAGTAAAACTCATAATCACACATCTGTGCCATTAAAATGTAAAAAACCATAAAATCTTACTTACCTTTGCAAATTCGATGTTTTCTAAGGGTATTCCACTTATTTCACTTAGCTGTGAAGAGAAATGGTGGATTTAGTACTATTCCAAAGCAACATTACACAGTGTCTACATAAAGTGAATAGTTGCCAAATCTAGAAGTCAAATTGTCTGCAAGTCCTCCAATGTACAAAATTGAAGTGACAAGTACACATTCTTAACATTTCTGAAGTGACCAGTGTGTGTCACAGGTGACACTTGCTGTGACAGCATTTCATCACAGTCCTCTTAATACTGATGGGGAGACAAAAACAGTTCACAGAAACAATTAATTAGTAACATTTAAGTTCCGAGATACAAAGAGACCAAGTGCCTCATGTTACATCTCTGTGACATGGAATGTGTTTTCCAGTCAATCTGGGAGCAGGCACAGCTGGAAAATATGCATGACTAAGACCCACCTCCACACACCTGTACTTCCTACCAGAACTTTAAAAAATAAAATTGCTCCCTGCACATCAATCCTTAAGGCAAGAAAACAAAGGCAGCTAACTCTTTTCAGATATCAGTGAGGAGGAATTCTTGACTGCATGCAAGAACCTCTAGTCATGATTTCATTTCTATCTGAGGAATGCAAGAAAGCAGCCCACAGCTTAACCTGTGTACAACACAAACCCAGCCTGTGAACTAAAACCCTAATTTATGAATTCTCAGGGTCACTGATGCCAGCATTTTTTCTGACCTTAACATCCAAGGTGGCCTCCTAACAACTGGGTATTGCCACACATAAATAAACATTTCTCAAAATGTGGAACCCTGTGATACAATGGATTAACAAAACAGTCTCAACAGGAATCACTCCTGCTCCAGATTTCTGCTGGGATGACACAGGTCTGCTGTGACAGGGCTGCTTATCTGTTAGAGCATCCTGGCCTTAAGTAAAAACCATACCACAGCCATGCTTCTTTCCAATCAAAACATAGTTCAGCCTACTTGATACAGCAACAGCTGTCAAATTCAAATACGAGGAGCCTGAAAGGTTTGATATTTTGGAATAACAAAACATTAACTTGAAAAAATACCAAGGGGCAATAGCTTAGCTCTTCTTTCATGTGTGTTTTTCAGGATAAGGGACAAAGGTACTACTAAGCTGCTTAAACTTTAAGATGTGACATTTTTTTGCATGTATTCACTTGAATACTTTTAGACTAGACCATTATGAGAAACTAAGAAGTAAAGTTGATAATTCATGTTGTTTGGTAACGGGATGTTATCAGTTATCAGTTCCTGGGGAAAAATAATCACCATGCAACAAGATTTTTGGAGCTATGACAGCCTTTTGCTTCCCACCAGAGAACATCAATAAGGGTCTTGGTCATCACAAGAAACTTGCATCATGTTACACATTTTACCTTCTCTTTTAATTCTTCAACACTGCTGCTTTCTAGTACTACTTCCTGGAAAGAATCCAATTTCATCTCTGACGGCCTCCATCGTCTTGATAAAACAGCAAGTTGTGACATGGATTTCATCTTTTCTACTCCTAGCAAAGAAAGAGAATTTTTTTGTATTAACATTGCAGAATATCCTATTTTAAATTAGGGTTTGTCTATAGCTTAAAGATACTCTAATATGGAAGACTGCCCTCAAGATACATGCACAAATTAAGTAACCCAGTGTGCTGCAAGCACTTCACTTGTAAAAAAGGGGAAGAGGAAAGGACTATGATTTAGTTGAAGTTTTCTGTTATCAGCTCCTATAAACGAAGTTTGCACGGGCAGAATCTCCTTGAAGCCATAGGGCACAGTTTTCCATAACACCCAACTCAGACCTATCCACCTAACCAGAAGCTGTGCCCAGATCCAGCATCTGCACGAGACCTTCCTCAGCTATCTGGTATTTATTCATGTGCTTCACCTCCTTTACCAAAATAAGCTTTTCCCTTTTAACTTCTAGATTTCCCTCAGCAACTCCACACTTGTTATTGAAATCTTCTTTCCACCCACCACCTTCAAGTTTTAGTAAGGCTGCCTCCAGCCTCTGTACCTTGTTCCAGGTTTCAGAACGGTCTCTGGCTGACAGAGCAATGTTGTTTATGTTACAGTTAGATAAGCAGAAGCGATATCTAAGGGATGATTTATTTTTTATTTTTAATTAGTCTATAACTTTATCATCTAGCATGCAGAACATGTGGCTTAGACATTTATGTCTAACATTAAATGCTTGTTTTGCATGAAACTGTTGCAGAACACTTGGAAGCCCTGCAGTCTACAATCTGTCTGTGAGTTAGATGGGCTGCAGTGTCTAAAGCTCTATCTCCAAGACCTGCTCACTATAGAAACAGTACAGCAGTTACCAAAATCTAATAAAAATTTTAAACTGTAAAGTTTAAACTACAGTGGGAGCTGATACATATGTCCATATGAATCTGAAGGCTTCCTGAATCTCTCAGGTTCATTTCAAATTTTGATATTTTCATTGGCACAATTTTGTTAAAACTGAAAATACCAGAATTGAACACAGCTGCCAAAATACTTGACTGATAGCTAAGCGAGACTTCTAAAACCAGATATGCTTGGGAAGAAAATTCCTGAGAGAATGGAATTCACATTCCTCATCTATGCATTAACTTAAGTATCTGTTAATCTAGAGGCCAAAGAGCATGGCCTACTTTTCTTGCCCTTAAATTACACTTTTGAAATCAAAATCAAAACTTCAAGTATATATGCAAAGGAATGCTTAAGAAATGGCATAATTTATATTATATTTAAGCAGAATTTCAGAAACATTCTGCTCTCTAATATTTGATTCCAAAATTGTTTTGATGAACAATAGTTTCTTTTCCAAATTCCTTCATGACAGAAGTATTTTCAATCCTATCTGAAAACTACTGAGTGAACTGCTGTGCCAACTTAAATTATACAAATGCATTATGTATCTGCATGCACATATTTCAGCTACCTAGTCATCACCAATATAATTTAAATATAAATCATTACCATCAAGTATTTCTAAGAAGACTTCCCAGTTGCTGGAAATATTGATATCTTCTTCATAGATATGATAATCCAGAAACACAGTACCTGGATTCTTCCAGGTTTTCTTTCGTAGGCGAAACCTATAAATACATCACAAAAAACCCCAGTGAGTTTCTATCTGCTTATGAACACCTAGCACTGGCTGAGATCAAAACTGAAATACTACAACTCAATGATTCAAGACTTGGGGAAGTTTAATAGGAATAAGTTTAATGTTCAGAAACAGTCCTGTCAGCAGGATGTCACTGCTGAAACATTCATAGACACAAGGGAAGTAAGTCTGTATTTCACTTGTTCAATGCAGGAAATATGTAGGGATTTAAAGGAAGAAAACTGTTTCCTAATTAGGGATTACCCAATTATGTGCTATAACCCAGATCAGTGCTATACACACACACACACACACACACGATGATGCTGCACAAGAAGTTTGCTGCAATGATCTGTGCCGGGCTTGCATGCAGAGAGTAGATGGTTCTTTTAAGAATTGATTTACTTAGTGTTCCCATTTCTGAAGGAAATCATCATTACAGAGATCTATAGCTGCAGACATGTTGCACACAGGCAATTCTGTGTAAATATTATCCCCTATAGAATTCATTCTGTGTGAGATGAAAGCCAAGAATTGCTGAATTAGTGTTTGCATTCACAAACTGATTCAAAGACCACAGCAATTTATTTGTGCTTCTTTCATTACTTTCTTTCTCCACAAGAGGAAAGAAATCTCTGAACACATTTTAAAATGATATTTCATCAGGTTTACCTGTCAATTGTCAAGTCTAGGCCACATTGTTCTTGAAGCTGAGGAAGCAGCTCCTCTTTGGACTGTCGGACAGTCATTCCTTTAGCAAAAACTGCATCTAGAAGAAACTTGCAGGGCTGCATAAATAAAAAGAGATAAAAGACTGAATTATTTTGAACAGAAAACTGTACCTCTGTTTATACTTTGTGACCAGTCCCATCCACCTGGCAAAAAGATCAGTAGATTTCTCGTTAACAAGGCAGGCAATGAATTCATTAAAATGGGTGTAACTAATTAGTGTAGCAGCAGCCCTTTGGAAGGGCACTCCAACGCTCTGACTGCCTGTGCAGAAACACTGCCTTTGCTGTGCTGCTGCTACCATTACATTCACATTCCACACAATGGCAAAGGAGCTTTCAAATTAAATAAGCCACATCATCATAAAAATGCCCCTTTCTTGGCTTTCCTGGATCAGACACAGCTCCATCCATGGCAGTAGCTTTCATATTTATCTTATTCCCTGCTTTAGCATTTCAGCTTAGTCTCTTATCCATTATTAATACATATTCTGCAGTTTTGTCCAAAAAATAAAATTAAAGTGTATACAAAGTCAACTTATAAAGACTGCAATCTATCCAATCTACAGTCTATATAACCACTTCTGTATTTTTCATGTCACAGAAGATGTAATAAGTTCATGAGCTGCTTTACTGCAAGAGAAACACTTTGTTTCAGGCTTGCCTTATGCAGAGAGGACCATTACCCAGATAAACTCCCTGACTATCTGCAGAACATGAAAGGGATTAATTAGATCAGTTCAGCAACATTGAAAAACCACAGTCACAAGCAAACACAGTTTCTTCTTTGGAGAGAATGCTATGTGACTGTCACGCATTTAAAGGAAACAAACAATTTATTTGTCCTCCATTTACACCACAGAAATAAAGACACTTGAGAGATAGTGTAAATCACATTCCAACTGCTTATTTGGAACAGAAATAATCTCGAGCTTCCATTCTAAATCCCTTTCAGAGAAATGTGAAGAAAGGAAGGAGTTTCATTTTTTTCCAAGATTTCAAAGCAATACCTTGGCCAAGGCACATATTAATATTTTCATGAACCAGCCTTGAAACATTCAATGCCTTACCTCAGGCTCATTTACCAAGAGTTGATAGACTTTAACTCTGTATTCACCCTTCTTAAGGGCTCTTCCAAGTCTAATAGTTATCTAGAATGCAAAAGGAACTGGTATCAAAATCAGAATTGTATTTTGTAACAATGCTACCAAGACCAAAATAATTATTTCATCTGTTGTAAATTAACTTTATCTCTATTGTAGCAATATACTTTCAATGATTCAAAAAAACTTCTAAATAACCTTATTGTCATCAGAAAATGACGAAAGGGTCTCATTCAGCCGAACACTCTCAAACTCTTGATTGCTGGCATAGACTCTAAAGACTTTGAAGTGAGAAGATGGAACTCCAACAAAAGGCTCCAAGTGTTGCTTGAAGGCAGACAATGTAATTCTTTTATCAACATGCACCATCAGCCCTAAGCAACAATAAAAATGGTATGAAACACCTTGCTACCACAAAAAAAGCACTCTCATGTACAATTTCCATATGTTCAGTGTTAGCACTTGCAGCAAAACAATACTAAAAAGACTGAATTATGGTTAAGGGCTACATTTACATTTTATCTAATGATGTTATCATAACCTTTAAAAGCTTTATGTTAAATGTATTTTAAGTGTTCATGGGCAGATATTTCTGGGGGACACAGCAGTTCCAAACTGTCCTGGTTTACATTCAATGAGTAGCATAGCAAAGCAGTACCTTGTCTGTTCAGAAAGAAAACAAACAGAATTCCATGGAGCAACTGTTAAATCCTCCTGCAGTTTTCTCTGCCTCGAGGGACAGGGAATTGCTTGGGTGCTGGGAATGGCCACATAGGCCACTCAACCTCTTCTATTTTCCTTCCTGCACCATCCTTTCAAACCTTGCAGTATTGAAAAGGTAAATTCTGTATTCTGGAAGGCCACGGGCTATCACAAGACAAGCTCAAATTCAATTAAGGGACTTTTTCATGGAATAAAGTTGTTATTAAGGAAAAAATGTAATACCATTAAATTCTGGAACGTAAAGGGAATAAGAAAATGGTGGTTTTTAACACATGCAATTTGTTCTACACTACAAAGTATGTCTGATTATGTAATGTCATGACACTCTAGAATAAACTATTCAGAATATTGAAGTGAAAAAATAAATTATATTAAAAATAAATAAAAGCTTTCCCCTCAGGATAATAGTTTATGCAGTGTACTATGATAACATCAAAATTACTACAAACAATTAGCTCCTGAATCCAACTAGACTGACCAAAACAGGGAAAAATGAAAGCAGTTCAGAATTAGCCCCAAAGAAAACCATTCCAAGCTAAAGGACTAATTTTATCAATTTTAGTAGATGCAAATAAATTTCTCTGTGAGATATTCTTCTTTATCTATTACTATTACAATCAGATTTCTGGATTGACATAAAGCTTTTTCCTTTGAAAGTATTTATCTTACATCCTGCTATTCTATTATTATTATTCTGTTAGTTAAAAGCACATGCAGGTACAGAGCATTGTTGAAATTATTTATGACAATTATATAACACTTAGACTCTTATACTGAAGTGGTCTGGACACTTTCATGTCAGCCATATGCCTCACTGTACCCACTGTACTTCAATTAGGGAATTAAACTGTCAATATCAAGTATATTTGAATTTTCTTTCCAGTCAAATGACTAAGGCTTTTCAGGTCTGCTAGTCTAAATGGTAACAGAAATATGCTGTTTTAACCACATTAAGTAAGTACATTCTGAAACAGGTGAATCATCATCAGCACATCCTTTCACTAGAAGACAACTCAGCTTGCTCTCCAGGGAACACTATCAATACACGCAAGTAAATGTTCATTTTCTTAGAAGCAAGAGAGCAAGACACTTTTCAAATACGTAATCACTTATTACAAGATCAAAATAAAGCTAGATTTTTGCTGAACATCACATCCTGTCTGCACTTTCATTAGCTTTAATCTGACATTATAATCAAGTTTTTCAATACTGCCATTAGACTTTTTTAACACAGCATATGAATTAAGTAGTAAAACCCACAGAATTATTTAAGGCACCTGAAAAAGAATACATACATTTTTGCCCTTCTCCTGAACCCTCCTCTGTAGTGTAGGGTTCTGATTTAAAGTACATATATTGTGCTTCTCCTCTGCTCTTGCCACTTTCATCATATTCACTGTCTGTTCCAGAATCCTCTTCTGCTGTGTCCCAGGTTTCCTTCTTGCCCTGATTGGCTTTTGATCGCCTGCTGCTGGTGATGCTGTGAGAATCCAGCCCATTAGCCAGGGGGAGGGGGGCGTTGTCCACGTTGCACAAAGTGTCGCTGCTGTGGCTGGAGCTGAGGATGTCACTGTCCACTGAACTCGTACTCCTGTCGTTATTGACATCCGAGTCCGACCGCTCCTCGGACTGCACGTTCTCTGGATCAGAAATCTGAATTTGGTTGTCAAGTTCTCTGTTTTCTGCTGATGCTGAAGAGTCTATTTCATTTAAAGGTGACTCAATGTTTTCAAAATCACTGGCTTCTGTGCTTTTGCTGCTGTCTCCATTATCTCCCTCCTGCTGCTGCTGTTGCTGCAGGGACAAGCTTTTAAGTTTTTCGGTGCTTTCTTCCAAAATTGCTTCTACAGATTTCATATTACCTACAGGTCCTTTTACTCTTTCACAAGGTTCATCCACGTTGCCTGCACCCCCACCAGACTTCTGATAAAGCGCCCGTCTGAGCTGCGATCCAGGAGCTTGCTCTGGCAATGCCACGTACAGTCTGATCGTGTTCGCATGGCGATCCAAAAGTTTCCACAGCTGAGAGTCTGTGTACGTCACATGGCGGTCCAAAGACTCTGAGCTTTCAACAAACACCTGACCAGAAAAGAAGGGTTGCATCGTGTAGTGTTATTTTAAATAAATGCAACAACAGCAAACACAGGGTTGAACGCACACTAGACATAATGCCATAAAGAAACATCACCTTTTATCAAAATGTTAAAGTACATGCTTAGAAAAAGACAGACCGAGGAGTCTGTAGCATAATGATGATTTCACTTTTCCTTGTTTTCATAACCATGTTAAGATTAGAGTGAACTGTAAGCAAGGTGCAAGTTCACTGTAAGTGAAGTGACCAGCTGCAGGAAACACATTCAGAAGTGGATTCATAAATCACTCCATGTGCACCCTTCTCCTGTGCATAGCACCGTTACGGTAGCAATGAGCCCCACCACTGCAGCAGACTGTCTTTACTTTCTAGTACAGTGTCATAAGGAAGTTTTAAATGTATACATGTTCAAGCAATAATCCAAATTAAATATCTCTCTTCTCTTTGTCAAAGGGCTCCATGCACTTGTAGTGACACTGATTGCAAAAGGTCTCTAAGTAACTGAATAACAACTCAGTTCCATTTGTTCTGCTCAGCTGTGCACCATCAAAGCCTTCCTTAATCTTTCTACATCAAGAAGATTTAACATTGAGCTTCAACATCAGAGACAGAGGATGTGCAAAACGTGCTAAAAGATGGGCTATTTCTACTGTAGTAAAAAAGGCCAATGTACGCATTTAAAATTTTTAAGTTGTTTGAGTGCTTAGTAACTCTTCTTCTGAATGCATTATACAATTATTATTGGAAATATTTATTAGAAGTCTTTTTGTAAAAAATAACAACTTGTCCAGAGGGAATCTTCATAGTGAAAACTACTGAATTTAAGATAGAAACTCAGCGAAAACTTGCTTTTAGTTTTGATATTTGTTTTTTAACAAGTTTAATAACACTAAGAGCAGGTACAGTTGTTCAGGTGGTTTTGGCAAACACATCCAGCCGGCTTCACAGCAATATATCAATCTTTGTTCCCTAAGAATGTGTGACTATTAACAGTCTTCTTCGTAAGGCTGTTAAGCTCAGCATCATCTGAACCCGAGTAATAGCCAGATGTCTGATTCTCAGTCCACTCTCTCTTATGTACACTTGGTTTCACACATAGCCTAGAGTATTCATGAGCACCACTGTACCAGGCACAGAAACCCCACACACTACAGAGCAAAATACGGGACAGCGATCCATTATCAATTCTGTACATCCTTCCACACCTTTTACAACGTAACAGGTAATCATAAACACAAGGAATGAACAATTTAAACACCAGAGCCTGTACCTTGTTGCTTCTAAAAAAGCCTTCAGCTTTCAGTGTTTTGCTGGACACGTTCAGCAGACGCAGGTCATTGTAGCACCTCTCCAGCACCACCCGCATGGTTTCGGCAGGCAGGTGTGTGGCCTAAAACAGGACATGGACAGGGAGATAAGTTCATCAGACATACCATCAAAACTAAAAATAGTGCTTCATTTCTGGGATAATTCACTGAGAAAGGAGCAGGTTTGTTTATCAACTTTAAAATTGCAAAAAAAGAACACGGGGGGAAACCTCCCAAACCTGTTCAGTCGCAGTGCCTTTCCTCCACCCTTTAATATGTAGCAAGTGTCAGTTTTTCCAAAAGATCAGATGCATAAAATTGCCTGGCTTTGCAGAGAACTGAAAAATCATTTATGACAATGGTCTTATCTTTAATGAATGAACTAACTGAAAATTAAAAATAATCCTGAACAACAGGTTTTGCACAGTGTTCACTTAATTCTTAGGCAGAACTCAAATTTCTGGAAGCATATTTTAAAACAAATACTATGAAGTTACACCAACTACTGAATTATTTTGCACAGAAATGAGCAAATGCAATCTCTGTCTTCCAACGCAATGGAAGCAGTAACGCCCCTTGGTTTCAAACCACGTAAAAATCAATTTGCATCTTGGTAGCAAGTGGCTACTGGGATGAAAAGGAGAGATTGTACAAAGAACATGGACAACTTTGGATGTTAGGTGTCAAATACTAAAGCTGGGGGGGAAGTTACACTTTGGTTCAGTTGTGTGGTAAGAGTTCATTAGTTGTGTCACCACCTGGACTCTCAGTGAGGTTGTTAAAGATACTAACACTGGATGGAAGCAAGAAGCAACCTGCTGCTTTCAGCAGGAGTGAGCAGGTGGACAAACTCAACTGTATCATCTAACAGAACCCTGCTGGACAGGACTCACAGCATGATCTGCAAAAGGTGCAAGCTCTCATTTTAGGTATGTAAATTATGACACATTTCACAGTCACAACAAGGGAAAACTCTTTAATACAAGTCCATAACGACTATAAATTACCTTTGAAATTAGCTGCTTAAACTCTGAAACTGTTTGATTCAAATAAGCTCGCACACTTATTGGAGGGGCAACAGATTCAGTCTTCAGGTCAACTACGTGAACCTTTACCATGACCTCTGCAGGGAGGAGAAAAAAGAAAATGAAGTCACATATGTACACAGACAAAATTCAACAGACAAAGAAAACACATGTATGCTTGTCTGATGTAATAATTAAGGGGTTGCATTAAATACAAACAGCAAGAACTTGAAAAGCAGTTCAATTTCAGAATTACATTTTCTGATCAAATTTAATGCCAAAAAAGAAAAAACCTTCCAGTTTGACAAATTTTAGTATACCTCAGACCTGCTTCAAGTAGAAGCAAGTCAGCAGCACAGTACATTACGTAGTTCTAAATATTGACTGTAAAATTTAGGTTTTCTTCTTTCAACACCTCATACTGAAGCTGTTTTACAGCTCTGTGCTTGTGCCATCACACAATATTGATAAAAGATAGACTAAAAGCATATATGTAATTACATGTCTTACCACCAGGTTTATAGCACTGGAAAATTTGGTCAGGCCTTCTTGTTTCCAACAGTAAATCAAACATGTAGGTTGACTTGACCCCTCCAAGTAACAAACCCATTGGGGTATCCTCTTCTCCTTCGTACGAGCGCTCCAAGTAGTCGTGGAACTCATCATATTTGACAAGGCGACAGCAATTCAATGGAACAGCCTCTTCTAAATCCATTAACTACAATGTGCACACACAGAATCCCCAAAACATTAGAAACAGCTTAGTTGTGAGCTTAGTTCTTAACTTGCAAGCTAGAAATAACCACACTGTGTGTACATCCAGGAATCACTTGAATTCACAACAGTCAATTTAGTTTTAGAAAACACATCATAAATATTTTGCAATACATATACATGTTATATATGTATATATACATGCAATATATATATATGTCTCCAAATTCAAATAGAAGCCTTCATGAAAATGCAGAAAATATGGAATTCTAAAAAGTATATACAGAGGCACATGAAGAAAGGTCCCAGAACTATTTTCAGAGGAATTCATTGCCTACCACTTTATACCAGAAGGCATCTTAGAGGCCTGAGGGAGTCACATCCACTAATTACTCTCTGTGCATCTCAAGAAGATGCTAGCACATCCCAAATATGTAAGTACCTTGCTGGTGCTCTCCTAGCCAAAAACATACACAGCAAGAACCAAAGAGTACAAGCAGGTGAGCAAGAATTGATGTCTTCAGCTCCCACCTGTTTGAGGAATGCAGAGATCAACAGATGCCTTGGTGTTCACTCCTGATACTGAATTAGCTACCCAGAAAGATTCTCAAGAACTCTATTATTATATATCTAATACAAGGTTTTTACTGCAATGCCAATTAAAGTGCAGAATTCTTTCAGTTTGCTGAGGCCATGGTGAGTCTAACAGCAGCTCTCACTGTCAGATTTTAAAATAAGGGTATGCCAGATCATACTGCCTTTTACAAGGGCAGGCTGCATCACTCCAATCAGCAATCAGCTGATGGCTACTGACAGAAAATTTAGTCAATAATGGCAAACTAGAACACCTTTAAAAAAAAACAGAACAAAAAAATCCATCATACAGAACTTCTCAAGAACCAGCCCCCAATACCCACACCCCAAAAAAACCCCACAGCCAAGACCTCTCAAACACTCCCACAGTATTACAAATTTAAAATCTGAAGACACAAAAGCAGAAAACACTACATCAAACAATTTTACTATCCTGTTACACATGACATACCTTGTAAGCTATTTCCACAGCTTCCTTCAGTGTTCTGTCCTTATGAACTTCCAATTTGTTCTCCATCATTATTTGCTTTGTAGGATGCATGCAGAATAATTTAATCTATGAAATACAAAAGGAAGAAAAATTATCATGAAGGCATTTTCAACTGTTTTTCCATTTAAGCTGAAAACACCATATTCCAGCAACTTAGTATGAAATGCACCTTTAGCTCTGCTTCAGCTGTGGGGTGGTTTCCTTTCAGCTGGTTACACTACTGCAGGCAGAATATGTCAAAGGCACATGAGGTTTATGTGTATATCTAAATATTTTTCCCAGCTAGGGTACAGCTTCTATAACCAGAGCATCTTGTAGGCACAGGCAGCGAGCAAATGCTCCAAAGCAAAATGTACATATGAACAATGAATGTGAAATTCCTTTTTCACATATAGAGTTACACATTTTGCAACGAGAGAACTTCCTCATAAAACAATCACTTGATTTATAGTTATAGCAGCTGATTGCCATGCTTGTAAGGCACTGAGATCCTATTTTGTTTGTTATTATTGAATCTAGGGTTGGAAAACATTCTGCTCTTTCCACCAAGTAACTATTTAAAATTAGTTTAAGAAACACCATTGCACAAAGTCAAGGATCATAAAATGAAAATAGTACAAAACACAATGTGCAGCACTACACATTCTTTGGAAGTAATTTTGCTTAAAATAAGTGATAAGTTGTTTTGGATTTAATACCAATTCAAATCCACATGCAATACATTAATTCAACAAAAATGTCTGGTGAATACCTCTAACAGATGCCTGCACTATGTACAGCTTTCCAACAGGTTTTCAATTCATTTAAAAGAGTTCTTAGTGCAAACATTTATCACAAAGGAGTCCTTATATTGTAGTAAAAAACCACTGTTTAGTGTAGAAACATTCCCACTAGCAATGTATTGTTACTCAGTCCAGCAGAAATTCTAACCTTGCACGTGTTGCGTTCAATTTCACGTTGCCTCTTTTCTTGTTCTTCTAATTCTCTCTCTTTCTGTACCAATTGTTTAATGTGCTCTGGATATTCATGTGCCTCAAGAAACTCTGCCAGTAAAAACAAAGCAACAGTTTAAAAAAAAATACAGCTTTCCACAGCAGGCATTACATTTCCACCTTTAGGTATTACAGGTATATTTGAGTTACCTTTCTTGCCTTTTCACCCTGTTCTTTTTCCACACAAACTTCCCACTATACCATACCCTGTTATCTTTTTCACTATTTAAATTAAACTGAAGTCAGCCTCTTATTCCCCTTGCTTATGCTATCAGCAACACAAGAAAGTGATAGTAGGAAAAGATTCCAGTACCAGTACACAAAGCTTTGCTGTAGTAGAGAAATACACTGATGACGTATCAGTGTAAGCTGATGATGCCACTTAATCCTGTTTTTACAATAAATGCCAATACTCCTCCAGAAAGTGAATTAGTTGATAATCAAAGTCTCAAGATATCATCTATACTGTGATAAAATAAATACTGCACTTTATGCAAATTAGTGACATTTTATGACATTGTCTCATAACAACAAACAAACCCACAACATGCAACACTTTTAAAAAACTCCAACTTTTGCAAATACAGCCGTCGAACTTACTTGCATTTCTTGTTGGATCTTTCAGTCTGTATATCAGCATGTAAGCATTTGTGGAGCTGGGGGAAGAGAAGAGACAGCTGAATTTACCACTCAGGAGACAATACTGGCATCAGAAGCTGCTCTGGTTTCTTTATCTTTCAGTAAGGAGCTATACCATATCTAAGTAATACACAAACCAAGAAGGATTTTCAAAAATAAGTATCACATTATTTTAATGATCTGAAACAGCAGTCAGGGTAGCTCTTACATCTACCTGAAGCATCTACTAATAATTTTAAGGTAACATGTTAGGCATATGCACCTTGGTCATTCATTTCATTACACTAAAACACTACCAGAAAGAAAAGTAACATTATAGTAATACTAACCTAGCAAAAGCACTGGAATAATATCCTCTGCTTCCAGAAGATCCTCCATATGTTTTCTTAATGTCTTCCTGAGTTATCTAACAGAAAATCAATGTAATGATTATTTGAGAAACTTTCACTCATTGAGATGTATTTATTCTCAATAGGAAAAACATGGCATTACACAACACACTATATTAATAATCCCAATTATAAATATATTGCTGCTTATTTGCTGACTTCCAAAACAATATCAAAATTATTTGCTTCTCCACGTTACAATGAATGCAAACATACTTTTTTAGTTTTTAAAGTAGGAACTTCTCAGAGGAAAAAGATAGGGGTTCCTGACTGCAATAGTACCTAGGGATGATAGCTGGAACACCTCCATCAGCTGGACAGGTTTAACAGCACAGTCTGGACTGTAACAGATCTACAAACACTTCTCTAAGCAATAAATGTTCTTCACATGTACAAAGACAAAATTCAAAATACAGCCTGGTCTGTATATGAATGAAGGCTTCTTAAGGAATCATCCCACCATCACTGCCAAGGAGAAACACTCCTTTCCCCACCACACAAATACATACACACATAAATAAAAACTCACCAACCCCTAGAAATCAGTTAAGCTAATGAGTGAAACATATGTATATGGCAGGACATTAGGATGAGAGCATGAAATCAAGGAAATACTTTAAATACTCATAAGGAAACTGGTTTTATGGGCAGCTAAGTGAAAAACCGCAAAACAAGAACTTAGTGGTCCATTTATGAGTACAAAACATAACTAAAAATACTATTTTTACCTTGCTAACGTGCTGATCATTAAAGCTGTACCACTGATCATCACTAAAAGATTTTATACAGGCATAATAATGGCCACCAGCAGCACTTCCAGAATGAACCATGACAGAAAAGAGCTCATACAGCAAAGAACTCTGTGGAGAGAAGAAAAAGGTGTGAAACTTATCCAGTGAAGAAAAGCTAAGCAAATGGTAATTTTAAAAAGTTTTAAAATAAGGACATAAACCCAGGTATGCAACTAGCTGGATGCAAAGAGTGGATTTGTGTAATGGAAATTAATTAATGCAACAGGTATTGAACAAAACCAGAGCTCTGCTATGCTAAACTTTACTTGGGAGTTTGTAGCTACAAAGCTTAGGTCTATTTGCTATCACCCTTCTCCACACTTGATGTCATACCCCTCTTTTTTCATAGATAAATGGATGGAAATACAGGGCACTAAGCACATGCCTTCAGTGCTGCATATAAATTAAAAAATAAAGCTGAACCATACTGACTCACAAGTGTTACAAGGATATTTTTAGACTATGCAGAAGAAACACTGTATGTTCTCAACATATCCCACATCCATTATTAAGATATCCAAACCAAAAAGCTTGGCTTGACAGCTTGTTTGCCTTGAGAACAAGTAGGATGAAATAGCTGGCCAAAGCTACTGTCAATACTTGGACATCCCACTTGCTACAGACGCATTAAAATATTCTGGTCTTGTTCCAGTCAAGTGACTATAATTAATTTTTTCATCATTTCCAACCAAGACTGACAGTATTTAGAACAGACACCAAAAAAACCCTCTCAAGTGGTTCAAGGTAAATACAAACTGGACCAGATGTGCAGGTTAACATATAAGTCAGCCTTTAAAACTGTTCCTTTGCAAAAATACCAGCTGAAGCCAAACAGCTTTCTACCAAGGCTCAATGAAAACTACTGGCCTAATTTCAGATGAGTTCACTGAACAGCAATACACGAAGTACATAATTGTACACATTATCATAAAGTTCAAAATTTTTGATGAAAACTGTGCCAAGTTTATCAGCAATCTCTACCAACCTTGATGTCCCACAGCAGGATGGCTGCTATCCTGGACTGACCTGCTATTTAATTCCTTTATATTTAGGCGACTGAAGGAATATTTAACATTGACTTCCCCTTTATAGTGATCAAAACTTCCCAATCTCCTGTTACTCTGCAAGATGTTCTTCCTGCTAAATCTGGTAGACCTTTTGACAGCTGGCCACAAGTAAAACCACTGTTCACAAGGCAAAACAGGTCTTCAGTTTAAGGGTCTGCTGCCAAACCAAGTTACAGGAAATTCTCAGTCTGATAAGCTCGGAAGATCATTATTCTTAGGTGACCTCCAAATCAGTTGAATTTTTTCTTTTGTTGTAATGTCAATTTTTGAAAATTGAAAAAAACTCACACACTCCCAACCTTTCACCTCCAATTAATTCTAACACCTCCAATGTTAGAATTAATTACATTTTTATCATTTACATTTGTGGTGAATAGACCCTAGCAAAGAACAAAGAGCATCCCTCCAGCCAGTCACTACCCCCCCTCAAGTAGGATGGTGAAGAAAACAGAAGAGCAAAAGTGGGAACATTTGTGGTTGGAGACAATGACAGTTTAATAGATAAAGGAAACACAAAAAAAAAATGCATAGTGCAGTGATGCAAAGGCATTACTCAGCACACCTCCCCACCCCCACCCAAAAGATCAATGCCCAGCCAGTCTCTGAACAACAGCAACCTTGGAAAGCCCTCAGTTTTTCCTGCTGAGCATGATGCTGCACAGCAGGGAATTTGGCATGGAATACCCTGGTGGTGAATCCAGGTTAGTCTTTCCAGCTGTGTCCCTCCTTCCAGCCTCCTGCCCACCCTTCTAATACCCCAGTGTTACCATACCTTTTCACTGCCAGCTTTAGAGATCCTCTCTGCTGCACTATTGCTTTCAAGGCAGATTCCTTCATCAACTCCATCATCATTAGAAAAATCATTGCTCATCTGATCACTGTGACAACTGCCTTCATTTTCAGCTCCACTATCAGTGCAACTCTCGGTCTGAGGAGACTTCTTAAAAATAAGACACATACACTAACATTATACAAAATAAAAGTTACATAGAACAAGAAATAACAGTGTTTGTGAAGTGAAAAAATCCACTCAGTGAAGCAATTAAATTCCTCAGAAAACTAGAGACCTCTGCAATGCAGCACCAAGAACAGTTTTTCTGTTGGTGTCTTCAGTCCACCTCTTCAGGACTCCTGGGCTTTGTGTGCAACTGGACAATAGCATTAGGAGCTTTCAGACTTGGCAAGGTTGTATTTATTACTAGCCAATTCCATGCACTAGCTATCCCAATTCAGTACCTGGAAATCTGATACCAAACAACAGGTTGGTTTTAATGTGGCCCTGTTAATCAGAACCGACTGAAAATATTTTCAATCACAATCAAAGACTTTTTTTTCCATTTCAACTCACTGGAGTGAGCAAAAGTATTACAGTAAGACTCATTATGTTCTGCTAGCTTAACAGCATGGTGTCACCAACACTATGAATGCAGCTCACTCAGTATATTCATCGCTTACCAGATCCTCTTGCCTCTAGATTATTGTTTTGATTTTCTGACAGTCCTTAATTTTATCTGAGTTCTATTGTCCCAGATCAATCTTCATTGTCATTTATCCCACTCACTCTGAGAGGTATCGAATTGTCTACGTGGCAACCTTCCTAAGACAAGGGTTTGCAGAGAGCCAGAAAAGCCTCTCCATATGCACATCCAGGCAGTATTTCTCTTGTAACAGTGCAAGCCAACAAATGTTTTCAGGAATGAAATTAGAGGAATTACTTTGGTCTTCAATGCAAAACACAGTAAATACTTCTTGGTGACTATAACTGCACAACATGAATTTGTTTGTTTGGTGAAAACACAAAAAGTAAAAAGCCAGAAGACTGATGGGGAAAAAAAAAACATTTTAAAGATCTTATTTCTACAGTATACACTACATGGTGATTCAGAGGGAAGGAATTCATTACTAATGACTTCTGGACTAACATCACTGAACGGAGTTTTGAAAATTTACATCACCTCTTATGACCAACACGATTCAGATAAATCTTCCCTTCTGGAATTGCAGCATATATGTAGAAGCCCTGAGAATAATGTCTTTAAATCTGTCAACTGAAGATGTAAGAAATCTGAAACAGCTTCTTTATGGAAGCTGGAGCCCCAACTACAGAGAACATGTTTGTTTACAATATTAAAAAAAAAAATCCACATGGACAAATTTAAAATCTTCAAATTACAGCACTAGCATGGCTAAAGATCATTTTATGTACATGAATAATGTTGTAAAAATGGGTTTATAAGACTGGAATTTTGATCTTCTGAATGAGAAACTTGAAGGAAGTTAAATGCTTTTCTCTGAAAGCAAATACGTTACCTCATCTTCAACATCAATAAAGACACTCATGTCCAACTCCTCTGGAAAAGTCATGCGATCATTGAGTTTAATTCTGTGCATTGTGGTGTAATCAAAGTCAAATCTCTTCAGCTGTAAAGTCAGCAGGTACGGAAAGTGCAAGAACCGCAGACCCTAAACGAAACAAGCACAAGATTATGCCCCTGTTATCAGGATTGGTATTTATTAAAAGTAATTTTTGCAAATAATTTGAGCAGTCTTTACCTTCCTCGCATCACATTTCTTCTTACATCGCTCACAAAAGTACTGATTTGGGCCATCAAGGATCTCAGGCTGAATGAAAGCATGAAGCGCTTCTTCCTAAGAATAAGAACATGTTACGCCATTTTTAAAGAGTGTTTACTACCATAATACTTTTTTACAATAAGATTATAAACACATTACAAATAATTCATTTAAATCTACCCCCAGAATTTGATTGACAAACTTTGGTATAGACACAATATTGAGGTAAACATGACCAGAAATCAACCTTTCTATCCAACACGAGGTAAACAATAAAACCATAATTACTGTTAACTGTATCTCATTCAGTATTTGATGAATCTCAACTGTCTTTAGTTCAACAGTTACATTTACTCCTGTTACCTTGCACATCACATTTAGTCATGTTTGTTGTGGATGTGACAGCCTGGTCAGAGAGTGAGAAAAGGAGATAAGTTTTCTCACAGCAGACTTGGAAGACTTTTAGGGAGTTGTAGAGAAATGATGATAGCCTGTTACTGTAAACAACCTGCAGGTGGTGTTTTTCTACTCTTTGTTTTTCTGTTCTTCTCAAGGATTGTTTGTGAGAAAAATGTTTTTGTTAATTAGCCAATCAGGTGGAATGTATCAGAACAGTCTATAAAGAGAACAGTTTTTTGCATTAAAGTTGCAGTTGTGCAAAGCAGCCTTCTTGGAGTCCATGCCACTTTCTTACTCAGTAACGACAGCCTGTAAAGTCATCTGCTGTGAAAATGAGCTTATTTTTAAACCCTGCCTTGTCCTTGTCCTCCCAAAATTTTGAGATGTTCTTCTGCATTTCTAAAGGAGTCTATCTCAAGAGATCCAATCTGATATTTAGAGGGAGAAAGAGGAAGTGACAGGAAAAACTTGTCACTCAGGATCTCAGTGCCCTGCATGAAGACAGCCTGAGTCCTGTTCTACCAAGGGTCTTAGGAAACTACAACTGAAGATACTATTTTTAAGTGAAAGCTGGAGAAAGGACAGAGGAAGACTATTTGAGTTTTGCTCTGGAAGGAATGAGAATCAGATATGGCCATCTCCTATAAAGACAGAAGTAGTTTCCTAGCTAAACCTCATGAGGCAACTAAACAGTAACTGGAATTTTGTCTTCTGACAGCTGCCTAGTTTGGGGTAGTTCAAAAACCCCACAAGTTCTGTCACTAATGCTTACATCCAGGACTTCAATGATTTCTATTTTGCTCCTCACTACAGCAATCGGTATTCAAAATACATCCAAACTGATCATTATTTTTCTCCATAATACAATTTGCAGCAATGACACTGCACATTAAGGTGTAAATACTTGAGAACAAACTTGTTCAAATATTATTCACTACAAGTATTGAGACGGGTTCACTGAAGAATTTTACCCGAAGATTTTCAAAGGTAAAACCTATGACACAGTCAGCTTGCAAGCCAAAAGGCTCCAGGTTTCTGAACTCCAAGCAGAAGCCAGAAGTTCTCTCTTCATTCATGGAGGTGAAAACAAATACAACTTATAATAACATATTAAAAATCATCATCTGTTAATGAAGGTCTGTGGCTGCTCCCCTGAAGTCTGAATAAGCAAGAAGGGGTTTAACTGGGCAGTGTAAACTCAGCAATCATAACATGGCTGGCAAAAACTGGTTTCTAAATTGTGTTGTTTGGCAATCCACTTTGGGATTCAATCAAGGATATGCCAAGTTCTGCACAAAAGCCCTCAATTCTTCTCTCCTCCCTTCTTTCTTCCTAAGAACTGAGGCAAGCAGCAAGAAAAACAAAGCAAGTATTTTCCAAAAGCTCTGCTGCTCTTCTAGGAGAAAGGACTTTTAAAAAACAGACTCTATTCCAGGTGACAACTATTTGCAAATGAAAGACCTGCCAAAGTCTAGAACAACTGTACATTGAAGGCAGTCATCTCAACTGCCCATTTTTTGAACCAGCCAAAAAGGCCTTTGAACAGCCCTAAAATCACAGCTCTTGGGCGGTGACTCTCCAGACATGTGAAAACCTCTTAAGAGTCTGAATTGAACTGCTGTCTGTGTCTTTACTTCCTAAATGCTACAGAGGATGAGTTGCTTTTTAGTCTAGGGCCACAGACAGCTAATGTTTAGTAAGATTATATACTGAAACGTGAGAAATTTCATTCTAAAATGTCAGAAAAAAGACTAAACTAGTTAGAACCTGCTTAAAAAGAAAGCAGAAGAAATGCATTCCTGTATTTTGACTATTCACAACTATTTCAGTGAAAGCAAAAAAGCTAATGGCCAACACAGAAAACAAGAATCAGAAACCATCATAAGATGACATCATAATCAGTAACAGGATTCTCTTGTGAGCCAAATGCCAGTTAAGGCACGGAAAATATATTTCAAGTGTAAGAAAAAAGTTGCAGCTCAGGTATCAACATGAATATAAATGGGAATATATGGAGGATAGGACAAAAATTATTATGTAATGCTTATGTAGACTCATGTGATGTGCAATTTAACAAGGAAACACCTTACAAATTTTTACATAAGGCAAGACGTGATGATGCTTTAGACCCTTGAGAAGGCAATGAAGCATTATTACATCACTCTTGAGGTTTCATTGATTAGTGCACATAGTGAGCTGTGCTTTGAAAGGCCTGACTGAAGCTCTTGGGACCTCCATTACTTTTGAGATATACAGATAGCCATGTATTTTTCACTCCTTGGATAACGACCATTGCTGTTCCCCAGGCTGACTCTCTTGCCTCTTACATAATCTTTACACGAAAATTAGGAGGTTTCTTAATACAATTCTTATTCTAGTGTAGTTCACTGCCCTCTGCTCTGACAGTTTACTTAGCAAAGTCAGGGACAAAGCTGCCAAGCTGCATAGCCTGTCACAGCACAACCCCCCTGCCCTGGAGCGCCGCCAGAAGCAGCGTTACCTTAGGAGTTACCTTCCAAGTGGCAGCTGTTACCTACCCTTGGAGTTACTGAGCATTTCCAAAATCCCCTACACACACACTTCAAAATAAAGCCTATGTGATCAAGCTACAGATTAAGATGACAAAAGCTATTTGAATTTCTTTCTAGTTCAAAGAATCAAAAGAACAATACAGGCTGAAAGAAATTTCTGGAGATCATCTGATACTAATCCCTTGCTCAAATCCGGTCAAACTTTATGCCTATTGCTCAGAGCCTTTTCCAGCCAAGTTCTGAGTGTATTCAGTTTTTAATATTCTGAAATTTCTATCACTTAGCACATTAAAATGCTGAAACAATTCAACCTAATTATTGTCTGGCTTAAGAGAGGCACTGCAGAGAACTTTCCTCTCCATAAAAATGCATTATGATCTAGACAGCAGTTTGACAACTGCTATACTGCAAGCATTTGTAAATGTGTAAATTTGTAAAACCTGCGAGTAGGAGCAGTAGGACCTTTAGGAAACCTTACACAACAAATGGCAAATAGGCAAAACTGCTGTTGGAAAAAGCTAGAAACTAACTGCCACCTCAGGTTTTAAGAGCTCATCAGTTTTGCTGTGTTCAAAGAGTATGTTCAATGAAAAATACAAGACCTCATTGTTACTTATCTAGCCTTAAAAACAAAAAGGAATTATCACATCATCCATATTCTGCCTTCAACAGTTTGGCAAGGACACCACAAAGTAAGTTCACATAAAGTTCAAACTGCCCTAAGATTGCCTTAAATTTCTGCCCTAAGAAGGACAACTTGTACACATACTAACACTCTCAAAAGAAAAGCTATGGTACAAAAGATCTTGAAAACTAACAATACTTAACAAAACACAACTGCATTTGCTCCACCTCCAGAATACTTGGATTATTACTAGTTTTCTGGTATTACGAATCAACTCTCACTGTTTTAGTATCATAATTTCAGCATCACTGCTAGTTCCCAGTTGTGTCTTTCTCTCCACTGTTCATCCTGCAAAATATTTTTTTTTTACTACAAAATATTTCAGCTTATGCCTGTTAAATTCAGGCATCTATACAAAAGACACTAGTACCTAAAAAAAATCAGAATGAGGGTTTTTGGCTCCTGTTTGCCTCCCTGAAATAAGCCTAATGTTTTTACGCCTGGATTTCTACTGACCTCAAGAAAGCCTGATTCAGAGGTTTTTTGACACCTTACCCTTGAACAATGCAGATTATTATATGAGTGCTTTTTCAGAAACCATCTTGAGTCACACACTGACAACATCTCAATGCCCCAGAGCTGCCCTAGTGAGCTTGTAGCTATGCTACATGGAGTGGGGGGCATAGAGTGGGGAATGAGAAAAATTCCAAATGTGAACTTTAAGACCATACTGAAGAATTTCAGAATTGGTTCATAGTAGGAAATAAAGAAAGCATGACATTATCCTTCCCAGTTCTTCAATGTCCCCGTGTATTGAGAAATAATACACATATAAATTAATGCAACATTTCAAGTACCTGCAGTTCTTTGGTAATACACCATGTCAAACAGTGGGATAACACTCTTTAAATGGCATTCTATAGATTAACCTTATTCAAGGCTCATCCATCCATTCTCTCTTATTCAAAAGCAATGGAAAATCACTTACCTCTAACTAGAGTTCTTTGAAGGTAGTATCCTCCTTAGATCCCCTATCTTGGGTTGTGTCGCCTGCTGCAAGTTCCCTCAGGAGCTGACTAGCAAGGTCTAAAAAGTTTTACATTGCCTTCCATAAGCCCTATTAGCGCATGTGTGAAGTTTTTGATCTCTCAGACCCTTTTACCTACACCTACTAAATCACATAAACTATGGATCAATGGAGGATACTACCTTCAGAGAATTCCATTTAGAAACAGGCGATTTTTCCCTTCTCCAAAAGCAAGTATCCTCCATATCTCCCCACTGCTGAAGACTACAGAACTAAAAATTACATCTGCTATTGATCATACATATGCAGGGAGGAGTATCAACTGAATGTAATCAGAATAGGAATTGAAAAAGCTCAAAAATTGAAGTACCAATGCAAGTTGCAACCATGTAAGTTTGTGTAACAAAAATCTTAAAACTACTTTCCCTCAATGTAGTAAACGCAGTAAATGCTGACTGAAAGGAAAAATATCATATACTAATAAAAGTAATCTGATCTTTAAGTCCTCATTCATTCAAGTTTTCTGTTTTTACTAATAGACAAAGTCTTTTTTTAGCACTGCACTACAGACTTGTCCACTAAAGAAAAAAACTTCCCATTTGAGACAAACAATGCATTGATAAATGCAGAATTAAACTACATGAACTGAATAGTTTTCATTACTTTTAATAGAGAATAAAAAAATCTAATTTTTGAATAAAAATTATTGAATAAAATTTAGTTCAGGGAATACTGCTAGAAATTAGGGTTAAAAGGTTAAAAGGGAAGCCATCTGTATAAAATATCAATCTGTAATAAGACAGCTTCAATTAGCTGGACAGTTCCAGAAAATTTTCATGCAATCTTAAAAAGAATTCAAAGAACGTTAATAACTTGAATTCTTTTCCCAAGATCAATGTCCCTCACCTTTTACTGCTTCTCAAGATTGGTATTTAAAGTTTCAAAGTATGAAGTACTTTCAAGCTATACCGCAGTTTAAGTTAATTCTACCAATTCTTAACAGAATTACTGTTAAGAATTATGGACCACTAGTACTTTAACAATATTGCCACCACACTATACAGAAGGAAAAATACTTAATGTTTAATAAACAAGCCAATTACACAAGGGTTTGTTTAAAACAACCTTTACTGAAAGCCTCATTTGACTTATTCTTTCTCTCAACTCCATTCATAGTATACTATGGAATTTCACAGTTTGTAATTTTTTCTTCAGGGTGGAAAAACTCAAACAAAAGAACTTCCACAGATCTGCTAAGCAATAATTATGCTTGCCAGCATTAGTAAAGCTGGAGCAAAAGAGACTACAAACTTTGATGCAGAACAGGATTTTTGAATCATCATCAAACTGCTTATTAAAAGGATATGGTATCTAAAAAGTGATCTTTAAAAAGCACAGCAACAATATGGCAAGTAAAGTAAAAATTTTATATCGATGTTCTGTTCTTTCACTAACACTTTCAATAAGGCTATGAAAATTTAGCAATGTGCCAGTAAAAAAACCAACCCAAATAAAACTTTGTGATCTCATGAAAATCTCTCAAGTAAATGCTGAAGATTTTATCAGGAAGAAAATAACTGATTACTGCAGCCCTAAGGCAATAGAGTTGCATTTCCCCTCCCCTTATACATGCACCAGTAGGACTCATTGAAGGGCAAAAGAAAAAAAAAAACCAACAAAAAATAAACCAAAAAGCCAAAAAAAAAAAGAAAAATCTTCTAGAACTTGCTAGCTGGATCACTGCACAAAGACGAACACCCCAAGATGGAGTATCTAGGATGATACTTACCAGGGAACCAATTCTACCAGTGGGGCATTATGTATTCTATGTGTGTATGGATGCACTATTAGGACCATAATAGTACACACCACGCTAGCAAACGCCTGGCTGGAGCCATAGGGCCGGATGACCAGAGGGATATCCAGGTACGTGTCAATTCTCCAGCCTTCATAGCCACACTCCAGGCACCTCACATAGTCCTTCAGTTTGCCTTGGTACAGTTGATTTATAAGATCAGCCTGAAACAAACAAATGCAGCGACAGGGATTTTAAAAAATGACCAATACCGCATTTCTTTGGTTTTACAAGAAAATACCTTTTTGTCAATTAAGTCTTAATTGCATGGCTGCACATTTAAAATACCATTCCCTAGCAGGACATCCATCTCCTGACTTTTTACTTTCCCCTGCTTAAAACATGCATCAAACAAGCTTCTCAAATCCTGTTACATAAGTTTCAGTGTCCTTTACAGACACATCTTAAGTGACTACAAAATCACTAAATTGGATTTTAAAATGAGCCTGATCTTGCAGACATTGTTAACACACTGACCCTGCAGTCCTTTCCTGTGTTTCCAGAGACAATTTACCAATTACTCCTATTTACCAAAACTGACCTGCAAGAAAGTGGACATTTATCAGAATGTATCCTGTGCCAGGAATATATTCCTAACTTTCTCCTGCCTTAAGAAGGGAGAGCTTGAGCTTCAAGAGGCCACAACAAAGCCTAATAAATACTGACAGCAAGGAAGTTATTGTGCAAGTTACACAATCACTTTCTGTGTTTCAAATAAAGACTGACTATAATATTCCAGAGTGCAGAATATTCCACTTTTAATTGGGGGAAGAAAACAGATGCAACACACTCTTGAAAGTTACACATCACAGTAGCTTAACTATCACATCGAACCAGAAAACTGGAAGCTGGTATTTAAAATTTAGTAAATGATTTTTACAATCATCAGAAAACCCAACAAACGTCCACAATCCTACACCATGAATTAAGTCAGTTTTTCCAAACTTACCTGCTCTGTTTGCTTCCATTTCTGCTCCAAAGCATCAAACATGACTCTACAAAGCTCCTGCACATCATGCTGCTGCCACGCTGTTAAAAATTGAAGTTATTATTAGTTAAAACAGGAGATGTTATAAGTCCCAATATTGACTGTAGCCTGAGAATGCTTCCTAAAAAACTAATCATTGGTTCAAGTGTGTACCTACACTACTACCTATTCACTACTGGGCCAGTGTTCAATTCCACAGGCAGCTGCCTCTCAATGTAAGCCAGAAAAATAAGCAGCCAGCTTGCTCACTGTGTTTATACATAAACAAGAACTGTGTACACAAGCAGGAATATATGAAAAATACAGAACAGCTAATGTGCTCGGGAATAAAACAAACTGCTTCTGATTTCTGTCCCGCTTTGCACTGACTCTCCAAAATCCAACTTCCAACTTCTCATCACCATGTGCCAATGGAAAAATCAACAGGTTATGGGCAAAATTACACCACACAAGTGTAAAAAAGACACACACAGTGCTTGATTTGAAGTAGACAATAATATGGGAAATTCCATAAATGCAACATGGGCATTCAACATTTGTGATTCAAAACAGAAACAAGTTTCCTATAGAGAATTATCTTCAGAAACAATTAACATGTGTAATAACTCATGTCATTATTTTTGTTTAATTACAAAAACATAATGCTTTTTACTTTAACAGCCTAAAACTCATAGATGCCATTTCTTTAACAATCAAACACACTGCATAACAAAGTATCCATGTAGGCTGTTTTGCTGCCATTGAGTAAGTAGATTCTATTAATTATTCTTAATTCTGGTATTTTCCCCCACGAACAGCAGTTTAGTCTCTAGCAGGCAGCAGCTGAAGCAAACCACAGCAGTTTAACAGCTGCACATTACCTTCACTACTGTCCCATCCAAAACTCCGTGTAACGTCTGTTGTTTCAATTGCCCTTTTTTTGCTGGTCTGCAGTAAAACAAACAGTCTTTGAAGCTGGTAGGGGATACTCCTCTCGGGATCCTCTTCAGATTCCTCAAATTCCCACCTATTTGGAACACAAAATATTTGACAAATAAAACTGCTTTGAAAACATTACGGCATTAAATCAACATTTACTACATTTAAGGTCTGCCATGTCACAGGTTAACTGCAGCTCTGTTTCTTGGGAGAAGTCAAATACAGTTGCTTTCCATTTCTACAGATGGCAATGATACTCTTCAAATGTTTAGACATAAAACCAAAAATTTTGAAGACATTCACTATACAGACATGAACTGCACTTAGCATCAAATTTAACTTTCAGTTTGATGTTTTCAAGATTCTTTAAAAAGCGTCCATGCCACAACCAGTAACATATTTTACTGAACAGCTGCAGCTTTTAAGTAGATATAATTTATAAACTTGACTTCCATCATGATTTCCAGTATCCAAAAAAGGAAATTTAACAGGTGAAATTCCAAAGGGTCTCCTACCAATATGAACCAGCACAAATTTAAGAAGTTTTTGATTCTATATACTCACTTATACAATGCATTTCTAAATTCAGGAGTCATGAAAAGTGTTTGCAGAAGGCTGTTCAAGTAGCAAGTCATTGCTTGATTTACCAGCCCCACATAACCTAAAAATATGAGAATAATGAGATGGCAATAATGCAAAAAGAAGGCACATTAATTCAAGACTTAAAACACTCGACAAAAGACAGTTCTGTGACAGTGTTTAAGAACTGCATTTGTCTGTTGTTATTTATTGTTATTTACACTATAAATTATATAGTTATAATGTTATAATTTCTGAGAGCAACAGAAAATAATAGTTTATATAACAAAAATAATTCTCCTGAATTACAATGAAACTGGTTTTCTGATCACATTAAAAAGCAGTATCTAATGCTGAATATAACACTAATGGGGATGTAGGTAACTATAAATAATAGCAGATTTAAATATTTTACAGAATAAACTAGAATTTGCTAAGAAACAATTGTGTATCAGCTTGCTTACTGCTTTATGTCTGCTAAAAGTCTCCTAGTAATAATGTTACTATAATTTGTATCTGCACTGGTTTTATTATTGTTTTCAAATCAGACATAAATAAAAAAATAACTCCCAAGTGCTCACACAACACTACTGTTGTAAACCCTTCCCCCTTAAATAACTAATTAAAAAAACTAATTGAACTACTAAAACACTGTCATTTTTACTAGTTGAAAATGAAATTATTTACTTATATTAATCTAAGCTGCAATTTTAAGATTTTGTCCAAAGTATGCAATATTAGCAACAACTGATAAGCAAGGAGCATATTCTAAAGCGTTGTATAATCAAGAAATTTAAAATGCCTGTTTATACTCCAAAAAGTCTTGAAAAAATAATCTCAGTACCATTCTAGTAATGAAAAGACAGCTACTTCACACACAGGCATTTTCTGTGAAGAGACTGAATCAGAACATTTGTGCTTTATTTATTACTCTATACTGTATAAATCATCTTGTCAGTTTCATTAAATGAAAAAAAAAAAGGTAGCTAAACTTCCTTATTTGCCAGAAAGCCTTAAGCAGGTAGAAGAAGAGAAGTAGTGCAACACGAGCTGCCCTGCAGAGCAGCCTCCCAGAACCCCGGGCCCTCCCCGCCCCAGGGGGGATGCAGGAGGAGCCTCTTGGGGAATCCTCCCCCAGGCAAAGAAAACTGCAGCCCCTGGCAGGAATTCCCAGGCCAAGCAGAGATGTGGCAGGAGCCCCTCCAGTAACAGGGTGTCCAGTCCTCCTTCAGCTGGGAGTGAACACAGCTGGAGCTGGGCATTCTGTTGATCCAACCCTGCCTACCAACTAGGGACGAGCAGCACACCAACACTGCAAGGAGTTGGTGACAGAGTCTTAATTACCCTGTCCCAGGTAAGAAAAGCATAGAACACAGTTCTTCCATTTCTAACATATGGGAGAAGATCACAAAAAAACATGAATAAAAAAATAAATCAGTGATGTGGGTATTTTTAAAATAAATTACAATTTATTTGAAAAAGGTCCTCATGTGCTGCTAAGTGAAAATGTGCTAAAATAATTACAAACTGACAAAACAAAATACCTGTTTCTGATTTGCTCAGGACTGAAGAATAAGAATAGCTTTGACTGACGTAGTCATGGGTACATCCAATGGAGCCTTCTCTTGGAAGGGGACCTATAAATCTCTCCTGTGCACCATCCTCTGTCGTACCCGACTCCTCCTGGAAACACAAACACATGCACAAGTGAGACAACACATTTTTACTGAAGTACCTATGAGATTTACTTTTCTCTCGTGGCTAAGAAACCAGTTTTCCTAGGCACATCACACAATTTTTTCAACACTGCAGATACACAGTGTAACTTCAGTTCTGTCCTCCAATGCTCAAGCCCTTGACGCATTGCTCTTAGCACTGGCAGAAGGACAGGTCCTTTGCAACACTGCACATCCAAATACACTATTACAATGTACACAACAAGCAAGTTGGCAATTTAGCATCTCCTGTGCTTCAAGTTTTCTGCACTGCAATACAGAATAAGATTTTCTCCAGACATACAAATTTCACTCCATGACTCTTCCAGAATCATTCTTAAATTCTGATCTTGAGCACAATTATTTACACATGGGGGTTTTTTTTCCCTTTTTCACATACTTAAAACTCCCCAACAAAGGCTAAGTAAACCAGCATTATGATGATGCAAGAGCTAAGTAATAAAACTTAATATATCACTAGTCTATCCAATCCTTGATTTGAGTATATTGCATCATGTATTTGAGAAACAGAAAACTTCAAAGTATTTGTTATGGCAAACTGGCCTCTAGAAACATTGCCAACTCTTCTTTCATATTTATTTATTTATTCATTTGTCCATAAACATAAATGTGGAAGCAGCTAACTGCTGTTAATGCAGGGCTGCCATTTCTGAGAATTCTGCCAGAAAGGCCTAACATTGCTTTCAAATACCCAGAGGAAAGGGATTGGATATATGATTAAATATGTATTGTTAAGACTTATCTATGAATGTGTCAAAGATTAATTAATTATATAACCTTAGAAAATTGCTTGCAGCAAACATCACATTAATATTGACGAGCATGAATGGAATGACAGCAAATCATTACTAATGGAATTGGTCCCACTCAGGAGAAATGTGAACATAGATGTAAATATAGTCAAAAGTCTGTTGAGAAGGTTCTCAAAGAAGCTTAGGATTAAATACTCAGCCCAGTTTTATTTCATGTTCTCATCTTACACAAGCCTTACAAAGAATACACACCTCTCCCACAACACTGGCTTATGTAGCTGAGTGAAGATTTTACCTGCATTACATGAGGCTGCTCACCATCCCTGTCTGTCAAATGCAGAAAGTTCTTCTTCCCTGGCTCAAAACCAGCATCAAGAATGGTTTTGTCACTGTTCTGATCTATTGGAGTCTGCTAAAAAAGAGTAAAACAACAGAAACAACAGTTTTTAGAAACAGCTCTATATGCAAGTAACAGATTCCATCCAAGTGCATTGCTTTGTATGGTTGCTGACACAGTAAGACCACATGAAAATAAATAATTATCCAGTAAACAAAATACACATCATCAGTACTGAAAGATCTTTGGAACAGTTTAAGAAACATTACAGTCTAATGCAGTTAGTTAATCTATTCAGGAGTCAGACGCTGGTCTGTAAGTTTCTCATGAACATCACATTATCCAGTGTCCTCTATATCATGCAGACACTTTTTTGTCTTAAAAAGAAGAAAAAAAAATTACTTTCAGAAGGCATAAACATGACCTGAAATAAACTAGTGTCTATTTCTTAACAAATCTTGGTAAGTTATCTAGGTGCATCCACAGAAATAATATTAACTAAAATCAACACTGATTTACAAAAAAGCATAGGAGTGACGTAAACTTTTTTTTTTTTAAATGTAATATATTCAAATAGGTCTAAGAAACATCAGGACTCGCTAAGCAACATGCTGCTGCTGAGAAGAAAACATTCCTCAAACAAGACTACAGGAAATTGAGACTATTTATCATGGATATTATTATTATTAAAAATACATACTGATAACAAAAACTAATATTGCATCTGAATGATCGTATTAGTTTTGTTTAATGATTAAACAGATGAAGTGCACACTTTGAGACTAAAATTCAGCCAAATCAACAGAGCGGCATCAGCCTGCTGTGGTGCACCCGACACAAAATGTTACAGGAATTAAATGGGCATCATGCAACACAGGAGGAGGTTTTCTATTCCGTGGAGTGTTTGCTACCCAGAGGAAGCAGAAAGCTCAGCTGCCCTACCGTGTCAGTGACAGTGTCTCCATTGCTCCACATCAAATCAAAAGAGCCATTGACGTAGCCCACTTTGGCAGCCACGTCCTCAAAGAGCCGTTTGAGCGGGGTGGAAGCTGGCAGGTTCAGGGTAACACGCTCATTCACCGTCTTGGAATTGGTGGTGTCCTGTATTATACACAGCACCCTGGGCTCCTCAGCAGCACATTCTGCCTGGAATGACAGCACACACCAATTCAGGAGCAAATGTAGGAATATTTAGGAGTTTAACTGAAAAATCAAAACAAGACTTAACCAATAAGATATAGTATACTTTTAAAATCTAAGGTTCCTAAAACTAGACTTTCTTTTCCAAAGTGAGTATGAGAAAATTAAGGACCTTCCAGTTTTGGAAAAAAAATCTATAAAAACAAGCTCCATTTTTATAGAACAAGAAGGAATTTGTACGGGTGTGGGGACAGAGAAACCACTCAGGTTCCACACAGAATTTCAGCTAGCAAGCGGAGAGAAGACTGCTTCAAAATCAGAAACAGACTTCTAAGTCATCACTTCCAGCTCTGACACAATCATAAATCCTGCTGAGGCAGAATATACCTTTTGTGACTTTCAGGAATGCAACCCAGAAAACTTGCAAGCTTCCAAGCAACCTTGGAATCTGACAACTAAACAAAAAGTTTAATAATCAAGCCACCAACTTCCTACTAACTCCACCGCTGTCTGAGTTGCAGGAGATACTCTTCTGCCTGAACAAAGTAAGAAAATTAGCACTGACAAATGGCTCCTGGACAAGGCAAAAAGAGTTTAAAAAGAAACTTCAATGTATCTGATAATCAGAACAATAATGATCTTTAAAGAAAGTGGTAATGGAACAATAATAGAAGTTTCTAGACACACGAAAGTCAAGAAAAACAGCATTTTTCCAACACTGAAAATGCAGGAAGTCAAACACCTAAGCACAATAAATTAATTATCTTAATTATCCAAAACTGTAGAACAAGAAGGAATAATTGATATTTAAATACACATCTCATAGGAAAGAATCAGGTAAGTAAAAGGAATTAGTCTTTCAGGGACTCAGCCTTTTCAAGCTCTAACACACAGAAGCATTAGTAATGCATTGTCAGAGTGCCCAAATCTCAGTCCATGGCTAAAGACCACAGCATCCAAAAAGGCAAAAAAAACCACATGTGGTGCTATCACAATTCTCAGTGGATAAGAACAATAAATGGCAATAATCATGTTCATGCTCAAACTCTCAGCCACATCACAAGCAGCTTCCTTGAGAATAGAGAACAACAAAGAAGATCTGAACATCTTCAGAATCCCCTGTATTTCTACACAACCAGCTTCAAAATACAGATGAGCACCACCAAAGTGGGACAGCTCTTACATCACCAAACCCTTGGAAAAGGAACACGGACATTCCAGCTGATGCTGCAAGCCTTCATTACAGGGGATTGCAAGATCTGCTGCCAGTGTTCACACAGGGATAGAATAAAATGTTAGCTGACTGCAGCATCTATTCCTATCAGCATCACAAAAAAGTTGTTAGAGGCAGGCAAATAAAACCACAATCAACCCAATCTGACTGACGTAAGTTTGCTTTTGACTGGGATTTTTTTAAGACTTTGGAGCCAATTTCTTTAGGTTTATCAAATTAAATATCCTGTGTGGAATCCTTCATTAGCTTCAGGCTCAAAAAGATTCCAAGTGTTATTTGCAGAAAATCTGTAACACTTCACACATTTCATCTTTATGGGAGAATTTTACATCTATGAACTACTTTCCAAGAAGACAAACAAAACTATTCCTGAAACATTAACCACACATTAAGAAGAAAACAGAGTTTGGAAATCAAAGTAATTCTGACATATTATATCCTCACTTTCATCTACAGCACCCACAGAGACACACAGGGCTGTACTTAGGTAGACTAAAATTAAATTTCAACAGTGATTATTTCTCCTGGGCTCTTCCCTTGAAATTTCCCAGCACAGCATCTTTTTTTTTTGTTTTTGGGTCTTTTGTTTTGTTTTGTTTTTATTTTTTTGCTGAAGTCTCTCTTTCACTGTGTGGTTAGGAAAGAGAAGGTAAAGCTTGTTCAGTAGTCTTTTGTTGGTTTTTTTTTGAGAAGGTGAGCAGCAGCTAAGACACATCCATCAAACTTGTAAGATCAACCCACATTTATATGCAGGTGCCTCAGCAATGGTAAAGGCTTGCTCTGGGTGGGAGCCTGCCCTCCTCTATAGAACACTGCAGGGGGGTTAAGAGGCATTTACTACTATTCATACAGGATCATCTCAGAAAACAGAAGTTAATTTGGATTTAATTATCCCCACACTGGTTTTGTATTGATGCTGTATCTGGATGGACTACTGTGTATAATCATGTTATGAGCAGCTCTCCACTGGAGACCCAATTCCTTCTGTTACTGCCTTTACATAACCAACACTGACTCCCCTCCTCCCCGCGGGAGTTCCCTGTGAAGTCAACTCCTCCCACTCCCACTTTCCCTGGTACCCTGGATGGTGAATCAGTTGTGACTTGCATTAGAATTGCTACTGAAAATAATTAGGCACACAGTATCAGAGGGGTGGAAATAACATTAAGGGAACAAATTACAGATGATTACAGCAGATTTGCAGATTGGGTTGCTGGATGTTGCACGTCACACAAATCCTCTCTTTCTTGTTCACAGATGTAATTCTGACAGACTGAACTGGTTTAACTCAGGGTCAGTATAGCAAAGGGTATTAAGCTGTCATTCATTCACACTGCCACCACTTCAAGTCGTTAGTGGTATATAGATAAAGCAAAAATATTCTCAGCCCTAGTCTACTCATTAAGAACATTCACACACACCAGCTGAACTAGGAGACAATAATGCAACACCTTGTCTGGGGCAACTTTACTACAGAAAAAGTGTGAAAAGCTAGACTGGCCAGTGATAGATCCCTCAGCTATTCTGGCAGGCTGTTATCAAACCAAATCCACAACAGAAACACAGGAATTAATTTAAACCATTACATAACCTATATATTATGTATAATCTATATATTAGGAGAGCAAAACAATTCCTTTTTTTAATGCAGAGACTGAGAGAGCCAAAGCCTCACACACCAGTGTAAAAGCATATCAACACATACTCAATTTGAAGCTACCATTCAGACTGAATTTAATATGTACATCATCTTTGTATCCAAGAACATGCACAGTTTAGTGTCAATGGCTCATGCTCATGTTAAAATAAATATAAGCTACAGCATCATGCTGTTACTATGTTTCTTGGTTATCATTTTATAAAGCTGACTTCATCTGTCTACCTGTGAAAACTTCTTCTTCATTTCAGCAAAGATACTCTGTCTGCAACTCCAAAACATATCCTACAGTATATAAAAACAAAATTAACAAGTCATAACGGAAAGTTGTAAATTGACTTTTATTTTATATAAAGTCAGTTTAAGACTATAGAAAATGTCACTACTGAGTTTGGAAACACCATTTACAGAATAACACAAGAAGGAATAGCCTATTTTAATATTTAAATTATCAGAAGAGCAGTGTTACAGACAATGTCAGTTAAGTTGTAATACACGGACTACATCTTATAAAGAAAGAAGTGAATGGATAAGAAAATGTAAATAAGAATTCAAGATATAAGTTTATACTAACACTTTCTTTGATTATCTTTAAAACATGCCACAAACACAGGTAAATATTTTACCTTAAATGGTTCAAGGGTAGGATTAGCATATAGCCCTGTAATTCAGTTTATTAACGTATTTCTAAATTATGAAGCTGTCCAATTATAAATGAAACTGTTGTTTCATGCCTGAATTATTTCCTGTACAAAAGTTTTATTATTATGATCCCATTCTGAAGTATGCAGCTGAAGGTAGTAAAGAGATGAAGTTACTGATTTTATTCCTACCACTCTTAAAGAAAGCCTGCCCTGGTATCTCTGATGGATCATCAAAAATTCAACAGCAAACATTAACTGCACAAAATTGTTTTCTGACTAAACACCAAATTAACCAGTTTATGAATCTCAAGTGGTGCACTTTGTATTTCTCCAAAAAGGAAAAACAGGAAGCGAGAATGAAGACGCTCATAACATCACTGATCTTCTCCAAATTCCTTCAACTGTGTCCTCAGTAAAGATTATCAAAACAAAAAGCACTGACACGATCTTTACTGACGTGCCCTATTTGCCCCACCAAATGACCTACAAAAATAGCCCAAATTAGACTACTGCATTTAATTTCCCAGCAGGATGACACATAAGGCAAGACTTTTTTCTTCACATAATGAACTGAAGATCCAGTTTGGAAGTCTTAGTATGACAAGACTGTGTCTAGCAGTTTCCCTTACACACCCAGTGTGTAATTTCAGATTTGAGAGATTTCAGATTTAAATCACACAATTTAAATGTTTTGCTGCCTAGTGGTTTTACCTGCTCTTAGTCAAAAGCCACATACATTTTGTTAAAACGACCCAATAAACTTGTAATGGAGTTAATGGGGTCCCAGAACCACAAATCTGAAACTGCTGATTTGTAATATTATTATTGTTGTCAAATACATTGCCTGGTGTCAAGGACTTAATTAAGACTTCCAATTTTCCTCCCAGTCAGGGACTCCAAAGAACCCTGACTTCAGCCTGAATTCCTTCTCCCCAGAGACAGGCAAGCTAAGTCTGGTACACACAGGGGCACATGTAATTTTTTCGTACACTATTTGACTTGGAGCACACATTGGAGAGTAGAAGGGGAAGACAGGCTCCAGGTATCACCTGCACAGAACTATCCACAGATTGCTTCTTTCATCAAAATATTCCTTTTGATATTATTCTTTGATATTATTTGATAATATTCTTTTATATCAAGAGCTGGGTTCTCAGCTCTTGTTTTTTCAGTTAAGGTCTGCAGGAAGATTTTCAAGAGCTATTTCATTACACAAATTCTATGTAACAGATCAAAAAAATCAGATTTACAAATTATACTGTTTATATGATGTTCAGAATTTTTAGAAATAATTGAGAGCTTCTCTGACGAGAAAAATCACAAGTCACAGAATCACAAAACTATCTAGGTTGGAAGAGACTTCCAAGGTCACCGAGTCCAAGCTTTATGTGACCATTACCATGTCAACTAGACCACGGCACCAAGCGCCTCATCCAGTTGTTTCATGAACATCTCCAGAGATGGAGACTCCACCCTCCCTGGGCAGCCCTTTCCAATGCTTAACAATCCTTTCTCTGAAGCAATTCCTCCTGATGTCCAACCTGAACGTCCCCTGATGCAGCTTCAGGCCGTGTCCTCTCATCCTGTCACCGGTTGCCTGGGAGGAGAGGCTGATCCCCACCCTCCTGTCAGGCAGCTTAGAGAGGGGTAAGGTCTCCCCTGAGCCTCCTTTTCTGCAGGCTGAACGCCCCCAGCTCCCTCAACTGCTTCTCACAGGGCTTTTACCCTCCAGAACCTCCCAGCTGCACTGCCCTTCTCGGGACCCGCTCCAGCCCCTCAATGTCCTTCTGGAACCGAGGGGCCCAGAGCAGGACACAGCACCCGAGGCGTGGCCCCGGCAGTGCCCAGGGGCACGGCCGCTGCCCTGGTCCTGCTGGCCACACTACTGCTCATACAGGCCAGGATGTCATGGGCCTCCTCGGCTACTTTCAGCTGCTGTCAATCAGCATCCCCAGGTCCTTTTCCACTGGGTCTGTTCCACCCAGTCTCCCCAAAGCCTGTAGCAAAGCATAGAGTTGTGACCCAAGTGCAGGATAGAGGACCTGGCCTTATTGAAATCAAAAGGATGTGTCCATCTCTCAAATGCAGCATTCTCTACTTTTTAATTAAACTGTTCACTCAAACACTCCAAATAATCTTTATAATAACCACTAGTGCAATTCTGCATTTTACAAAAAAGCTCCTCTCAGCATGCAAACATATTTAAGGTACAATTAAGAGACCAAAGATCTTCTATAGCATTGCTTAATTTTACCTGATAAAAGTTACTCTGGAATGTGCGAAGCCAATTACTTATTACACCCACAAAATCAATAGGCAATTAACTACATAGTTCAAGGCCTTCAAATTAACATACAGAGGCAAATGCACAAACAGCTTAATGTCTTTTCCTCATAAGAAGTAAGAGCAACTACTCAGGTAGCAAGCACATCTATCCAGTACTTGAGAGATGTCCTTGAAGATCCATGCTCAAAGTTCCATGCTGCTACTTTACCAAAGTGCGACACAGTACACCAGTGGCTTACGAAAACAACTTACAGACCCTCAACTGCATAAGCACCTAAAAGGCAAATGCAGACTGCTAATTAAGGCTATAATTCACAAAATCATGCTACAATTATTTTAGCACAGAAGTTTTCTCAGGCTAATATTTTGGTCAACAAATACTTGAAATTGTAATTTCAACTGTTAACTGTAATTTTTTAAAAATATTGAAACGCTCACATTTTCATCCCAAGTCACTCCATCTTACTGAGAGTGGGAATCCCACAGGATGGAGAGCATCCTCAGCAAGTCTGCTGATGACAAACTTGTGGTGCTATCAACATGGTGCATGGAAAAGATGCCATCCTGAGGGACACTGACAGCTCAAGAGGTGGAGCTGTGTGATCTTGATGAAGTTCAACATAGCAAAGTGCAAGGTCCTACACCCCTGAGCTGGGACAATGCCAAACACACCTAGAGGCTGTGCAGAAAAGTGATTGAGAGCAGCCCTGAGGAGAAGGACTTGGGGGTGATGGCTGTTGAAAAACTTACCGTGAGCCAGCAGTGCACGCCAGCAGCCCAGAAAGCCAAATGTATCCTGGGCTGCATCAAATGGAGTGCGACCAGCAGGTCAGGGGAGGGGAACTTCCCCCTCCACTCTGCCCTCATGGACCCCCACCCCAAGTGCTGGGGACATTTCTGGTGCCCACAGCAAAAGGAGGACACTGAACTGTTGGAGCAAGTCGAGACAAGGGACATGAAGTTAATAAGGGGACTCGGGTACCTTCCCTATGAAGACAGACTGGCAGAGCTGGGGCTGTTCAGCCTGGAGAAGAGAAAGCTGCATGAAGACCTCATAGAAGCAGTATCTGAAGGGCATACAAGGAAGCCAGAGAGCAATTGGTCATCAGAAACTGTAGTGGCAAGACAAGGAGTAATGGGTTCACACTGAAAGGGGAAATTTAGATTAGATCTATGGAAGAAATTGTTTACATGACGGTGGCGAGGCACTGGCACAACTTTACCCAGGGAAGGTGTGGAATGGCCCATCCCTGGAAGTGTTCACAGCCAGGCTGGATGGGGCTCTGAGTGACCAGCTCTGGTGGGCGGTGTCCCTGCCCATGGCAGGGTGGTGGAACTTGACAACAGTAAAGGTCCCTCCCAAACCACACCGTTCTATGGACCTTTACACGGTTCCATTTCTAGAAAGGTGATGATGATAAACCTGCATGGAGAAGATTTCTGACTATTAGACCAGATTTTAAAAAGACCCTTTACAATAGGAACATGCAATCAACACACAGGTCTGACCTGGGTGGACATTCTAGATGGCCATGCTACACAAGAATTCACATCCCATGTACCTTTTTAAAACACATTTCATCTTTCTTCCATGAAAGATCTGCACCTGCAAATTGCAGAGCATAAAGCCTGTTGTTGCACTGAAGCAATTCAAGCTGTATTTCTGTATATACAAAGGCAACATTGTTATTAGTGCCATCTGCAAGACAGACATTTGCTTTGACCATATAGGTTCTGTATTTGCTGAAAATAAAGGAACAATAAAAATAAAGTGTTACTAGATCTCCCACAACAATATTCAAATGTAGAACTGCAGTGATTTTAACACTGCATTTAGATGTGGCTTGCTGTTTTTCAGCCTTGAATCACTGACTTAATTAAAATTCTATAGCAGCATTTCACTATTTTAACTCCAGCTTCATTTTTATAAAATTAGTTTCAGAGATTGAAAGCAAAACCTAAAGCTAAGGTCAAACTTCATACAGCTTCTACCCAATATTTCCAAATTCCAGGTCAAGAGTTGAATCAATAGATGTGTGAAGTTTTACTGCCAAGTAAATTTAATGGCCTATTGAGACTTGAAAGGATCACCACTAGAGAAGACTCTACATGTCCATACCCCGTAAATAATTCTCACAAATCATGGCAGTACAGAAGAAGGACAAAGAAATCGGTAGCAAGCAGTAGACATCAAACTCATATTCATAGAATTACTTGGATGATTAAGCCTAAGACAGCAATTCTCAAACCTAATATAGCTTCAGCAACTTCGGACTCCCATATGAAGTGCACATTAAGTGACTACTGCCAGTCACATCCCTGCTGGATGAACTCTGGGGTGCACATTCCAGGTCTGTGTAAATGGCTGGATGCACATTTCCAGCAATTACAAGGATAAGTGAAATCTGACATACAAGTAGTCTGCATCGGTACTTTTTACTTCTGAAGTATAATCACATAGTTGAAACAAGCTTCTGTTCAGCTGAACCACTGTTAGTGTATGAATGTTTCATTCTCTCTCAGCAATGATCAAATACTATCAAATCGGCTCCTTGAGAACCTACAACCATAATTTAGGAATTGTTCCACCTATTTCAAGAGGTTCAACCCATTAACTGCCATACTGGACACATGTTGACAGCTCTGCTTCCTGCAAAAAATGCGAAGATCAAAGATCTTTCCAATAGACAGCAAATAAGGAGAGAACAGTGAGAGCACTGTCAGGGAGCACCAGTCAGTGAGCACTGGGATACCATTTCCTCTTTCTACCCTGTGCTTTTGAACCACAGACTCCAGAGTCCTCACAACCCACGAGTGTCTTTACCCCCAGCAGAGCTACTCATGCTCCATGTTTTTTTCCAAGCCCAAGGAAGCTCTCTTTAGAGGCCAACCTGGTACAGCCAGGTAGAAAGGGTCCCTCCCCTGGGAGGTGAACACACGGTGATAAAGGTCCTGGCAATGAAGGAAGCATTGAGCAGGTGGTCTCGGAGTCACATCTGGCTTTATTTTAGAGGAAAGAAGCACCTTCTTCTTGAAATACAGGTTACTAAACTAATCTTGTCAGAGCACTGAGGTGTTACTCAACACAGATGCTTTGCGGCAGCCCAGACTGAGTTAATGAGAGAACAGTGCACTTAGAATCCTGTTACAAATGCCTGAACCAAAACACTTAAAAAGACACATTTTATAGCACAATTGTAGCAAACTGAACACACTTTTTAAAACACAGATCCCACGAGGTCCTAAACAGAGTAATTTTGAGCTGTTAACTTGATACATTGTGTGCTGGAATGTTTCCTGAAGCAAAAAAAAAATCTGAACAACTACTGTTGGCTGGGGTTCTATGTATAAATCACTAATAGGATGGGATTGCTGAGGAACATGTCTTGGATTGTTTATTTTTCAGCATCAGTCTCATTACATGGTTATGACAATGGGAAGATGACAACAGCTCATGTCCCCGGTAGCAGACAAAGAACTCAATGTTATAACTGACTTTAAAACTTTTTTGACCAATCACACAAAGCAAAAGTGTATTGACAGTAGTTCTATTTAATTACTGGAAGTACACTTTTTTATTAAAACAATGATATTTTTGATTAAAACAATGTTTATTTCAAATACAATACTCATTTGTCAGTTTTAAAATACAATGTATAGACTTTTATTATTAAGCTTAGAATTTTTAATATCTTTTTAGATATACTTTTTTTTGTAGCTCAGGGAGTTATTCTAGCCAGTTGTTAATACACAGACAATTGTTCTATTTGTTCTTACCTTCTACATCTTATATAATTTTTCTGCTGATAAATCTTACAGCTACTGCTTAGCTCTAATAGTAGTTCTGCTGTCTCTGAGGCCTGCCTTTTGCAGCTTTCCCAAAACCCTCTGATTTTAAGGATTCCCACAAACAACCTTTAGATACAATCATTTAATCTTGAATCTGACTGATTTTAAAGTGTCAGGTTTGTGACTACCTCAATAACATACTTTATCCACACCTTTGAATTCTTCATTGTACCTGGGGAGACTTAAGGAAGAATCCAACAACGTTTTGCAGCTAGTGAAACTAAACAGAAGTCTTCTGTCTCTTTAAGTAAGGAAAAAAATTGCTTCACAACAAGTCTAAAACACATCAAAATTCAAGAATATTTATCCTGACTGACCATTTTCCTAATTGTTGGACAAGAGGAGTAACTGCCCCTTCTCTTGGGAAAGGCCTAGAAGTGCTAACAGCGTCACTGCTGTGGCAATGCCATTGCTCCTGCCTGCATGCCACACTCGCTGTGTTTGCCAGCTGCTGTGGGAGCAGGTAACTGCTGCAGCTCCCAGAGGGAAGGTGGGCAATGCTGACACCCATGGCCCTGGCCAGATCCCAGGAGGCAGGCAGGCCATACTGACCCCCATGCTAAGAGAACCCCACAAACGCTCTCCCTATGGGGCGTGACCTGATTCGGGGAGGAAATAAAAAATCAGTTCTGTAACAGAGCCTCTGTCATCTTGCTCCCTTTGGAAAATGGGATGTATATTTTACTCTCTTCTCTGCCTTGTGTAGATTATTATTGGCACCTTCTCAGAAATGCTTCCTTAGTGACAAAATTTTAGTTAAAAAAATTGGAAGTGCCACCTCACTGAATCAGCTGCATGCCAGCTGTCAACTGTCACTCTTGGAAAATGCACAGGGACAAATTATTTTTGTAATACATATACACTTCAAAGTCTACTATTTCCAACTTTCCAAACATATCCAAAAATAACCCTATGCCTCAGAAATAAAGAGTGTGTTAAGAGACTAACATTTCCCTTTGAGAGTTTGCTCCTACTGCCTTGTATTACCGGGTCATTTGTAAAAAACACTAACACAAGAATATGAATGACAGAAAAAGTTGGGATGGGGCCAGAAATAAGTATAATCCTGGAGGTTGTTCCAAAGACTATAGAAAAAGATACAGTGTAAGGGGACACATGTCTGGGGAGAGCCGAACTACAGACCAAAATATCCACTTTTCAGTTTTACAGAAGGTGTTTTTCGTATTTAAAGTGAGACTTGAAATATGTCTTACTAAGGACATCTGAAGAACCAGTCTTCTTACACCTATCTCCTTATGGTCTTTGAAATACAGTAAATTAAAGTGATTCAAGACTAATTACTTCCCTTAAGAGAAGTCAAACAAAGCAGCTGTCAATAACAAAAGGGTGCAAGTATTTCCTGGTCATACCTGCAGATCACACAAAAACAAAGTTTTCTTCAGGCATAACAAAGAACAGTTTAAATATCTATAGGTATCTCTTAACCACCAGACATTGTATTTCACTCTCTTACTTTTAAAGGTTTTAATTTCAGCTGATCCTATTTTCTTTCCTCTGACCCGAAGCTGTTGAACTTGCAAAGGGTTTTGTAACCACACTAAAATAATTGTGAGAATTAAATGTCAATAAAGTTCTCTACATTCACAATCTGCCAGACTCTCTACATTTATTACAGTATAACCTTTACACTCAGCTCTGAAACAGCCTCATTTCTATACAGCTTCCTTTGCTTGTAACTTCTCTCCACCTTCCTAAGCAGCATGCTCTTTGGTCTTCCTTTAAAAACAAAACACATAAAAGCTAAAAATGGGGATATGAGAACACCACAAGACACTTAATACACTTTTATATATTACTCTGTACTTGCAAGATTTGTCCCCTGCTGAGAGTCACAGAAGTAGTGGATGAACTTGGCCTTCATTTCTTCAAGTATGATTTCTATGGAAACATTTTCCTTTGCTGCTCTTATTGTAAAGAAATTTCTGCTGGATTGAATTACAAATGCAACATTAGCATAAAAATAAATTAAGAGTCTGAGCAAAACCAGTACTCAGAAGAGTTTTCTCTTCATGGAGAATTTTGAAATGAAGGTTTACTTCCCTACAAAATCACCAACAGACATGTATGCTAAAAAATTTAAATCCTGTACAGTTCAGACATTTCAAAACATGACTACAAGCATAGTTTGTAATTCTTTAAAAACTCTCTAATTTTAAGCTGTCCAGCTGCTGTTGGGGAAAGAAAGACAGAAACTGAACAGCGAGGTGTGTTAGCAGGCATTCTGTGTGCAGCTCTCTGGGAATTCTGCACAGAACGAAGGGCCCAGCTCAGAACTGGAAGCACCTGGGCATAAACTCTGCCTGCTGCCACTGCCACCAAGGGCTCCAGGGAGAACACAGAACTCCGGAGCAATGTCCTCAGAGGAAGAACAGGAATGACAATGCATATGTGAGAAAGGATCTCGACAATTTTTCCATATATAAACTGATGAAAGCATTTTATTTACAAAACAAGAGGTACCAAGTAAGAGTTTCTGAATCTGCTGGTTTTTCTTTTCCTTCACTGCTACTGATCTCAACCCAATACCTACACAAATCAGTGAGCATGGCTGCCTTCCATTCCTTTAGCTCCTGTAGTACGCTGCCAAACTTCTTCAGAAAATGCTATTTACGTGTTCAGTGAGGAAACCTTCACACTATATCCAGCATATTTCCTACGAAGCTCCAAAACCAGAGCATTCACCAGTCCTCAGGAATTCAAGCACAGTTGCTCGTGTTACTGAGGCAGCTTTCATCACATGTGCTTATTGAGAAGCTACACCTGAACTGCAGCACAACACCCAGCTCTAAGCTATTCACAGAAATGCCAATCTAAAAATAATCTGTTGCCATTTTTCAGAAGCACCTAAAGCATCCTTGTGATCACAATCTCAACAATTATATTGAATCAAATGATCTGTACCAATTTCACCCCTTAGTATTTTTAGAACATGCACGACATCCTTTTTAGAAATTATTTCATCTGCCAATGCTGTGCAAGAGCACTTGCTCACTGCAAGCTGATTACATGCCAAGCATTGCAAAATCCAAAGAAAATAAAAATCCCAACATTTCACAGTGCCTAAAACTGTGGTCAAGTTCATTGTTATTTTATCAGAGCTCCACAATTATCAGTTCTTTACTAACTAGTCGCATTGTTTTATGAATACTTCATTCAAGAAGAGAAAAATAACAAAATACTAAATAGCAGCCCACCCAAAGGTACACCACATTAAATCTTAAAGGGCAAAGTGTAAAATAGCAGCTTTAAATGTTCACAAAGTAATTAAAAACTTTTTCAAACTGAATAAAAAGTCTGAATATGTACATGTAACTCGATCATTTTTTTCTACAGACGTAACTTTCACCTTTATTTTCTTAGATGAAGCCCAACATATTTTCAAACACAACAAAAAGAGTGAAGCTGTGAACATTTATGAACATATGAACATTTGCACATAATATAGTGCATTACAGTACCAGTTGCAATGTACTGGGGGAGAAGGTTTAGAACAGAACCCTGCCCCTACTCTCATTTAATTCTGACAAGACTAAAACATGTAATTAAAAGGTAGCACAAATTCAAGGTACTGGTTTATTTCATTAATTCACCACAAATTTTTATGTTATATTGATATCACTACATTCTATCAGAAAATGAGGCAGCACAATAATAATTTTAATCAGTATGTGTGTGTTTGTGCAACTAACATTTTAAAACTATAATACAAAGCTGCATTGATTATATCCACAGGTTTTAAAAAGACCAGAAAACGGCACAAAAAATTACTAGGGTTTTTACTTTTACTACTGATGCTTTTGATTCTGAAATTTTAATCACCAGTGACACCAAAACAGTAATGACATCAAATGGCATTTATTGTTTGTGATGACGTTCAAAATGATTCAAAATGCAGGAAAAAGAAGTAGTATTTAGTTGTCAGATTATTCTCCCGAGTAATAACTTCTGCCAGCAGCATTTACAGTCTGAGGCTCCAGTACCAAGTGCTGCCCATCAGGCAGCTGGTACCTCTGAGGCGAAAACATTTCATCAGATGATCAAGAGGTGCTGATACTTCATTATCCTAATCATCTTTCTATGCTGCAGATTAAATACCACAATGATGGCAAGGGAAAGTAAACGCTAACTGGGAAGCCCAATAGCTGGAAAAAAGCAGGGAAATGTCTTGAATTCTACGCCAAGCTTTATTCACAACACTCAGTAACTACATGAACATTGTTCAGAAAGCGTCTGTTTGCAAGGAGCAAATTATCTGGTGGACTTCCATGTGGATTTTCTGTTAGTTTCCTAAATTCGATTTCCAAAGTACCTTCTCAGTCTATGAATTACTCAGTTTCTCTAGTTGTCACAAACATTCCTTTATGTTCCCTAATGGAGCACATGAGAAGGAAAGCAGGAAAAACTGATAAATTATGCAAGCTGTAACCACTTCTAGAATCTTTTGATATATGGGAATGAAAAAAAAAGGATGTCATCAGCATTGAAAAGAACAGCATCCCTTTACTAAAGAGAATTGCAAAATATCTTAATCAGATTCCTGCTCTGCTAATGAGGAAGTCAGAATGATATCCATCAAGAGACACATTTGATTTGTTCAGTGCAGAAGATTAAAATGGATTCGTTAGGGTAGGGATGAAAAGACATTAGTGAGCTGAGAGAGAACTCACAACACCTTACTCAATTTAATGGCAGCAAATATATTCTTATTATTATTCTGACAGGTGTACTTTAGATAGTTCATGATGGAACATGCTGAAAAAGCATCTGCACAGCATTTTTTTAACCAGTAGCACAAACACTTCAAAAACCTCATAGCAGAACACACTTCTCATATTTTGACCAATACTCACTAAGTTCTCATACATCTTGATTTTCAAGATAAATCTTTATAAAGTTTATTAGAAACTGCTATAATACACCTCTTCCAAAGGAAAAAGAACTGTGTCCCAAAGTTATGAGCAAGAGAAAATAACAATGCCCTGGTTACCTGGACTTCAGAGATGCAGCTGAAGCTATTCAATGTCCAAAAGAAAACTCCTCATGAGAGACTAATGAAAGATGAACCTTTGTATCCATAAAAACAGTACTACTCCTTACAAAACCTAATGAAAAAAAATCCTAGCAATTCTACTTTACAAACAGTAACCGGAGATCCTGTAAATATACAAAAATATGGATAAAAACACTAATTGAAGACTCATAATTAACTTAATACCCATCCTTCCACTCCACCACACACAGACTGGTAGTGTTAGGGACGCCTCCTACCACTTATCTAAGAAGGCATCGCTAACTTGCAGACAAGAACCAAAATTCTTTTCCCATCCACTGCTTTGGATGATTAGTCATTCCCTAAACCAGCCTAAAGCAAACATCATTACATTTCTTCTCGTTCTTCCACACTGCAATGCCAAGGAAAATCTGGTTGCATGGTTCAGAGCCCAGCTGAAACCTCTGAAGCAGCACCAAGACAGAGAGCTGTACAAGTGATACCACCCAGCCCACCAGGAAGGGACAAAACCACCAATTGTGGTCCTTTATCCATCCCCGGAGGGCACAGCTGAAACTCCAAACGATCTGCTTTGCCTCCAACTGCTCCTAGGGGTACAATAGGAATTATTATTAGGAGAAGGCTGTTGAGAACTCAGAAAGACTTGGAGAATTCTGTTTCCCTATAACTCAGTGTTTTCTGCAATTGGACTATTATTGAATCTCAGAAGGACTTAATGGGAATGCTGCAGTGTAGCATTTATTAAAACTCCCTGTCACTAAAAAAAGTGAGAATACTGAAAAACTCTGGAAAAGTTGAACACAAACTTCTGTTACAACATATATATATAGATAGATACAACCAGATGGGCTTAACACAAATAGTTCATCTGTTTTCTTTTTCAATTTGATTTCATTAATATTCTGTTCAGTTTCATTTACCTTAAAATGCATACAGATACAACAAAGAACTTGACAAAACTTGCTGAGAAAAAACTTCTTCCACTAGCATTATCAATGTACAAAGTTTATAGATTGTTTGTTTAAGATACCCATATCTATAATCACATATATTCATCTTCCTTTCCCCATACTTCCCCCCCCACAGATAAAAGTGCATTCAAAAGCCTCCTCGAATGAGTCAGTTAAAAATACACATCTGAATCATAAGTACATTCTGAATACAACTCTAAAGCCAAGGGGGATACTATTAATACATATAACTAAAGACACAGCCTTGGCTAGCTGCTTTTATTAATATCTTGTCTATGCCATTTAACTATAGCTACTGCCACAATGTTTCTCCTGCCGCTATCCATTAGGTGTTTATTTGGTTTTAAAATGAAATCTTTAAGTATATCAGCTACTCTGACTTCTGACCCTGGTTTTATATTTTTGAAGATTTTTGTTAAAAGCTAATATTTAAGTATATTAGCTACTACACTCCATCTCTTTTTTAAAGTTTCTGGAGATTCCACTTTCCTGTAAAAAGACAAAATGTAGTCCTTTAAACCTAAGTATTTTAAGAAAGGAAATGAGGTAAAGTTACCTTTCTCTTACATATATCTTGTGTTTACATGCACAACTGCTCGCACAAAAAATTGTTTCTAATATTCAGTGCTGTTATTTGCTTCCCAGATTTACTCAAGAATACCTTTTAAGGATCAGCACCTCATTTTGCTAAGCTCCACAAAAGCGAAGATCCTTCCCTGACAAAGCTTCCTGTAAGAATAGGTAAACGTAACACTGACATTTAACAAAAAGCAACGGGAAGGGTTTGAGTAATTTATGAGAACTGCAAAACTGTCAGAAAAATTGCAAAATGTGTACCTGCTCAGCAAACAAAGTTTCTGCTGATACTACTTTACCAGTTTAGCTGTTTCCAAACATTTCATGCCATCACCCGAACTCCTTCCACTGCACAGTATCGCTCCAACTTGACACGTGTCATTCGCCTATCGCTGCAGGACAGAGGCTTCGCCTTCCTCTTTCACTCGGCCTCTTATCTCTAGCCTATGGCCAAAGCCAAGCCTTTCCCCTTCTCCCTACAGCAGGGGAGAGACGAGGGGCCCAGAATAAAGGAAACAAGCCGCTGCTCAACTCGCTCCCTCCGGCACAAACCGCGGGCACCGCCGCTCGTTCTGCCCCGCTCCAGGAGCGCGGAGCCGCCCCGGTGCCCGGGCAGGGATCGGGGCCGGTGCCCGGGCAGGGATCGGGGCCGGTGCCCGGGCAGGGATCGGGGCCGGTGCCCGGGCAGGGACCCGCCTGGAGGCCGGGCCGGTGCCCGCTCTGCCGTCAGCCGCGGCCCCGCCGCCGCGCAGGCCGGGCTCCCCGCATGCCTCCACACGGACAGGTGCAGCCCTCGGGCCGCCCGGGGCCCTGCGCAGCCCGGCCCCAGCCGCCGCCTCCTCCTCGTCCTCCCGCGGCCAGGCCCTTACCCGCGCACCGCCATCACCCCGGGCCCGCACAAAGACAAACCCGCGCCCGCCGGAGGGAGCGGAGAGGAGCCAGGCCGGGCCGGGCCTCCTCCACTCCCTCCTCGGCGGGCGGCGGTGCCCCGGCCCTGGCGGCCGCCGCCTCCATCTCCCGCCTCACCTCTTTGGGGACGAGCTGGTTCTCCTCGCTGGGCACCATGGCCGGCGGCGCGGCGCGGAGCCCGCAGCAGGCTGAACCGAGCGCCGTCGTCAGCAGCAGCGGGAGGCGGGGGGACGCCCGCGGCTCATCCTCCCCCTTCTTCTCCTCCTCCTCCTCTTCTTCTTCCTCTTCCACCTCCTCCTCTTCCTCCTCTTCCACCTCCTCCGCTCCCGCGGGCAGCGCCGCGGCCCCGCCCCGCCGCCAATCCATGGCAAAATGGCCGCCGGCGCGGGTCTCGCGAGAGCCGCCCCGCCCCGGGCCGCCCGCGCTCCGCCGCGCTCATGGCCGCCGGCCCGGGGCTGCCGCCGCCGCCTGCTCGGCCGGGCCGCGCGGTGTGCCCCGAACGCGAGGGGCGGCGTCGGGCCCGCACCGCGGAGCCTTCGTGGGCTGCCAGGCCCGAGCTGTCCCGCGCAAGGGTTATCCGCGGCGCCGTGGCTGCCCCGTCACGTTATCCTTCCCTGGGGAACGGCACAGCGCGGCCGGGCCTGCGGGGGGAGCGGAGAGTCAATAAATGGAATGGGCGCCGTCTGCGGGCGTGTTTAGGGAAAGGCTGCGCGTGCCGCGGTGGTGGTGGGCCTTGGGGGTGGGCTGGCTGATCTCGGAGGTGTTTTCTAAGCGAATTGAGACGGCGCGAATTAGGAGGCGAGCGGGGAGGGAGCACTGCCGCAGGTACGGCTGCGGGCTCCTCAGCGCACGGCCGTGGGCACGCAGCGTTTAGGGAGCGGGGGCTCGGAGCTGGGCCAGCCCGCGGTATTGAACGAGCGGGGCTCGGAGCCGGCCCGGCCGGCAGCGTTCAAGGAGCGGGGGCTCGGAGCTGGGCCAGCCCGCGGTACTGAACGAGCGGGGCTCGGAGCCG